>JAWMRA010000113.1:106200194-106318159 GCA_035584735.1 Pseudotriccus pelzelni
CCTAAAAAATCCAATGCGCAGGCTGGAAGGTGTAAAGACCTTCCCCGGATCTTCGTTCGCGAAGACTGGCCATTACAAGTTACTGTAGAAGGAACACACCTAATCATTAACGAATTGCTCATTCTAATTGTTGAGGTGACCACTGCACCCATTTGGACCACTGTGCTACACAGAAGGGAGGGATGTATCATCAAGGAGCCTCCCTCACAGCAAATGCCACAAAAAAACCCAGGAAAGGTAGGATCTCTGGTGATTCATGGCTAGTATATTGCAAGGATGGAAAACTGTTTTAGTTATGGAGAGGTTATGAGAATGAGGACAAGTTTGGAGCTGGACCCTTTATGGCTGTGGATTTATTGGTTGAGCTGTGGTTTGTTATTTGAGGAGGATTAAATGATGTGATTCTGGCTTTTTAAATTCCATAAGCCTCCTGTGGAGGGATGTAGATACCTCAAACAGCATTAATACAGCCAAATGTAGGTAGCTATAATGCAGAGTAGTCTGAGCAAATTATCAAAATTCCTCATAGAGTCGGTGGAGAGACAAGGAATTTTGAGATGCAATTACTGAAACAGACCTCTAAGTTAAATGAATCATTCTCTGAAAGAGTCTATTTCTTATGTCAACAGGATTTCAAATTAATATTTCAAATATAAATATAATTATCTATACCCTCTGTCTATGCAAGACAGTTAAACAGGCAGGGTCAGAGGTACTGTGGGTATCTTAGGCAAGGGCCATTAATGGTTCTCCCTGGATGACTATTACACTTGGGTCCAGCTTCATCTTGTCTAGATACAAACACTTTACTGTTGTGCTTAATTTGAAAATCCAGTCACCAAAAGTTGTCCTCCAGTTTCCAGTTGTCCTACAGTTTCTGTTATATGCAATAGAAACAGACAGGTATATTCGAAGGAGAACCTAGGACTTAGGTGGATAGAATAGCTCTCTGTAAATGCTGATTTCTGGAGTGTGCTGCCTATGAGGTGCCATGTGCTACATGTCTCACAGAATGCTGGCAACACCTTCAAATCCTCCTCTCATACAGAGCTACCTGGGTCCAGAAGTTTAAAAATCTCGAGTCAAAAATCACAAAAATATGCGGGCATCATTAGAAAATGTGGTATAAGAATTGCCTAAAGACAACTTTAAAGCCATAAAGGACATATGCTTCAGTCCCAGTGAACCCAAACCTTTGTGTGGGACAGTTTTGATCAGACAGTCTCCTAACTTAGATATCTCATAGGAATCGCAGTTATATTCAACATCCTACATCTAGCTATCCTTTCTTCAGAGTTACCTCTGCTTCACTCTATAATATGTCCTTGTTGTACACCTTCAGGTGGATCAAATAACCATTTCTTTCCATAGGAAATGATTTCACAAGCAAAAGACAGTGGGATGAAGTAAGCAGTATGGTTTTCCCATGCATCACAGCAGAGGCAGGAAGAGAAGTGGCTGGTTTGAGCTTCTGTAGACTTTTTTTGCCCTTTCTCTCTACCTTTACTACCCCTCAAACAGCTTCATCTTCACAGGAAACAGAAGACTGCAACATCCCTAAGTAATTCATGCTGGGAGAGGCCAACAAGAGGATAGAGCAACCTCTCATCAAAGCTTTCCTTTCCTCCCTCTTCATCAAGACCAACACGTGAGAGCTGTTTGGTATTTTAGAACAAGTATTTGCTGTGTTGGTAGTCTGCTACAGCATATTTAACTGTCTGTATTCCTTGAAAAAGAAACAGCTCGTAGAAGCTCAAAGAAGGTGAAAAATAGACAACATGTGTATCAATGCACATGTCCTACCTGAGAAAAAGGGGAAAGGGGAAGGTATATATCTTTCCTATATGGAAAGAGGAAAGTGTCTAATTTGACTAACAAATCCATCTAACACAAATGGGCTCAGTTTGCAGCAGGATCTGAGGTGGCTTCACATTTTTGGGTCATTGCAAAAAGTAATTACAGCAGCTCTACAGACAAGGGTGCACAGAGAAAAGAGGAGCTTTCACAACACTGAGGCAGGTGGCTGATGAAAAAGTATTGGCTAAGTAGTAAGAGCTGGGAAGAAGAAATGAGGTGGGACCTTGCACATTAAAAGAGAAAATTTTCAACTGATAAGTGAAGAAGGTAAATAGGATAATATACACCAAAGAAAAAGGAGTTTCTTGGTACTTCTGGGCAGTGAAAAGAGGAATAATTCAGAAAGAGAATGAGAAATTCCCTAATTAAAAACAAACAATGTTCATCAAGTGCATTCTAAATCAGTTCAATCACACATCAATTAGGCAATTACTAATTCTGTGTAATTGCACACAGAAAGAGTACTAGACAGAGAGAGTGATTACGTAGGTGACACAAGTACAAGTAACTTTCAAAGTCCAAAGACACATGGCATTGCTTGTGAAAAAAGGTTGAGCTGAGTGTATTTCGGAGACAGGGACACTTTGGCACATCTTTAGTATTGGAAGTGTATTTTGTCAGTTGTAAATCTAAAGTTTGTGCAGATGTTGTGTTGGAGGTTGTGTTGGAATGGATAAAATGTGGCAGCATGGTGGATTACAAAGTGCATCCACGCTGTCATGTGCAGTTCTGCATAGGCAGTGGTAGGTGTTTTGAGTGCTATTATCACCTTGAAAAGTAATTTCACTGAGTTTTAGTGATTAGAGTCATAGGAAAGATAATTTAATAATTTTAAGTGTAGTCTGAATTAGACTGCATATATGAATGTCTGTGGAATGGCAGTCTAGATTGAACCAGCTATTTTATTTTAACAGACTGGGGTTACGAGCACAGTTGTTTTTTCAGTGTTTGCTTTTGGTGTTCTGTAGGATTAAAATGGGTTATGAAAACATTGGTCAGCCCAGGCCTACAGCTCCATCATCATTCACTTTGACTGCAGAAGAATATCATGATGAGGTGAAGGACTAGCTCTGATGTATGAGAAAGAAATGCAGCATTTCCTTCTGCAAGGACCATGTGTTGTCTTTCATAGGAAAGCGTGCATGCTTTTTTCCCTTTTGATCTTTATACAGTATTTTCTCTGTTCTGTTGAACTACACCAAATGTCTCTTTTGAGAGTCAGGCAAACAAACATTAACCTTTTGCCAACTGGTGTGAAATTAAAAAAAATAAAAAAAGAGTTTTTAAAAATCTATTTCAACTGCTTTTCTGTCAGACAATGATTGTGTAATTGAAAGACATCCAGTTGATAAAAAAGAACATGTTTTTTATTGGCAGCACAGTAACATGAGTTCAAAGACTGTATTTGCCAAGAGTGCATAACTCTATAATGGCCGGCATACTTTTACAAGTGTTCTGTGGTATTACTGACAGAAAGATCGCTTTGGTCCAAGACAGATGTAAAATACTTCATTTAACAAATATTTACTCCACAATTATCTGAAAATGTAGAAAGTACAACCTGACATGTTTGAATATTTAAAGAACCTGTTTATGGGGTATTCTATTATTGTTCCTACATAAAAATCAAAAAAATATAGTTGTAGGTGAGGCTGGATGATTTAGGATATTGGTAATAGGATACAAAGCCTTTCACTTCTTGGTCAGCAGTTCAAATCTGGCTTAGGTTGGTAGTAACTCAAAATGATTGCTGCACTATATGACTAGGGTTAATCACAGGTTGGTGCCTTCTAGTTTCGGAGTCCACCACCATAATGACTAAGCTGTGGGATGACCACAGGCTATTTTACACTTTTGCAGGAATTAGAGTCACCAAAGAGGAGACCATGAAGGTGGTTGCAGAGATTATAGGATCCCAGCACCTCTTGCAAAGAACTGTTCAACTACCTACTACAGGAACCTGTCAGAAGTTTTGCCCTAACTCAGCAGTGGTGGAGACAGGAAAAACTTCTGTCAGTTGAACATCACAGAATGTCAGCATGGAAGTGTTAGGAAATACGCATGTCACTATGAACTGTCATAGCAACAGCCATGCTGATGGAGAACTGTGTGACATAATTACTAAGAGGTAATCAGAAGACCGGCCAAAGGACAAGGTTTATCTCAGTTTTTATTGGGTGTTTTGAGTTTGGGAAGTAAGAGAATACTGAGGTTTTGGTCAGCGGTGTAGATTTTTATGCTTGAAAGTGACCATAGTTGCATATATCTGTCCAACACAGAACATCATAATAAAGCTACTGACTGGCAATAATCCCTGACCTGTGTGCTTGGGAATAGTTTTGGAGAATATTAGCTGGCCCAGACCAAAACTGTACCAGGGCCCACCTGAGAGGATGACAGTTCAAACAATCCCGCTCTGTGCTAGGCCCATGCCCAGGCAGTCTTTAATTCAGTAGTGTAAGAAAAGCTATGTGACCCTATCTAGGAGGTTTTGTCTTTCTCTCTGAAGAGAAAATTGCAGCAATTTTGATTCTTGTGCATTTAGAGCTTTTAGAATAAGATTTGTCAATTATTTGAGCCATGCTTCATAGAAAGGCAACAAATTTGATCCTTACTGTTAGTTCTGGTATACCAATGATTGTATGTGAGTTGAAGTTCAACATACACAAAGTGTTGCTGCTCTGGTTGATGTAATTTTCTGCTTCCATCCCTCATATGCTGATGTATAAATGCGGTACCTAACGAAGTCAAAAATTCCAAGGAATTTCTGTTGTGGGAATAGACCAAAAGTTACTGATTTTATGTAAAAGACAGGCAGATACTGGGCATTTTAAAAGTTGTTCCTTACTGTCTTTGCTGTTGCAGTTATGGAATAATAGGAAGAAACTGAAGAAGCAGCTGTGAAATGAAGATGATTTTATTTTCAGCTTCCACTGTGCATTTTCCATGGGCCAACAAAGGGGCATGCAGGCTTGTGGGTCAGATGTTGCTGAGCATCATGGAGTGTTTGGTTTGGAGGAGAGGATGAACAAGGGAGCACTCACACAAATGACCTGGCTTGGGGAACAGAGGGGAAACCCAGGTATGTGGGGAGGAAGTAAGGCAAGATGAGTAGGGAAAGGCAAAGGCTCAGACAATTTGTCACATGGGGGGAGAGAGATCCATGGATAAGTGCAGCTGCAACACTGGGGGGGTATGTTCAGGAATCTTCATTTAATGGATAAGTTTTTTGTTAATTATTAAGCTGACAGAAGTTTTGCGTTGTCTAAAACAATGCAGATTTTACATGGCCACAGTTTACATCTACAGTTTTCCTCTTTCAAATATCTAGGCACATGGTGTGATTCTTGGGGTTAACCCGTACAGAGCCAGGAGCTGGACTTCAGTGATTCTTGTGGGTCCCTTCTAACTCAGGGTAGTCTATGATTCTAAGGTATTTAACACCTTTCCTCTCCTTGATATTGGCAAATTTGGAAAGACTGCAGTGACATTTTGATGACTACAGTTTTCTCAGAAAGGGAACACATTCCAGCACTACTGCTTTTTTTTTGTGTGTGTTTTTGTAGAAGGTTTTAGGCTGTTCATACTTATTCCTTAACTTCAAGCTCAGATACTTAGCAACAGAAAGTGCTATCCTGACACAATTGCTTGCAGGAATTTCCCAGAACGATCCAAGGTACTTCTACCATTTCAGTCCTAATTTTCCTTTGTGTGAAAGTGATAGAAGTCTTTATTTTAAATCACACTCTTTCTCTCTGTCCAATGATGTGCTCTCTAGCAATGACTGATGACTCTGCACTTTAAGAAGTTGTTTAAAAATATGCATACCATTACAGGTGGTTACTGAAGTTACATAAGTTTAAAGAAAAATATTTAAACACAGAGGCCTGGATTCAGGTAACCCAGTTAAGATGCCTGAGTTAGGATCAAAGCCACAGTTTGTTCTAATTTCTGGAGAAATAGGCACCTCCAGGAGTAATCCAGTATCCTTCAGCATATGAATTTCCCTGTAAGACCTGTACCACTCTCTGCAGGTACCTGTCTGTACTGGTGGATAGGCAAAGGCAAAACCAGTCCTGTTCATGATGGTGCTGCCCCCATATATTGTGAACCCAGGCCACTGCAGCTTAAAGGAGCTGACTTTCTTGGCTTTCAGTTGCTTTAAGGGTATATCAAAGTGGGCACTGTGGAAAACTTGGACACTTTCAGGTTCCTGAGTCCATTTCAACTGACAGACTCAAGAGTGGTAGACAATGGCCTGGTAAAAGGCAGAGCAATCCTCTCTTCCATCCTAGGGGCAGGGACAAGGAGAAGTCAGGTCATCAACCAGCTGCTCATCCAGGACATTTCTATTTGTTTGTTTTGGCCCTACAACATGACAGTAGTCAGCACCACTTCTTGTTCTTCGGGAAAAGAAAGCAAAGTGCTTCAGGCAGCTCAGACAGCTCTGCACCCTGATCAAGGGGCAGGCAGGACTGTGCATTCCCTGGTTCACATTAGCTGCTCTCTGTGACAGCCTTCAAGAGGTGCAGCAGCCCTAAAGGACTCCTTCTCTACTTTAGGCAAGTTTTCCATCCTGAAACACAAATCCTATCTGGCAGCCATATGGGACTCTGCACCCTTTATCCTGCATTGGATGAGACAAAACGGAGGATCAGGGACTCTTTTCCCTCTGTACATGCTCTGTCTTCATTTAAAATGTGCAGACCTGTGCTGGTCTACAGGCAAAGTCCTCCCTGTCTTTTACATACCTTGCCATGTCAATTTGGCAATGGTTGCTCAGTTACAAGAGATAATGAAATTAAACAAAATGACACTGCATGGATGGAACTGAGAATGATCTTTTGCTGTTGTTCACATACTTATAAATAAAACAGAAAAAATAAATTATATCCTTTAAAAATTAAAAACAGACATGAAAAAGTTGGTCTATAGATTTTTTTTAAAAGTGTAGTTCTATTGACAAAGCTTATAAAAACATTCCAAAGTAATGTAGTGTGATGACCCCTGCTCATAATCACAGAAAGCCTCTCCAAGTTTTTGATTTTTTAATAAGACTATCATTAATCTTCAGTGAAAATAATATAGATTTTATGAAGAAAGCTCACCAAAATTCTTGGAAAACTTACAAGACATTTAACAGCTGAACAGTGTATCTCACAAATGGACTTTAAAGGTGCTCTTTCAATCTGAAGCCTTTATTTGATCTGCTTTTATAGTTAGCAATTGCTTTGGTCTGAAATCTCACCCATCCTTTCCAACTAATAAACAAAAGAATCCTGGAGTATAGCACTTGTTGGAGGTACAGCATAAAAGCCCCTGAACCAGTAAGTATTGCTCTTAGACTATTGAAGCTGGATTTATTATTTGTTCTAAGATATCCTACTGTACCAGAACTGTATGTGTGTATATACTGCACAAGATAAACTATAGGACTAGCAATATTTTTATATATATAAGATAAAAATGCAGATGAAGTGATGGATTTCTTAAAATTTTCTTTTGTGTTTTTTTTTTGTTGTTTGTCTGGTAACATTCAGCATTGCTCAAATGTTTTCTCCAATAACTTTAATCTGGATTTCCTTTCTGATAAAACTCTGGTTGTTTGCAGATCCACCCGTCAGTTTTACGAGGGTGTCTTTGAGACATCGCAATTATAAAACAAACTGAAAGGAAGAGCAGCTGTACTTACAAACAAACATCACAGGCACAATTAATCTGCTTCTAGGGTTTATGAGGGGAAGCATAAAATATCAAATAAAGGGTAATGGGAAATATTTAAAAAATGCTGAAACTGGTAACAATCCACAGAGCAGAGCAGCCAGTGCACATTCAGGAAACAGAATGTAGCTAGTAACTCATTTGGTTGGAAGCCACCAGTTCTCTACCTCCCAACCTAAACTGTTTCATGTTTCTGAAAGAGATACAGTTCTAGATATATATACTCCATTTACTTTGTAGATTACAATTTAAAATATATTCCTTTTCTAAAAGTGAAGATGGTAATAAAATCTTAAGAGGCTAATTTTGGTTTTTTGTTGTTTGACTTAAAACTGGTATGATCCCATTCTTGCGGTTGAAATTTATGTCCCTGCTTAGATGAAAGAAAAGCATATACATACACATGCTCTTTTGTTTTCTTTATTTCTTTCACTCATGTACCTCCAAGCCAACAACCATATAGAAAAAGGCATTGAATTAAACAGGTGTATGACTGTTTTGGATAGCTTTTTTGAATCTCACAATGTACTTTAAGATTCTAAAAAAGAAAGATTCTCCTGTGCTAAACAACAGGCATTATCTTCAGAATTCCATTTTAGAATCTGAATTAGTTGGATGATGTGTTTGTGATTTTCTCATCCTTTTCTTAACCTTAACAGAAAACTTCAGCAAGTACCAAACTGAAATATTTAGGTATATAAAGTACCTTGAGCTTTAACATTTGAGACTGCATCTCCTCATGTCACATGTAAAGCATCTTTATCTCTTTTTGTCTCACTGTTCATGGCGTTATAAAAGTACCAAGGAGACTCTGGTGGTCTGATCTGCTCGTTGTCACATTTCTACCATATATTTCTAAAATCACTCTCTTTGATGTGATAAAATGTGCATTAGTGGATAGATGTTGGCATTAATACGACATGAATTCCCATTTGCCCAAGAGAAGATGTTTTGTTCAAGATACACAACAAATGCAATCAGAATAGTTCTTTAAAGAAAAAAAGAAGGATTGCTTCCTCTCATGGGAACACAGTGCAAGAAGGTTCTTTTTTATCATAAAGTTCATTTTGCTTTGGTTGTACATAAGCTTTTTATCAACAGACTGTCAACAGGGGACACTTCCTATGAGTTGGTCACAAGAGAGTCATGCACTGTCTCAAAGGAAGCTGCATGTTGGATTGTTCTTGTTTGAGCTCTATAAGCATGAAGGGTTTTATCACAAAAACAATTACAACTTAAACTTTGGTTTCAAAGGGCAGTTTAATTAGTGGCTTTGAAAGGACCTGTCTGTGGTTGATTCTGATCTCACTTAAATTGAAGCAGTTGTGTAAATGCAATATGAAATCCTGTCTTGTAAAGCAGTTCCTTGATGTTTATTTTGAAGAAAATATATTAAAAAAAAACAAAAACCCCCCAAAACCTGAAAGTTTAGCCGAGAAAACAAATCAACTTTTAAAAAATAGAATAAAAATCCATGCTAAATAGCAAGAGTCCAGAGAATTTTTCCAAGAAGATGAAGGCATAGTGCCTTTGGATTTCTGCCTGTTTGTGCACATGAGGAATGTTGGTGTCTTGGGATAACCACACTCCTTGTCATGTATTTTGCTTTACATGGACTCAGAACTGTCATCGCGATGCATATAAACATTTTTTATTTTCTTCACCTGCTCATGTGGTGCACACCTGGGGCTTGCTGGCAGCACACTTGGCTTCAGCTAGCGAGGGAGAGACACTGCCAGTTTGGAAAGCTAGCCTTGTTCCCTCCATGTAAGTTAAGCCTAGTCAATCCCCCGCTGCTTTTATGGAGTGGTTAAGGACAGGGCTGAAAAACTTTAGCTTCTACTGAAACTTCAAAAACGTGTGGGGAAAGCAAACATGTACAGACCCCATCAGTGCTTTGTTAGACTTGTTTGGAGCAGGGGTCCCTCTCCTTTGCCTTTCTGCTCTGAAGTTTAGCCCTGGTGACTCCTGAGTTTTCTGCCTTTGCAGCAGGAGCAGCATCAGTGCAAAGTGCTGTGCCAGGTGAGCAGTGAGCGGCGCTTTAGAAGTCATGGCACAGGGCTCTGTTGTTGCTCTATTAACGTAATGGCTTGGACCGAAACCTTTGTTGCTGCTTAGTGCTTCCTGGAGTAAAGGAAGTGTCAGCTGTGGATTGCTCAGAGCTGGCCGAAACATTTATAGAGGAACCGAATTTTTCATTGATTTGAGTTCATGGGCATTACATAAAAATTCAAGGCTTCCTGCTAGGTTTTTTTGCATTAGCAAACATTTTGTTGAAACGCTTTCCGGTGTCTGGTTGTCAGTCTCACAGGCCTGAAAGCTGGAGGAGAATGGAAACAGTGCAAGGGGAAGCTGTTGGAAGGTGTCTTTTGATGAGCAGTGAGTTGAAACATCAATGCTAAGGCATCTTCTGGACCATGAACAGATGTCATCCCTACAGAGGTGCATGCTGACACAGAAATACAGGTATATGTATTAACTGAGGGACTGAAACCTTATTCCTACTTTCTGAAAAATAAATGCCTACATGCCCTTATTAATCCTGTGACCAGCCTTTTTGGGCCATTTTGGAGTAAATGGAGTCAGAGACCTGTCCCTGCCCACACCTGCCTACTCCTCACTCACTCATGACAACAGATCTTCCCTCACTTTGCCATAGCAAGAGATGCTTTCCCTGGGAAAAATGTCATTCCTAAGCCCCTCTGTTCCTGCAGGTGGAACACTTTATGATCATAACCGAGTCTGAAATGGGAGAATTTTGTTGGTTTATTCTGAGGGGACAACTTGTGCTTGGAGTTAAGACTGATATTCATTACTGGCAGAAGTGAACAAATTGAACACACTTGGATTTGATTTATGGGTGTGATCTTTGAAAGTGAAACTCTGTGGTGATGGTTATAATGTAAATAACAGCACCAGAACCACAAATTTAGAAGCACCTATGTACCCCTGGCATCCTGTTTCCTCTACATACCCCAGTTATGCAGAGGATGGATGCCTACATGTATTTTTAATCAAAGTAATCCACAACTATGTATGTGATCAGAGTATTTTCAGGTGCAGTGCTTTAGGAACAGCATTCATATTTCAGTAATCCCTGCTAGGCTGCCTTGGACAAGAGTCTTCCCACACACAGTGTGTGGCATTCTGCTGCAAAAAAAACCAAGGGTGTTTTGAGTTAAAGTTTGGCCTTCACATCAAGTCCATCCTTTGGCAGAAGAGTTTGCATTATGTCATGAAGAAGTCCAATAATCCTATAAACACAAGTCCTTGAGGTATGGAGCTTTTTAGAAATAGGGCTATTTACCATCTTATCAACATTTATCCATCTGGTCAGAAAACGAAAGGACAGAGAGTGAGAGATTATGCAAGTATGTATATGTCTTTAGTAGATTATTGAAACAAGCAACAGAACTATTCAACTCTCTTGGGCCAATTCCATGGTGATTTAAAAGCACTGCTTATTACAAAGCATGGAGTTCAAGCTGTGGAATTCGTCTCTTTGCTTCCTGACTCTTTCCACTCTTCCTCACCAGCACACACTGAATTTGGTGCTGTCAGACAAAGGTTGTGATGGTGGGAGGGGTTTGACTGGGCCTATTTTAGGGATAGAAACCCTTTGAATAATTTGCAACCTGACTGAGGATTTGGATTCAAAGTTCAGATCGCTGCTTTTGATTTCTGTCCATACCTATTTGCTGACATTTTTGCTACTGGCCATTGTCAGAGAAAGGATTTTGGACTAGATGGACTTTTGACCTGACCCAGTACATCTGTTCTTACAGCAAGTGATGCTTTGCACAGGAAGTAGGTGATGCAACTTCACAGATTGCTGGTTAGGTCTGGCCTGAAGTTAAAGATGTTCTTTCCCCCCCATAAAGCTGAAGATGTTTTGCACTTTGGCCACCACATAGATACATCTCTCTCCTTCAGGGACACTCCAGCTAGCTGTTCTCTGATGGAAGATAAGGTCTGTTACTAATACACTCTGTCTCACTGAAACACATTTTTCTGCTTTGGCCCATAAAATCCTGATTTGTAGATCTTTGGAACATTCTGTCTGGTGTATTTATTGATTTATTTATTTATTCTTTCTGGCAGAAGGATGGAAGTTGCTTATTTGTGGGACACTAATTATGAATTTTATTCTGAGGTCTTCATGAATTAGATTAGTTACACTCTGTGACTAAGTTTTTCTGGATTTAAACACCTGTGAAAAATAGGGGAAAGGATTCTTGAGATGCTTCACAGCATTCTTTGGCTATATCAGCAGACCAAACAGATCCAGGACATGCAACCACCCCTACTGTCAAGTTCTTCACACAGTTCTGGGCTAGAGAGCGTTCCCTGGACAGTTTTACCCTACCATCATGTTCATTCCTCACCTGACTTTACTAGCCAATGCTTTCCTTGAAGTCAATTTTTTGTCAGTTCTTTGTTATTCTCTGAACAGTCTAGCTGAAAAGGAAAAGACAGAATATCTGTTAAATTAATGACTATTTCCTTCTATCTGGGATTTGTGTCGCCCCATCCAGAATACTGCATCCAGTTCTGGACTCCCCAGTAGAGGAAAGACATGGACATACTGGAACAAGAGCAGTGAAGGGGAATCAGGGCCTTTCAGCTGCCTACAGCTATCTAATGGGATGGTATAGAGAAGGCAGAGCCAGATTCTTCTCAGAGATGCTCAGTGATTAAATTCTGAAGTGAAAACCACAGGAAATTCCAACTACATATTAGGAAACAGTTTTTCACCATGAGGGTGCTCAGATACTGGAATAGGTTGTCCAGAGAATCTCTGGAACCTCCATCCTTGGAAATTACTAAAAGGTTGACTAGATAAGAGCATGAGGAAACTGGTCTAAGTTGACACTGCTTTGAGTAGACAGTTGGATTAAAGGTCTCCAGAGGTTCTTTCTTACCTAAATTATGCTATGAGTCTATGATTATAACTGAGAGATAAATCTAAGGGAAACTTATCCTCTTCTCCCTCACGGACTGTTCGTACTTGTGGTTTCTAAGTGCAAAAAGACACATATTTTGTTACTTATTTGGACTTTTTTCCCTTTATTTACATCAGATATATCTACATTTGTGCAATTTCACTCTTTCTATTTAAAATTCTAGTGATTCATACTAAGAAAACACAATTTCATTGACATTATTTTGTGTTTGTATATCTATCCTTCCCTGTAGAGAAAAGTAAAGTACTAGTTCAGAGGACTATGGGACCCATTGCTAAAAGATTTTAGACATGACTACTAATTTTTATGTTTCAGATTCACTTAATTTAAATTCATTTAATCTGATTAATTTTTTAAAGATTAGAGCTTGTTATTGTGGCCTCAGTCAGCTATAACCCAGTTGCTGATAAAAAAAGCAGAAAATAACCAGCACAGCCACAAACAGAAAATGAGTTTTTCAGATTGGATTTGCAAAACCAGGCCCTTATAAAATCTGAGATTTTTTTCTGAAAATCTGGTAAGTGCAAGTAAGTGAAATCAAGGAATCAGAATAAGTGTAGAATACTAATCAACTTGCAATCAGTTTAAATGCCAATAAAATTAGTGTTGATCATTTTGACTGTAAGATGAACAGCATCCTTCCTATTCAGATGTTCAGCATTGTAAATACAGATATTCGAATCACAACATTAACCTTAGAAATACTGTCAGGAAAAATACCAAAGGATGTGATTTATAATGTTAATACACTGAGTCTCTCTGGTGTGAACGAGATGTTCCTGAAACCTGAGCACAATCATTCTTATTTGACTATTTATGGAGTCAATAAAATGAAAGATCTGTGTCTTCTCTACAGCCAGATGACCTCATGAGTGTATGGTAGGTCTCAGAAAGGGGAGTGATGACCATAAAAGTAGTGTTTTTCAGAAGAAAGAGCAGAAGTTTAGAATCTTGTTTGGTCTTCAGACTTGAAAAAATGTAGTAAGAACTCTTTGGATTATAGTTCTGAATTTATTCTTTCTTTCCTCAAATTCTTTTCATTCTTTGCCATTTCACAAGTAAATTTAAAAACAGAAGAAGAAAAGAACTGACTGAAAACAATTTTTCAATTTTGAATACTTGCAGCTACTGCATGTCAGATAATTCTACATGTTCACTAGCAACTGAATGTGTTTGTTTTTGCCCAGCTCTGTGTGTGTGTGTTTGTAAATGCACTTGCATTGTGATGAGTGGCAGGGAAAGGAAAACACAATCAGCTGCAATTCCACAAGATCAGAAGAACGCTTACTCTGACATGGCTTGTGCTGATGTTATGAAAACGCTAGAATGTAAATACAAACTATTTTCGTGCCAACATCCAGGCCTTTGTGAAAAATGATGTTCATTTCCCAGACCTTTGTGTGGAGTAATTTGCAGTAATTTATAGCCACTGTGTATAGCCACATCTTCTTTGCGAAGCACACATTTGTTTGAAATATTAATCAGTTCCATGAAAGGAATTGCATTTTTAAACGTTTCCCACTGATACATGACAGAATATACACTCATTATTCTTTTCTGTGGTTTTCCCAAAGTACTATTTTCCCCAAAATTATTACATCAGGAGGATGGACGGTGTTTTCAACACCTGCTAACAGTAGCTCCAAAATGAGAAGTCAGAAGACCATCTGCTTGTCGGGCCTTCCTCTTGTTACCATGTTTACATCAGCTCCTCCTAAAAACCACCCATGGTTTCTGTAGTAGAAGTATTTTTCACTTGTGGAGAAGGAATTAACTGAAAAGGCATATGTTTTTGTTTGATGAAGTCAAACATCTTAATGGAGTTATATATGTCAAACCTTGCTAAGCCAGTGCCATTTTATATTACACGGAGGACATCAGTTGTTAAGAAAGCTGCAGTCATGATGACCCACTGAGATATTTGCTTTTCACTCTAAACAGTTGCCACAGATCAAACAAACTGACACTTCAGTACTAGGTGGGGGTTTTTTGTACCGCTGAACTATCAGATGCGCGTTGAACGAGTGTCAAAGTCCTCTGTGATCTGGCCAGTTTCTTTTAGGTATTCTACACACATAATGTTTAATACCAGTTTTACTTACTTGAAGGTTTATGATATTACAAAGTGCTACAGCAATGTACTAAAATGTATACACTATAACAAAGAGAGATCAAAATAATCTGAGAGATGAAAATAATGGAATGATGCCAGAAACAGTGTTAATATTTATTAGTAATGTTTTACGAACAATTCACCTTTCCTGGAAGCCAGAAAAGCAGTGGCCTCTATAGCAGCTATTGAAAATAAACTGCAAATTATTATGTGTGGTTAATTAACTGCTAGGTATAGATAGAATCATAAGATCATAGAATCATGGAATCATCAAGGTTGGAAAACACTTCCAGGGTCATTGAGTCCAACCTTTGACTAAACACCACTATGTCAACTAAACCACAGCACTAATTGCTGTTGTTTCTTGAATACTTCCAGGGATAGTGACTCTTATCACCTCCCTGGGCAGCCCATTTAAATGCCTGATCACCCTTGATGTTCAGTCTAAACCTTCTCTGGCACAGTTTGAGGCCATTTCCTCTTGTCCTGTTGCTGGCTGCCTAGGAGAAGAGTCCAATCCCTACCCTTCTACAATCTCCTTTCAGGTAGTTGTAGAGATCTCCCCTGAGTCTACTTTCCTCCAGGCTAAACACCCCCAGCTCCCTCAGCTGCTCCTCATATGACTTATTCTCTAAACCCTTCACCAGCCCTTCTCTGGACTCACTCCAGCACCTCAATGTCTTTCTTGAAGTGCAGGACACCTCATTCTACCTGACTTGTAAATGTGGTAGAATCATTTAAGTCTTATTTTGAGGGTAGTCATCAGAGCTGTTATGGGCATGTTGTAGGCTGGATTAATTTCTCCGACCTATAGGTCCTTGAATTATGTATGATGTAACATCTGGAGCTTTGATAGACAAATGTGAAAGGGAAAAGATAACGGGTTGTTTGTGTTTTTCAGTGCTAGCCAGATTCTAGTGTAACATTAGAAAGTACACAGCAATGATTTGCATTCTTGATATGTAATGAACAGGCAAATACCATCTGTAAATATTTGGTGCTTTATCACTCTCATGGTTCTTGCCCCAGCTAACACATAGTCGTTCTAATGGGTGTAGAAAAACTGTAGTAAAAAATGTGTTCTATTATGGTCTCAGAGGTCACAATTCTGAGTGCAGTGATACTTCATTTCACACAGTCATTGTAAAGGGAAGTGCTTGTCACTTACAGGAACACAGAAAATTGCCCCCCAAGACAGCCTGTGATGCACATAGAGTGGATAGAAGTTCTCTTAAATTTTTCCAAATTTCAAATGATCTGTTCTTGGACATTTCTCTACTTTAAAGTTATTCCTGAGAAAATCCAAATTCCTTTCCTTGGCTGAAGTGTCTCTGAGAGGCTTCCCCCATTTGACTGCCTGATGTTGTGTTCCAGAATTGCCGATCACTTAACACATATGGACCCCAGAATATTAGCTTTGGCAAGATCCTCAGGCTCTTTGCAAAGTAAGAATTCACACTTCCCAAGCCAAGTGTAAGTGGAAGGTTCCCACAACAGTGGTGAATCCAGAAAGGTTCTTGAAGGCTGTTCACATCCAAACAACTGAAGAGTTTAAAGCTGTTGACCAGCAATACCGCTTACGGTCCATTCTTGTGGTAAGAAGCAACACATTAAATTTTCCTTTTGAAGGCATACTGCTTGAAGATGCCAGAGAATTAGAACTTTTCCTAGCCAGTGTTAATAACATGCAGTTTAGGCTGGAGAATTTCAATCTATTTAAGTTCATTTTATTTTGCATGGAAGAAAGTCTACTCCTTAGCAACAACTTAAGTATGGTAAAAATAAAAGTTCTCTGGGATTTTTTGTGTGTGTCTATGAGTCCCCTACCTGCTTATCCAGCAAAAACATGCTTTCATCAGTCCATCTCAATGCTTGGAGCTGGAATCAGTGGAAATAAAATCATAAGCAAAGGAAAATTATACTCCCATATTGACTTTAAGTTGGCTTTAGCTAACCAACCTTTCTCAGCTATATTGGTATCTTGCCTACTAACCCTTGACTCAGAGGCAAATATTAGAAGTACTTCTGTTACTTGGTTTACAACTTAGCAAACACATGGTGCTTGTTTAAAAATCTCTGGCAATTAACTCCTGGTCATCCAACGAGGCAAAACTGCACTGAGGTGCTGCCACTTGGGAGCTGCAAGTTCAGGGGAGATTCTCCCTAGGGTTTCACGGAGATGCGGTGTAACTTCGCACACCACTACTCTGTGGGAGGTTGATTTTGACACCAGGAGGTTCGTACTGAAGTTCAATCAGGGGAGATGAAAGTTGCTCAGTGGTTTCTCCTTTACTGGTGGAAAAAAGATTTCCGTATGTTTTTTTTAAAGGATGGCGGGATATCAATCCGTTCTTCCATCTTAAATTCATTCTTCTATCATACGGATTTTTTTATATACACGTATATATCCATACAGCTGTCTTGGTAAGTTCAGAAACCCCATCTCTTGGTGCTGACATCAGACCAGGGTACAGCCTGGTACTGTATCAAGGATTTAGGGCTGTATTTACTTTTGTACTGGAATAGACTAAATCACTGTCAGTTTTCCAAAACATGTTCTTTCTTTTCATAAGGAATGGTGTCATGATTACCAACAGTATACAGCAGGAAAAAACGGCAGACTATGGCTAAAGCTTGCCCCTAAATTTTACTTTTGCTTCAACTCATTTCCACAAGCCAAGTGGTAAGAAAATGCTAAAAAGTGCAGCTGGAAATATTTTCTTTTGGATAGTTTTGAAACTAAATTTAGCATAGGACCAGGAAAGGTAAAATATTCATCTTCCAATAAAGAGATTCTTGCAGGATGTATTTGTAGCTAAAGTGTATCTGGGTACATACCTAGCTCTTTATAACTCCATCTGGAGTTCAACTACAGCTTATCTTTTATTATAATGTTATTTCACAGCTGTAGTAAAAAAGAGACGGTGCAGATTTATTCCAGGTTTTTTTAATCTGACTGACTCAAATATCAAAGCCTGTGAGAGGCAACATACACCTGAGTGTTGGCTGTGTGACTCTGCTTCTTTTCACTATTCCCTTAATTAGATAGATGGGGAAAATTAGCTTTAAGTATAAAATGTAGCCAAGTACTTGTCCTTAATCAGGATCACGTACATAATGAGATTGACAACAAATGTCAAGAAACCACAGCTAAGAGGACTGCTGATGGTATTGGGAAACATTAAACCATTAATAGATACATATTTACATGCATAAGTAGGTAACCAATTAAAAGAGCAAGAATAGTTTCTACAGCACAGTCTGTACATACAGCACTGCTGAAGGATTCTTTCCTTTCCTATGTTCACAGGCATTTGTTATCTCTTAGCCAAACAGTTTGCAAAAATATGAGGTGATATAACTAGCTCAGTCTCTACAGAGAAACAAACGCTTATCTGACGATGATGTCTGCTGGAAAAAGCCCAGCAGGCATGGGTCACTTGCAGATTATAACCTTAGGCCATTATCATCTCATAGCCCTTCAACTGCTTGTGTGAAATGTGTTGATTGTCTCAGTCCAATTCCTAGCAGACAGGTGTCCACATCACTGGAATCACCAGGTGGAGATGACTACATTTTTTCTCATTAAAAAAGGTGATTATAGCTAACACAGTCTAAGACATTAATATAAAGTACTTATAGTTCCCACAGCAGATGTTACAGAAACTTGGAATCCTGCTCACTGGAGAAAATTGTGCCCAGATGCTTGTACTTAAACTTTATGGTCCAAACTCTGCCCTCAGATGTACACATAACTCCCACAGATTTCAGGGAGAATAATGTTCATGGATGTCAGAGACATGTCTAACTCCTTTCACAGTGTCCATATTGATTTTCAAGTGTATTGTGGGATCTATTTGCAAAAACTAGCAGCATGGTTGATGATGATGAGGATGCTAATGCTAAAGCAGCTCATAGGAGCCTCATCCTATGGGCCAAAAGGTACCAAGCATAGCTCAAACACAGATTAGTGTTTTGTGTTCTGATAAAGCTTAGTTTCAGAGACTGGGAGCCTTCAGACAGTTTTGCTTTCAAGAATGGTGCAGTAGTCCCCTGTGGAGATTTTAGCTGACTGAGTGTTCCTCTCTATTAGTGCTGATGGCAAGAAGTTCTACTTGTGTATCAGCAGCTCTCAGAAGCTCTAGTTTAAGACATCAGTGTGTGCACTGACCCAACCAACACAGGTCTGTTTGAGGTTATGTAATGTGCCTGTCACCATTACATTTGCATGCTTTTATATAACAGCTTGATCTTTGACACAGTTAATAAGAACATTGATTTTAAGCACTACATGAGTTGCTACACAATCATTATGGTAAATACGTGCCTGTTTACTATTCGGGTTTTTAAACATTAGACCATTATAAGAGTCCAAATGAAAACTGTGTTCAAATACAAGATTAAAGCATATTAATTGTTCTTTTCTTGTGACGTTAGACTTGTGATATGAAGCACTACAAATTTACCTAACATGCTGTGTGATTAATCTGTTAGCATAATCTGCAGATAATGTCCTAAGGGCTGTTATAAATCAAGGCCTTAACAAAAGCAGATACAATGTTTTCAATGGCCATTAATAATGATGTATAGAAAAAAGGGGTTTCTCACTTTAATGTGGATTTTGAGAAGTTAAGTTCAGTTGTCTGAGTGCTGAGTGTCTGACATGTACAGCTACGTGCTCCCTATAGGGAAATAGACACATCAGAATGTTAATTTCATCGTGAAATGAGTGGAATGAAACCTCCCTGGGGTTTCCTTCATCTTTTTGTAAGGACTACTGAGTGATCCCAAGACAGCACACTTAAATGGCATTACTAATTTTTAGCTAACCCCTCACCAAGAAGATTATGCTGAAAATGTCTGATTAACATGGCTACATTTTCCACTGGGCAAACTAACATCTGTGCAGGTAGTATCCTTTAAATAACATCTATGAAGATATGGTCCTTTAAGAAAAAAATTATTTCAAAATCTCAGTGAGATAAAAGCATGTCTGATATATATATGTGATTCCTCTGATGGGCAGCTGTGGTCCTCAGTTCACCCTCTTGGCTCTGTAAAATGAAAAGATTTCAGTTTTGGGAGAACCAGTACTAGTTATACTACAGAAACTAGTAATGGGTTGAAAAGTACTTTAACTATGTCCTCATTAGGCATTAAAGAGGTTCTGATATATTTTGAAGAATTCATTAATTATTATTAGTATTACTATTCATTACTCATTATTATTCAGCATTCAAAGAAAGAAGAACTGATGACTAGGCAACCAAATGAGACAGTGATAAGAATTTATCTTTGTCAAATTGGAAGCATCAGGATTAGGCAGCATTCTCCACAGTTCTGAGAAAAGTGCTCATGAGCTCACAGTCTGAGTACTAGCAGGAAGAGAGTCCAGAACTAGAGACCGTGCTGAAGGTACTCCCTGGTTGTCAGGTCTCAGTGTAGCCAGTGTGAAAAATACCCTGCTCTTGCATGGGGTGGAGAAAATGTCTTCTCCAACCCTCTTCCAATTTTTGCTAGGCTCTTGCATTTTAATGAAGCATTGGATTACTTCTGGTTGAGAAAGAAGGCTGTATGTCAGACACTGCAGAATTTCTGAAGAACTTCTGGAGAACCAGATTTCTTGGGAATTTCGCAGTGAAGGCAGCTAGGAAGCGCTGTGCTGACAGAAGAAGGGAAGGCAGACAGTAAGGCCCCTAGAACAATGCAAATTTTTGCATCAGAAAAACCAAGATCAGCGTTTTACCTAAAATGTGAAACACGAGAACTGGTAAGAAAATGAGGATCAGTGCAGATAAGGTATGAATTTATATGTGGCACTGGTATGAAGTGCACAAAATTCATGATCATATCAATAACAAAAGAGAGTAAACACAACTAATAAAAAAAAAAAGAAATCATTAAATCTGAAACTTACGTTTAGCCTGAAAATTCTTAGCAGATGGCCAACCTGCTAAGAAGGAAATCGTCCACCCATGCTAAAGTTAGAGTCTATGGGTGAGATTCTGTTGCTTAAACATAGGCAACCAGGGGCATTTGAGGTGCCTTGAATTACCCAAAATATCTGAGCAGAGCTGGGACACTCAGGACTTCAGGTCAAGGCTGAGTAGGACAGAGCTCAGGGCCTAAAATGAGACTGAATCCTGCAGTTTAGGCAATGCAATCTCTCCCTGAGTTACAAAACAGATTTTGGGTAACTGCTGAGGTAACCTTATGTATAGCTGGAGAGGCAGCGATGTAATGAGTATAACCCTTCTCTTCCAAGTTCATAAAAGATGAAAAGGTTTGTTTCACTACATATAGGAAAATCAGGCACCACTAATTCTAAATTACCCCTACCTGAATAAGAGAGATGCATTTATTTTAAATTTCTTCAATATTTTCTGACAATTTTATTTAATGTTAATGTGATTATAATTCAATATTGGAAAGATCTGTAGTTTGCATTTATATTCTGCTATGCTGCTTTTCACATTGTGATTTTAAATTATCTCTAAATTATTGTCAGTATTGGTCACTACAACCAAATCAAAGAAGCACCACCAATCTTCAGTGCCTAGGGAAAGAAGAAGGGTTCCTTTTGGGAGACTTCAGGAGTCTGGGAAATGGTGGCTGATGGCAGCTTGCTGCCAGAACTGAATGTCCCAAGAATTTGAAAATACTGTGCATGTTGATTGCCTAAGTCAGAATGCGTTGCATACGGTGCGGGACAACTCTGCCTTAGACACGAAGTTAGCAGGAGAATTTCCATGTGCTTGTGGTTCAGCTCAAGTGTTTGTGAGTTGATTGTAGTTGCTCTGAATAAACATTATAAACCCTAACCATCTGTGCAGGGCTGTACAATACCCACACGGGCACACACCCGCACGCACTCCTGAAGGCTCTCACACACACACACACACATACACACACACACACACACACACACACACACACACACACACACACACACACCCGTGTTGATGTCCGCAGCGTGTGTGCCTGTGCGTGCACCCATGGCTGTGCATTCCCCGGGTGCTTTGAACAAGATCAGCTTCGCCAGGCTGAAAGCAATTACCGGCCAAATCATCTGGGAGGAAAAATTTAATCCAAAAAACGTGAACGGTAATTAAAAACTGTTTACTTCGAACCCTAAACGGAGTAATCCCACAACTGAAAAGCTTGTTTAAGAGAACCAAAACACTTACCAATGAAAGCAGCAGTAACTATACCTATATCTGTAACAGGTGCAGCAAGAAAACAATTTATGATGTGGATTTGGTTGACTTTTTGCATGTTGGAAGTTGTAGAAATCTGACACTGTAAAGAGGAAATCTGACTGTTAGTGTTGAGGACAATATGAAGAAAGCAACTTTGGGGGAACAAAAATAAAATTAACAGGGTTATTGATCCACTTTTAGAGGAGTAAATAACAATACATACAAAGAGAAATATGTTCAATAACTATTTTTATTATTAATTGAATGAAAAATGTAGATAAAAATTATATAAAATATTATTGTCTTATTATTTTAAAATGACAGTCATTGTTAGATACAGATTTTTTTCATTTGAGAGTTTAAAAATAGCTGCCCAGGGAAGATTTTAGAATCAACAGCATTCTCTTTCAGTGAGTATCTCAAGATTTTGGAAATGCCAAACTGTTGGAAGAAAGGTAGTGCCAAAACTGAATGCAAAAGGAATAAATATAATGATGTTAGTGATTACAGGATTGTCAGGGGGATGCTGATTTTAGACAAAAGTGTGGAATTTGTATTAGTCAACCTGATTCATAATAAATTTGAAGAATTTAATTGAAGGCAAATGACATTTGCTTATGAAAATAGATTTCGAAATACCTTGGCATAACAATAACATTACAGCAACATGTTACACTGATGATAAGATGAAAAGGTCAGTGTTATATATTTTAATTTTTGTTGATGTTCTTTCATTAAGGAGGAGAGGACATGGAATCAGCATAACATTAAACAGAAGTAATCTGCCTAAGCAACAGATCCCAATAAATGCTTTTAAGCAGGTAAAAAAGAAGGTAATTTCTTTAACAAGGATGAAAAATTATAGACAATACACAGCTGCAAACAGACTTAATGTGGACTAATTCATCAGTAGCTCCTCAGATTTGGTGCAAACCACCCCGGGGCTTTATTTTGATGTCCACAGTGCAAAGGTCTATGAAGAACAATGAGATGGAATCAGAGAAGAGCACCAAGGGACTGTTCAGATGAGCACCAAATCAGCTTGTGAAGAACTGATCTGAAACTAAATCTAATAAGCTGAGTTTTAACCATTTGTAAATACTCACATGCTAAAAAAAATGCTGCAGAATACTTTAAAATCAAAGGATCCTAGATTTCATCACATATTTTATGCAGATATAAATTCCTCTGCCTCTGAAACATCAAAAGATAAACTTGAAGTAGATTTCCAGAATAATTCTAAATGAACAGTAGTTTGCTTTAGTTATATATCCAGTATCTCAATACTTCAGTATTTAATGATTATTTTATTTCATACATTTTCTAAAGGACTAAAACTGTCTTCTTGAGTCACAGAGTCTGAGCCCATATGAAAACATATGGATGGAAGTAAGCAGCAGAAGCAGTGATAATGACTGACTTTTGCATCTCAGTATCAGTTATGGATTTTTGTGGATTGAAGTATCTTTCAGGTATGTAACAGCAGGGTAACTGTTTGGGTCACAATGTTTTATTGGTGAGTTCCTAAAAGAAAGAGTTTGCTCCTTCCGGAAGGAAAGGGGAGATGGTGCCTTATGTATCAGTAAAAACTGCTGCAAGGGTCTTTTATAAAGAGGTCTACACAACAATGAATCAAATGTGCATATTGAGTTGTGAAATGTAAGAAAGCAGGAGAGGAAATGGACTGTAACAATTATTCTTTCACAATGTTTAAGTGCAATCCCTGTCTCTTCACTGAAGTTGTTAAGCAATGTCAGTCCCCTCAGTGTTGTGCAGGCTGTGGAGCTGGGTTGTGTTGTTATCCAAGGTCACTCCTGTGGATCATTTCCTTGTGAAAAAGTCATATGTATTGTCTGGGATTTGCAGAAATCTTGGAGAACTCTGGTAGGATAAAAGGTTCTTGTATTCCCAGTAAAGTGTTTCTCTTTCAGTTGTGAGGACACATGCAGACATGGTTGGGAAGGGCCTTATTATTTCATTCAGTCTTGTGTGCCTCAGACTACAGAGACACCCTGAAACTGGAGACAAACAGCTATTACTGCAATGGAAGAATATCAGAGCCTGCATATTCATTTCAAGACACTCAGTGAAATGGCAGCTTATATTGCACATGGTCCAAATTTGGAAAGAACATTGTTTCCAGCAAGCTGTACTTTTATAAATTGCACAATACAGCAAAATGTATGGTAGAAGAAACATCCCAGACCTAAAAAGAAGGAGATAATAAAATTATTTTTTCCTCATGTTCCAAGAGATTTTCAAAATTAGATAATTAGAGGAAATATTTTTTCAATTGAATTACATGAAAATGCTGAAGTACTACATTCCATAAGTTGACAATGCATTGACCATTACATTTTCTGCAAAAGAAAAGCTCCTAAACTGGATTCAAGCTTTTATCAAATACCTTTGTCTGTCAATTGGTTATTAAATAATGTATAAGTCAGGCAAGATGAAAATTAAGGTAATAGAGAGATATTTTGGATGGCAAGGAACTTCTTGCATTTCTTTCGAATTGATGAGAAATATGCATATTTAAATTTTAGGAATTGGAGTGCTCTGAACTTGTAACATGTTGGTGTTTATAGCATGATTCTGAGAGTGAAATTTATATTACCACAAAATTTTCTACATCTTTTTCTGATCGTAAGTGTAGCTCACCTAGAAGATACCACAGTAAAACCAAAATTATGGAAAGAGCTTTGGTTCCGTAGTAGGGAGTATCTACTGTCTGACTTCACAACTTGATTTCAGCAAACAGTGAGTTTGTTGCAATTCAGCTACCTTCTTTGGGAAACAAACATTTACTTTTCATGATTTTGTCAGAATTCCAGAAGGACTGAAAAGCGAGGCAAAAGGCTCCGTGTACATTGTTCAGACAAGAAACGCTCTTCACAAACATTCAGCAGCACATACGTCCTTCAGAAATCTTTTGGTGTGAAATGGTCTAATACTCCATCTTCAAATGCTTATTGTAGAAATGGGGATTTTCTTACATAAATAGTATTGGACGGGTTTTAGAAACCTACTGCATAGCATTTCTCCTAAGTCTGTAAATTAGGGTGATTGTTTTTCTACATTTAAACTTAAAGATAAAAAAGGTGAAATTTTATTAAATTAAATTTTTTAAAGTTCAGAAGTTCTATCTGAGAGCACTTAATAGAGAAGTGCATGGTACATAAAGGAAAATGGGATTTCTCCTTTGTTTCCCTTAGGAGGAAATGTTGTTTCTTACCTGACTCCAAACAGATTTGTTGGGGACAAAGTGTGTGTGCATTGGTGACAAAATAATGTCAGTCAGCTGGATATGATAATTCCACCAGAAACCTGTTTCCTGGAAAATCTGAGACATTTTCTCAAGGTCTTGTATTCAGAAAAAATATTTCACTGTTAAGTGAGAAGTCACACATTCATTCAACTCCGTCAGATGACCCTAAGCAAGCAACTGATAAACAAAAACAAGTGCAAATCATTCCCATGAAGACCAGATCTGAATAAGCCTTTCTTCAAAATCTTTCTGAATGGTTCCTCTGTTGCCCAGTAATGCCACTGTGCAGACTCAGCAGCTTTTCTGACTGTAGGGATGATAATCTTTGGTCTTCTCTCAATCCAGCTGTTTATTTTCCAAATCATTTAGGAGCTTGCTGTGTACAGATTGTCTGTTCCCCCAATAAATGTGGTTGAATTTGGTGAACAAGCTCAAATTTATTGGCAATCTGGGAAATGCAGAATCGAAGAATGGTTTGGATTGAAAGGGACATTAAAGAACATCCAGTTCCAATCCCCCTGCCATGGGCAGGGACAACTTTCCCTAGACCACACAGCTCAAAGCACCATCCAACCTGGTCCTCATTACCCTCACAGTAAAGAATTATAATTATTTTGTAATATCTAATATGACAAAATAACATGACTGTGGGTCAAATAAAACCCTTCCCTGCACTCACATTCCCTATCTCAAGTAGGATTGGCACCCCTTAAAGTGGGAAATACCAGAAATTCCTTGAAATTTATTATAATGCTGCCGTTTTCAAGTTCAAGGCATGTGCAACTGTGATATTGATGGTAGTAGTTCCACCAACAGACACCTTCTTGTCTTACATGAATTCCAGGCTGCCTCTGGAGCTGATGCTTGGAGAAACGGGGAGCGTGTGGAGGATTACTTCCTTCAGATCTCTATCTCCTGTCCCCACACCTTAAACCCATCAGGGTATGTATATAGCCTGGGCTGCACCAGCCAGGCTGCAATCACAGTGTGTGCAGTTTCTCCAAGTTCTAAGAGTTTGCTACAGGTGACAGAGCACAGCCCAGCTATTGGGTGTTTACAGCTTTTAAAAGGAAAGATGAGTTAGAATCTCATTTGGTGTAGGTTTTTGCCACTGAACAAAGCTTTTAACTGATTTTCAAATGCCTTTGGTATTTGTTAGCATTCATTTTTCTCAGTGGTGTTGTGAAGATCAGAGAGACTGGAAGTACCAGCAATTTGTGGATCTTGTACTTTCACTGTACTGATGAAGTTTAAAAGTGCAATTATTTCAGATCCCAGCTGTATCACTGCCATCACTTACCCTAGTCCTTAAAATGCTTACTTGTACTTAACAATAAGCAGTAAAAAACTTTGTGGAGGATGATGACTTCTCATTTCTTTAATGCAGGAAGTGGCAAGGAATCCTATTTCTTTGTTTGCCTTTTTTTTCCCCAAGGTCAGTTAGTTAATTTTTGAACTGTAAAATCATTTGTGTCTCCCAGACCAAGACTAATGCTGGTAGTGTTTTCAATCAGCTCTGCCACTGGTATCTCCAGAAGCGATTCCTTTAATAGTGGAGAAAAAAGTACAGGTGAATATCACAGAATCAGGGGCTTACTTTGACAGAAACCTTGAACCACACCTTGTTCCTCACTACCAGTAAATTTGTTGTTCATTTCCAGCTTTCCTATAAGATTTATGATTAAGGCAGGATCAACAAGTTGAGAGTAACCTGTATTCGTGATTGCAAGTTGGTTTTTTCCTTACCTTATATTATTCCATTTTGTCCCACGGGGATTTCTGGTGGATAAACATGGCTAAAGAAAATTCACAAATATTTTGCTTAATGTTTCATGAATTATTTTTCCTATAACCTACATATTCCATTAAAATGGTCTCAATGTGGCAGCTTTTAACAATGTTTGCTTTATTAAAATAAGTTAAATATTCACGAAGATTTTAAAATTAAATAACTTCAGAATTTTCTTTGTGAAAGTTTTTTCATGTTTATCATTGCCACTAATATTAGCATCCTGAATAGATATTTTAATAACTAGAATAGACTGAAATAGCGTAAAATTTTAAAAATGAAAAGAGATTATAATTATATTTATTTGTGCACTGAGTTCTAGATGACAACGGAAATTAATTAGTCTGAACATTTTCCTCAATGAATATGAAAATAAAATAAAAATAGACTTCTCCATTTGTTAGAAATTATCTTATAAGAATTGATGCTGTAATTACAAGTCTTGTGCAACCCTGTGTGCCAGTTGTCTTCCTGAGCCGAGCACATTTAACAGACGAAGTTGAAGAAGTCAAGCAAACATTTTGCAAAACAAGTCAAAGATCTTCTGAGCTGAGCCACGGCAAAGTCCTGTCATTTGGGAGAGGGGGAGCTTGTTATAAGCATCCAGTGTAAATGTTTCTGAGTAATTTCCTTTCTGACTTCCATAAATCACAGAGTACTTTAATTGCAAATGCGTTACCAGCAGACTGTGGCCTAAACAGGGTTATGGATTTGCATTTGTTCATAAGATTAGCCCACGTTTTTGTAGTTTACTTAAGATCTTTTCAAATGTTTTCCTCTTATCTATAAACTAGAGTAGTGATTGCATTTCAGGCTGCTTAATTATTAATCTCTGTTAAACAAATGTAGTAATTAAATATTACTTGATATAAAACACACTTTTGTTAAACACTGAGTTCATTTTCTGGATAAATGAAATGAGAAGTAGGAGAGGAAAAGACAAATATTGAACTTTTCTCATTTAAACTTCACTTTTTCCAAGTTCATAAAGTAGTTGTAAAAATGAATTAATTTTGCAAACTTCTGATATTTTACAAAGATGTTTCCATCCAATATAAAATCTGTCTGCAAGTTCCAGAGATGTTTTTTTAAAACCTCATTTGAAATAGAATGATTGGTTCGGGTTGCTCAAGTCAGTCATATGATGTTCGTTCTGTTAATTAAGTTATTCTTAATGAATTTTAAATCTAGCCTGATTAGTCAGGGGATTTCAAAAACAAATGTTTGTTTTTCAGGAGTCTTTATAATACTAGATGTAACCAGTCTAACATACAAACATGGACAATTTTGTTATATATTAGGAAGAAAACCCCACAGTTGAGGAATGGAATAAATTTTCTGGAGAGGCTGGAGAGTCCTGGTCAGTGGAGGCTTTAAAACCAGAAATGCACATGCCTGTAATGGTGAATGGTCCACACAAGTGGACTTTGTGTAGCCATGTGGATATATTAAATGTGTTAGTAATATAATCTGTGACTCTTTGTTGTCCTCTGATTTTATACCCTTTTCCTAAACTACCCTCAGATTAGCCGAAGGATGCTTAGTGGTGTGGCATGGAAAGAATTACGTACAGAAGGATGTGCTGCTTCCGAAGCAGCGTGGAAAAGGAGAGTAATGAATGACAATGAGTAGGAACTCACAGTATATATGACAGATATTGCTTGTATCACTTATCGTGCCTTTGGTAAACATGTAAAAGTTAGTGATGGAAAGGTTATAAAAACTAGACCAGAAAAACTCACCCAGGCCAGCCCAATAAGGAAGGGACACGTTCTTGACTGTTCCTTCATCCACAATGGAAAAACCAATCCATCTGCAAAAGCGAGTCCAGAGAAAGGCAGGCAGTACGCCCTTTTCCAGAAGAAGACTCACCAAATGGTGGTGAGAAAATTAAATTTTCTGTTTCAAGACAGAATACGTGATAATGCAGTTGGATGGAAGTGTCTTCCATAGGGGTGGTCTCTGTGGAACACGGAACTGGATTTGGTATCATCCTTTGTGTACTCCAGCAGCCATCCATCATGAGATAATATTTAGAATTTAGAGATGATTAAGCTAGCTGAAAGCTTGCCTCTGCGCAGCTTGTTTTGCTGTTGTTTATATTTCCTGTGCTTGTATATTTTATGGCTCGGATAAGTAAACAATAAAATCTGCCTTAACTCTATTTTATAACTTCTAGTAATAAATAATATTTTGGACATATTTTGGGATCCTGCTGGGTTACAAATTGGCCTGCCTGCTACTCTTCTGTATCGGTATTAATGCCATCTATTTTCTGTAGAGCAGCGCCAGAAGTTCTGGGAGGTCGTCTACTCGTTTTGATTCCTGTCTCGTGTTGAAAGCTGATGAAGATGCTGTATTTCAAGACAGGAGCATGCCTTGAAGAAGATATTCCTGGCAACACATCTACAAGCTAATCAACAAAAATCAAGTGTCTGCTACTAAAATTGCAGGGTCTGCAGGATTTTTTCCCTCTAAACATCCCGGCCCGAAGTTTTAATGTCACTGCTTATTAGTCAAAACAGTGAGAGGAGCTCTAAGGAACTGGACACCATGCACAGAGGGCCCTGTGAGCACACTGACAGCTAAGGGAAGCCATGTGAAAGAGGAACATTTAAAAGACTGTACAGGACTCACATACCAAAATGAAGTTGCCATGGATATGGGTGTTACATATACATATCTATGTTTATAAAAAAACACTGTAGAGGCTGAACTAAACCTAAGGCTGAGTGTCAAGCTTGGGTGAGAGAAAGGTTGTCTTGCAGAGCAATGAGGATGGAAATAAAAGGATCTCTTCTTTGGTGAGAGGTATTGATGGACTAGAAAACAAAAGCAAAATGATATAGCAGTTAATCCAAGATCATGCACAAACAGAAGAGGAGAACACCTTCACCAGAGAACCTGAACATGTAAAAGAAAATACTCCACCATGACAGAAGTAACAGGGGAAAATAGAAGGAGATGTTTCTTTGTCTCACTGAAATTAGGGTTAAAAATCCTAGTAGTTTCACTGGAGACATGTGCTTTGTCCATTTTTTTGAAAAGACTTTTAATCACCTGATTAATGCCAGAATTTCTGACAAATGCACATGGCCAGAGAATATCTTTTACTGAGCAAAGTTTTCTTTCCTTCTTTTTTTTTTCCCTCCTTCATTTCTTTTTCATAAATGTAATTGTCATTGAAATAGGTGGTTATAGAGCTATCCTTGTCTGTGGATAGGATCACAGAGGGGCTGAGAAGGCACCTCCACTGGAGGTAGGTGCCAGTTTTGAGATCTTTTTTTGCTTTGTAAATAATTAGAAGGTACATCTCCTGCCACAGGCCAGAGCTTTTGGTATTTCTTCACAGAAGGACTAAGAACAGATCCTTATATACACGACCAACATAGTTTTGAATAGAAATTTCAAACTGCAAAAAGCGCTGTAGAGTTTCAAAGCCATCAGTCACTGATAAAAATTCCACTGATAAGTGCGTTTGAAACATCCAGGACAGGAAGAGCTGTTACAGTTATGGTTGTTTAAGAAACCTCAAGCCAATGCTTTGTGCTTACAGTCTCTGCCAAGCACAGTCACATGGCATCTACAGGCAGGATTTCAGGAGGACATGAAAATCCACTTGTTTGATCCATCTGTCCATCCCCTTCTCTTCTGGTGAAGTATTCATGCAAAACACTTTATGGGTTTCCATGTTTTTCTCTCTTCCACTAGATTCACCACAAGGCCACACACCCTGAAATGACCAAAGAAGAGCACTGCAGCTGTTTCCTTACTGCATACAGAATGTTTTTGCCGGTATTGACCCTGAGTTGAGAAATGTGTCTAGACCAGGTTCATCAATTTGGAGCAACCGTTTAGGAGGCCATTGCTCCCAAAGATACCTCCAGGTCCCAGGGACATGACACTCCCAGGGGACCTCCGTGGACTCCAGCAGCCTCTCCTGCTCAACTTGCTGAGTGAAAATGAGTGAACAGAGGTATTGGAAACCAGGTCAGAGCCTCACGTCATTTGGTGGTCTTTCAGTTGCTGATTGCTTTCTCCATTGTAAGGTCTTTGATTTTAATCGGATCATTGTGTGCACATATGGATATTCCTGGTGGCCTAACCAGTGAACATAATTAAAAGAAATGATTGCCTTTCACTTTAAGCAAACATCTGGTTTTACTTGAAACAAGATGACTTAGCTGTTTCAGAAACATTCTTGTAACCCTGGATTCACATTTTCATCTTAAAATATATATTTTCTCTGTTCAAGCAGCATGTTAATGTAAACACTATATATAACTGACAACCAAAATTTTCAGAAGTATTTGGTGCTCTGAGCATTAGTGAAACCACAAGAATTATTACATTTTTGATTTGATCTCTGTAAATCTGTTTCAACAGTCACTCTGATTTAAACAATTATTCTGATTTATATTCCAAGAACTATAATTTGCAGAAAATGTAACCATGTGAAAACATGTTTTTGTATAGTATATCTTGGCAACCTTGTTTTGTTGTGATGTCATTGCCTTAGGTTTCATGGAAATACTGAGGGAATAAAAGGAAAACAAGACCCTCTCTTTGAAGTATATTCGCATATCCCCTCTCTCCACCGCTAAAAATATTTTAATGTCTTTTTTTCCATAATGACACTGAATTTTCTGTTTTTGCTTGACTGACAAGATGGTCAGAAATGTACTAAAGACTCTCATGAAGGAAATCTAATTGAGACGGAAGGATTTGTCACCTTTCACTTCTCCCTATCGGGTAGGAATCATCGTTTGTATAACGAGCTATTTTGAGATCCTGGGTTTCTTTGCTTTCATGTTGTTACAATGACAGATTCTAAACAGTTAAACACAGGCACGTATGCAAGGTACACAGGACAGAGAAAATGAAATTTCAGACCATTTATCAACTGCAGAGGTAACATTGGAGCTTTATCATTAAAAGTCTATCTAATCTGGTTTATTGTAACATCTGAGAGAAGATGACTGCACTTTATTAAACCAATAGCTCTTATTCACTTCATCACATCTGCTCTTTCTAAAAAAAAATAAAATAAAATAAATACAAGGTTATTAAGAGTAGCCCTTCATTATAAAAAGCATAAGTTACAGCTACATACAATAGAATGAAAAATGGCAAAAGAAAATGCCTTCATATGGAAGCAATCCATCTGGATACACCTATATATGCTATATGGGGATTTCCAGTACTATTAAAAAGGTTATCCCTCGTACAAGGTATTAAAAATAGGCCTTGTATGATTTAGGGGTTTTAAACATCTCCGGTGTTTTTACTGAAAGAAAAGGAAAAGAGAGTATGGGGAAAAAGGAAAGCATCACATTCAGAAACACTCCTAACTGGCTTCACATTTTTCTTTTTCCAGTACCAACAAGAAAACTCATGAGACACAAGCTCATGCCTATCAGATGTGATCATATGCTAAAACAAATGACACCACTTGCTAATTTCATTTCCCCAGCACGTGCCTTTGTGCCTGTGTCTGGCTGTTAAGTGTCTGGCATGTTTGGAAACTGCAGATTTTTCTTATCTACTTAGCTGCACAATGAACCACAAGGAATTTTTCTACTGGGGCTGATTGTGCACTTAATCACCTTATTGTTAATCCTGAGCAATTTAGTTGATTTCAATGTATCTCTTACCTGATTAAGAGGATAGCTGGAGAATTCAGCTACCATTGCTGACCCTGTAAATATCATCAGCCACAGCACCTGGCTACTGTGAGTTCTCCTTTTTGCCACTCTCCACCAGGCATGGGATTACACGAGTAATGTATCCCTTTGACCAGTACTGAGTCTTCATAGGATCAGATGGTCAGTAGGTATTTTTAAAATGCAATTTTCAAGGAGCTAAAAGTCATGAATCATTTCTGTTTGCTATTAAATTAAATTTATCATTTAGTCTGCCTTTACATATCTACTTTTCAATATATTATTATTATAAAAAAAAATCCCTTTCATACTGTGAATTGGCAACTATTTCCACTCCACCTTCAAAAGTAAATGAGCAGAATGAACATTGGACATGACCTCAGCACCAGTCATATACTATGTTCTGACTACTGAAGGCAATGTTCTATAAATCTCTACAGCTATATCCATAGATTTGAGTAATATACCATATTTCCTTCGAAATGCCAATCATGGACTATGTCTCTAGTAAATTTGGTACTTGGTACAATAAATAAAATTAATGTTCATGTATTAAGAAGAGTCACTGTAAATCATTGCTCCCTCTTTAAGGGCTGTTGCTTTAGCAGTCAGTGTAGGAAATGAAGTCGTTTTGGGGAGTAGGAAACAGCAAGAGTTGTAGAGTACATTTGAAACTTGAGTTTAAGCTGATCTCAGCCTACCTCCACGTTAGTCATTTCAAGGTCTGCTGCAGGTGGTCTTCACACAGAAGCTCAAAAGAGGCCATTTGTGCCAAAGTGTGGAGCTAGGAGGGGTAAGCGATGGAGCATTCACAGGGAACAATAAAGCTTTCATACTATGGAGAGAGTGGAGAACCAAGCTGAGCAACTTGGAAAAATGTTAGTGAGTAGAAGGTAAAAAAAAGGCAAATAATTTAAAAAAGCATGTAAGAACAGGAAGCACAGACTTTGTCTCTGGATAAACATGGAAACAGTTCCAGAAGAGACACTGCTAAATTGCTTATCTTCTGCTAAAATATTCTTCGTAAAATAAGTAGAATCTAATCCCAGCTGAAACAGCACTGTCAGCATTGACAGTTTTTCCCACTTCTACCTTAGTTCTCTACCAAAGTTGGCTTTCCACCCTGCTGGAACTTAAAACTGAGGGTTAAGTTTTGGCACTGCTGAAGTTAATATAAGTTTAGCCTCTGCAATGAGGTCTGGATTTTACATAGATGTTTAGGAAGTTCTGCAGGAGCATTCATGCCTTTACTCAGCCTTCTTTTCAGTTAGGTATTAGAGTTTCTTTCTCTCCACTGATCTACAAGGAGCCCAGCTTATTATTTGACATTAAGGATTTACTTTGCATTCCAAGGTGTCATTGATATTATTTTATTCTGAATTTCAACAGTTAAGTGCCTAAGGGGAGTTATGAACTGAATGTCCTTGAAGCTTTGTGTAAACCTGGGATAGAGGAGGTAGCAATTCCCTATAGACATGACAAATGTGGGGTAAAGGAAAAGAAGTGTCTTTCCTGCAAGGACAGGCTGAGAGATTTGGGGCTGTTCAGCTTGGACACGAGAAGGCTCGGGGTGAACTTACAGAACCTTCCAGTACCTAAAAGGGCTACAAAAGAGCTGGAGAAGGACTTTTGACAAGGGCCTGTAGTGATAGGACAGAGGGGAAGGCTTTAAACTAACAGAGGGTAGGTTTAGGTTAGATACTATAAATAAATTCTTTACTGTGAGGGTGGTAAGGCTCAGGCACAGGTTGACCAGAGAAGCTGTGGATGCCCCATCCCTGGAAGTGTTCAAGGCCAGGCTGGATCAGGCTTTGAGCAACCTGGTCTGGTGAAAGGGTAGTTGGAACTGGATGATCTTTAAGGGTCTTTACAATCCAAACCATTCTGTGACTCCAAGTAGGGCGGAAAAGGAGTAAATAATGTTGTGGTGGCGAACATCAATTTTCCTGACTTGTGAAAGCTAAGGTTACTGAAAATTTTGGATATCCTACTAGGGAATATCTTTGACTATTGTCTTTGTTGTGTTTCCCCAAAGAAGACCCTGTCTAGTTGTTCTGGACTGTGGGTTTGCATGAGAATAATAGAAGCAAACAGACTCAGGAGATCCCATTTTACATAGGAGAAAAGTAAACTCAGAAAATTGCCCACTTTCAAACTGCGCATGAAGATAACGGTTGTGGCTTTGCCAACATAATTTCTTTGGGCAGTTTGATGTTCTTCTGCTCTGGGGTTAAGCTAGGAGTCATACTGTAGCTCACAGTAGAAAAAGGGATCACAAAACTCATCTTCTACAGATAAAAACTATGTACTACATCCTCTTAGTGCAGCAGACTAGATTTTGTTTCATAGGCATGGCTTCATCAAAGCAAAACAAACTCAGCAAACAGTTGATCATTACTTTAGTTGTGTTAGTGGTGGAGTGGAAGAAAGCGGCATGCTTAGATTTTTGCTGAATTAGGGTCTAATTCTGCTGCTTTGTTCTCAGAATGTATTTTTTAAAAATTTGGAATTAATCAGCGGAAAAAAGAGCCTGAACATCACATACCTGGTATTCCATGTGACAATCTTAATGAATTTTCCTGTAGAAGCTGTCTGTGTCTGACTTTGCTTTTGAGTTTGGTCACCGACACAAGTAGCACTTGTAGTGTCATTTCCAGGTAACAGACTGACAGTGGTACAATGAGTTGGCTGTGTAAGAGCAACTGTTCAAGTATGTGAATGAAAGACTTATAGCGTCATTCAGCTGTTGCTGATGGAGGCTTATTGCTGCTTTAAGAGAGAAACGGTCTTCACAAAACTTGAAGTCCAATAATGACAAAAAATCCACAATATTTATAAGTTTCAGAAACTTCTTTTGGCCTCTTCAAGTGCAGTTACTGCTACAGTACCTTATTGACAAGTGATCAGAAAGCAACTGTATGTTGCCAACACCGTATAAGATACACAACCAATTTTTTTACAGGGCAAAAGGAACCTAGATGAGACACTCAGAGTATCTCAACACAAGCTGAGCTTAAGATTTGCTGGTTTACTATTTTCCCACAGGAAATCAGGGAGTAGAGTCACACAAGGGAACTGACTGTAGTACTGAGGTTGTGAGTCTGAAAATTTTCATAACCTTCTCTGCATGTAAGATAAAATTCACTCTTTCACTGTTTGATTTTTAGAGCCTCTCAAATTTGGCAGATCTCATCATGGATCTGAAGTCTATTTCTACTAAATAAATTAGTGAATCAGTAGCTAACACTAGAACCAAGTCAGTGTGAGATTACAATGCATGCAAACTGTTGCTGCTGCAATGATATGTGTGGTTAAAACAGTATGCAGATGGAAGCATTTCTGCCATTTATTGTGTGTTTAATGATCAAGTAGAGGGCAAAAGTAGCATCATGCTTTGTGATGTGATGTGATGTGATGTGATGTGATGTGATGTGATGTGATGTGATGTGATGTGATGTGATGTGATGTGATGTGAGAGGGGGCTTTGATATTCTGCTACAACAACACACAAGTTTCAGTTATGGAATGCTGCCCTGGCTGGAAGAATTGACATCCTCACCAGCTATAACATGGCTGATCTGTGCTGTCTCCCCTTCTCATTAAAGCCATATATACAGCAGACATATGCTTATCCTGGCTTATTGCCCTCTCATGTAGGAAGGGGAGCGTGGAAGAGTGGTTTAAGACACTCATATGCCTGTGTGCATGCCAGCCTACACGTATAATATTCTTTGCAGAGCAAAAATTACACCCTGCATTCTTCACAAAGGTACCTATTAATGTAGAATGTCATTGAGCCATTAAGGCAGGCAGAGGCTGAGAACATCGCAACTGTTAAGAATACTAGGGCACCAGTGGAGAACTGGTGGGAAAATGAGGAGAATCTCTGGTTAAGGCCTGCAGCAGGCAAGTCACAGCTCCCCCACATCCCTCTGATCTGCACCAACTGTGCTCACAGGTCTGCACACCAAATCCCCCTCCTGGCACAGGAACGACAATTTATTTGACAGCACCATGCGGAATCCATGCAGTGGTTTCACTTTCCCCTTCCACAATCAGCCTTTTCCGCGTGTATGGGAAACAAACCACTTCTGTGAGAATCCCCCAAATCTCTGGGTGAGTCAGTCTAAGCTGGAGCACATTAGCATTTCTCCATCAGAGTTAACTGAAACCTAGACAGGTTAAAGGTCAAATGAAGCAAACAGTGATCTCACACTCCCTGAACAAAAAAAAGAGAAACAAGAGGGCAGGTACATTGTCTGAAATATTTCCAAGTTATTTAATAAACTAACTTATATTTTAAATTTGACAACTTTGCTCAGTACTGTGCAAACATAAGAATTTTGAAACATTACATTGGGTGAATCAGTCCCTTTTTTTTTCTGATGATGTTTTAAACTCTTTCACCTTCTGAGTGGACAGGTCTGACACAGAGGCCTTCTGTCTAAGTATCCTGAAAGATATTGCATATATCCTTCTGGTTCGCTCCTTCAAGACCTAAAGAGACTACAGACCCCATTGAATAGCATGTTAAAAGGAACACTATTAAAAATTACTCAAGCCAGGCCTGGATCAGTTGTGTTATCCACATATGAACTCAGGCATACTGTGAGAAGACCTTCAGTCTTTAATCAAAAGATGTAGGGTCTGTCCTACAAAAGCTGTTTCAAACAGAAGTTGTTCTGACTGTGTGAAATGTTTGTCCTGCTTTTATTCTGAGTGTTGGCAGAGATTTTTCAGGCTGAAGAAACAGATGCACCGCAAATTCTCCTTATTTCTCAGGCAAAATTGAACTTATCTAAAGTGGACATATCATTTTGTGTCCCCTCCATTGTCCCTGAGATGTGCCAGTCATATACAGTCCTGCACAGTCTTTTGCAAATTTCTAAGTTGACAGTGTGCACAGAGATAATTGCAGCAGTTAGATTTTGTATTGTCTGTTTACACTTATTTTAAATGATGAATCAGCCAGGATAACAGCAAAGCCTGGAAACTGGTTCCTGGCTTCCAGAACTATTCTACTCAGTCCTAACTCCTGCAACTATGCATTTGCACATGTGCCTAATACACATAAACCTATATGGTAGACATAAGTTTCCACATTCATGAATTTCCATACACATCTAATATATATATAAGTCCCTACGTATAGTAAACTGTATTTAACTCAGATCCTTCCAGGTTGGCAGAGGGGTATCATCTTTCGGACCAAACCAGGAAACATTTCTCATTCATCTACTTTTTTTTGGCCTTTCTGTGGATGCTGTTATAACTGTGAGTGTTCAGACCTCCAGGTTCCTCCTTGTGTTCAGGTTTTGGGTTGGGTGACTGTAGAAAACACGAAGTTAAAACACCTTGGCTTTTCTGAGTTTTATTATTTGCGTTTTCCTTTCATTGTGTCATGGTCTGATCCAGTTTTACGGTCATCATCACCAGTGCACGAGGCAAAAATAATGAAACAAAAAAGGTATTCCACAAAATGCAACAAATACCTCTCAAATTTCACCCTTTTGACCCCCTTTGGACCCTATCAGTGTGGTCCTAAACTTCTGATTTATAAGAATCAAGTCCCAAGAATCTCTTCAATTCTTAATTAATAAACTATGACCTTAGTGTCAACTATTTGAATTTGGTAAATACAAATGAACTCAGAGGTAATAAGCCTGCTCAAAAAAAAGTATTCTACAAGAACCGAAGCAAAATGAAGCCTTTTTACAGAAAATTATTCAAGAGAAACTTATGCTGATGAAAAATTAAAGTACAATGCAAAACTGGACTTTTTGAGATACGTTAAACAGCTGCAAATTTTATATATTAAATCACAGAATATTCCACAAAACAATGGTGCCCTCTTTAATGAAATGTTATTAGAGAAACAGACCCATCAAGGGAATACATTTTTATATCCAGTTAGGTTTTGCATTTAACAGATTCCCACTTTGTATATTTTTCTATGGTAGCTGCTAAGTAAAATATATATACTCTTGAATGTTTGCTTACTTCTGGAATGGGAAATTTCCACACAATTTAGTGATTTAAAAACTGATTCTAATCTAATAATAATAATAATAAAAAAACCCCTTTGGGAGTATTCAGTGTCACTCAGTCTGTAGAACAACAACCTTTGTTCATTTAGGGCATCATCTATTTTCCAGGATCTTTCCAGAGTTTTCAAGGGGAGCTGAACTGCACCCTGCAGCCACTAGTGTGCCAAATTGCTGATCTGGCTGGTGCTTGGGCTTCATTAGACCTTCTGAAGAATTGCTCTGGGCATTTATCACCTTTCAGTGATTACTCAGTCACTCTTCCTCGATTTCTTAAGTAGATGAATAATAAAGAAGCCTGAAAATGAAGGCAGTCAGAGTCCAGGAAGAAGCACAGGAAGACTCAGATAAATTATCATGTCACTGTTCCTTGACAAGCTACAATACATGAGGTGCTCTCTCTGACTGCAAACATACTGTTAGGACATGGATAGGGCAAGGTAATGCAGCATAGCTGTCAGGGTAGAGCATTTAAAGCTAAATTATATTTACAATAGTGCACGCACAGAGAATCGCAGCAGCTCCACTGGTGCCTTTGAACTTGATTAGCTGTCACCATCCGGGATTTGGTCACCTCTCAGTTTCACAGTGCCCCACTAGCCATAGATACAAGTAGGCATCCCCCTAAAGGAGAAGATATTCCAAATCACAAGTCAATCACAAAAATCCTATTCCTAATATCAGTGATCATGAAAGAATGAAATACTCTTGAGTAGTAAGTTTGATTAGGCATTCGCAAGCCAAAGAGCAAGCAAAAATCATTAATTTCTTCCCAAAAGCAAAAAAAGTTCATTAATTTCTTCCCTATGGCAATAAATAAATACCAGCAGCTTAGATATTTTGTTTTACCAGTCATGCACAGACTAATTTAGACCGGAGGTCACCCCATCCCATCGCCTGCCCAACGCAGAGCTGAATCCAACGCTAGAGCATATTATCATAGAATCAGAGAATGGTTTGGTTTGGAAGGGATGGTGCATTATACTTCCAGGGATGGGGCATCCACAGTCAGTGCCTTTTTCAATGAAGGGTAAAAATGTATCCACAAATGGAAATTTAACAAGCTTCAGGTTATATCAGTGTTTTTTCCTTTGACTTAATAGATTAGCAACTTCGCTACCCATCTCTGTCATTTTTCACTGAATCATCTTCCTCTTCTACACTATCCTGTTCAGTTATGAAAAAACCACAAACCCAAACATTTTCTGACAGTTTCACTTACAGTGACTCCAACCTTTCAATCACCTTTTAAAATGATAATAAAAAGTCATTCAGAAATTGTCTGCAAATGCCTCCCACAGTACCTGATTCAGAGCAAGGTAATTAGAAAGAGTGATGGTTATTTAATGAAAATCAGAAAGTGTGGATGATGCCATCCATCTTCCCTTTCTAGGTCCTTGAAATACTTGTTCTGTAAGCAGCGCTTTAGGTGTGTGCAGGTATAAGAAATAAACCCAAGTACAGGTGCTGCATGTTCTCTGTAGGAAAAATGCAAAATGCCAGCAACTCTGTAGCTGAAAAATGTCACCTCACCTGATCTCCTTTGAGACTGGACCCAGTTCTAAACATGTAATCCTTGGCAAGATGTTTGCCTTAAAGCTTAACGTAGTTGTAGCCTCTGTCATATATAAATATTCTATAAAATCTCAATGAGATATTGTAAAGAGGCCCAAAGACACCCACTGTACTTACTTCAAGGTCTTTTTACATTAGCATAGCAGTTATAAAATATCTGTAATACAAAGGAGAATACATGTACTGGATTCTAAAGCCTTTACTTTGTAGAGGGTGAGACAAAGGTTCTTTGTCAGAGTGTATGAACCTCAAAACATTCAGTTCCTTTGCACGAAACTTACTGACTGGAGCACTCCAACACAATGGTAGTAAGTTACGTTGTACCTCAAGCATTTCCTTCTGTTAAGGGATAGATCAATATTCATACTTGCAAAATCCCTTTGCCACAACAACACAGCACTTTTCTTGAGGAATGCATGTACAAGGGGGAACAGATGAAAAGAAAAAAGATACTTGTAGGAAAAAATCCCTACTCAACATTTTCTAGTCGTGCATACATTGGTTTAATTTATCTGTACCTCTGCTGAAGTTGAGCCCTTCACTGAAACCTCTCCTTCTCTTTACCACTTTATTTACAGAGAAAGAGGAGCCTTAAACCATTTGGTCCAGTTTTGCTGAAATTTTTTCTTAAGTGATTTTTCCTTAACTGTTTGTTTTCATTTCTTCACAAAAGACTTACAGTATGTGAGATGTTGGTTGCCAGCAGAGAGTCCTGATTACCAAAGACAATGCCACTATAGAGAACAAATACACATTTGTATGGCATTTGGCTCAATGTCTTCGAGAAGGAGATAAGTGAGCAATTATCCTTGGGCCTGTCATTAAAATGGAATCCCCAGATAAACTCAGTAGTGAACAAGGCCAGCACTTCTCAAGGCAGTGAATGCAGAGAACTGGTTGTTGCTTCTCTTTTTAGTCCTGTTATATGGCCAAGAGTTTAAAGCAAACACAATATCAGGAAGGGGCAGAGACACAGACAGAGCTGGATTCAGGCAGTATGGAAGGGAAGATATGTCAGCCTCTATCCCACTATATTCTTCACCTTGAGGGTAACCATACAAAACGGACCATGAGTATTTGCTAAGTTTTGTGGCTATGCTTCATTTTCATTTCTTTCTGTCCTCTTTCACATTCTGTACACCTGTTACTCTGACATAAAACTTCTTTAAGGGTGAGCGGTAGGAGACCAAGTTGTACAACTAAATATATATATCTAGTGCTACTCTTAGGAGCCCAAGTATGATGGGTTGCCCCAGACCAAAAGCAAACGCCCACCCACCTACTCAGTCCCTCTTCCCCAGCAGGATGGGGAGCAAAAAGACTCAGAGTTCAAGATAATGGTGGTTTAATAGAGAAAGCAAAAGCTGTGTGTTCAAGCAAAGCAAAAAAGAGGAATTTGTTCAGTTTTTCCTATTGGCTGTCAGATGTCCAGTCATTTTGATGAAAGAAATATTACAGAGGGAAGACAAATGAAATAACCATACCATAACCATGAAAATCTGCCTTCCATTTCTTCTCCTTTCGCTGAGCTTTTATTGCCGAGCACAGCGTCGTATGGTGGGATCTCTCTTTGGTCAGCTGGGCTCAGCTGTCTCAGATGGGTTCCCTCCCAGCTTCTTATGCACCCCCAGCCTCCTCACTGGGGGCAAAGCATGAAAGGAAGACTTGCTGCTGTTCAAGCTCTGTTCATGAACTCTAAAACCAGCGTTGTGTTTATTAGCACTGTTGCAGTTGCCAGTTCTAAGCCCAGCACCTTACAGGTGGTTATGAAGAGAGCAAGCTAACTCCACCCCAGCCAGTCCCAGTGCACCACAGTACTCAGCAGAGCTCGGCATGTAAGACCTGCCAAAGCCTGCAGCCTTCTGAGGCAGCAGTGAATGGCGGGTAGGATGCCCTGAAACACCAAAGGCAAAAGTAAACAGCTATTTTAGGCATACCTATGTTATGTATGACTTTGTCTTGCCTATATCTCCTTCTTCTTAGATTTTTACCTCCCATGATTCCTGCACTGCAGCAATCCCTGATGGATACCATTGTTGAGTGAAAAAAACAGCTTCAGAACATAGCAAGCACTTATTTGGAAAATATATGTTGAGGTATGTGGATTTTTCTCTTGCTAGCTGCTGATAACCACCTTTTAGCCCAGTTGAGCCCATTTCTAATCCTGCCAGAGGTGTTGGTATCATACACTGCAGATCACTTATAGAGGCCACGTGTCTTCCACAACAAATTCTAGGAATGAGAAACGAGGCAAAGAAGCATAAAGTGGTAAGTAATTTCCAGTCCTGGGACAGGACTTGGTGTATCTAGCACAGAGGGCCAGTTTTGACATGACATCTTTCTGTTGACTCAGTTAGTGCCTCTGAAATGTGTGCTCAAAACCAGATAGAAGTTCAGATGCTGAACCACTTTTGGCACTCTTCATTTGAACTGTAAATCCATGTAAACCTTATTTCTAGTGCAGAATTTATTTCCTGTAAACTAAGGAGGTGAACATAACATACATTAACAGAGAATAATAACTCTTGACATAGTTTTATTGGTTGATGGGTAGCATTTTTGGCTTAGTATTGCTTCAGAAAGAATTTGAGCAAGTTGTACTTAAGGAGTTTTTAATAATGAGGAAAGAGGGCAAGTGGACTTTACCTGTCTAGACAGCTATATCTACATGGGGTAATCCCATCTGGCAGTACAAAACTCTGGACACACTTGAGGTGCATCTCAGGATTGAATCCCACAAATAAATTAGCTTTCCATTTCAAAGAGACATTTTGAAGTGTGGGACAGTCACCCCTGACTTGTCCATGGGTGTCTCTGCTGCTGTGGAAATAGGAGCAACTTCCACAACCAGCCTGTCCCATCCTTCCCTGGATGGGATGGCCTGGTTTGCTGCAGGTCAGGGGAATCACTGCCCATGAGCTCAGTAGTCAAACTCTCCCATCTAGGCAGGCCCTTGATTTCAAACTGTTTGATAATTTATTAGTACCTAAATGCTGTTGAAAATCACATCATTCATAGCTTTGGCAGCAGAGTAAGTGTTAAATGGTTGGCGGGAGGGCTATCTGCGGGGGCATGAGTGGTGTTTCACACCTAATTATCACTGTCCAGTGTCCTCTGGCTTGATAATTGAGCACTGAAATATGGAAAGGTTTTAGAAATATTTTGGAAAGGTAATTACCTAGCTAACAGAAAATTAAGCTATAATAAAGCCTCTTTTCTGTTCTTTTGCAAATGTTCTTTGCTTTCCTGCTTTCTGGAAACAGAAATTGGCAGAGGAAGGGTCAGTTTTTTCTTAAACAAAACAGGCACAGTCATGTATCAGTCCTCTCTCTGTAGACAGATTTACTGCAAAACATAATAAAAAATGATACCAAATAAGAAGAAGCACTCAGCAATGGCATGTGACAAGTGGGTGGCAAAACAGTACGGAAAAAACCAGGGAGACTTCTTTCTTGCCGTTAGCCCTGTCCTTCCTGTGGGGGAGCTGGGTGATGAGTATAGTAGTAGTGGATCTGGGTTCAGGAGTACTAAAAAGACCTGAAGGAGACGCTACTAAGCCCACTGCTGCCATAGGCAATCCCATCCAAGAGGTCTGTTGATGAAGTTGTTATAAGCTCCTGAGGGAAGGTAGAAACTATTTGTATTCCACTCTCCCCCTTTCAACAGCACTCCACTCCCAAGACTAAAAAGGAGTTTCTTTGTTTTTACTTGCTACCCACATTTTTTTATAGAAACTTTATAACCATTTATTCTTCTGTCAACATTTTTTTCAGCTTCTAGAAGATTTGTTTTCCTGATGCCTGTATTGCTCCTGTAGATTTAAAGAATAATTACATATTTTTTTACAGCTAGATCAACAAGTTCTAGATTGCACAGGTGCTGACTGTGGCTTCCTATAAAAACAGACCTTGTTCCTGTCACAGATTAAATTCATCTTTAGTGAAGATGGAGATTCAGGAAGGTTTTAAATAACCCCATCACACTTCTCTATCCAGCTGCTACTCTTTGCCTTCACTGCTGTTCTCTACAGTACTACTGGAGATATTGCTTGTTGTCTAGTAACCTATGTCATGAAAAGGTTGCTATGAGAAATTACCAAGAGAAATCAGAGGAAGAAGCTCCTGGAAAGACTGGTGGTCCTCTGGGATCTGGAGGAAATGAGTTGTGAGCTGGTAGGTTGGATGGCTCCTCTCTCACAGCGAAGATTGATGGGATAACCCAGCTACTGATTAAAGGCAGCTGAAAAGGGGATTAACAACAGCAAGAGACTAGTTCATCCACTTGCTGCTTTCAGCAAGGGACTTTCTGAAGCTAAGGAGGAGTGAAACAAGCATAGAAACTCACTGTGTTGGTAAAATAGGAGCTGTAACGTGGAGGAGACATTTTGCAATCATGCTGTCCAGGTCACATACCCCTTCTCAGTAGTTTCCATTACCATTACTGCTGATAAACCCTGTGCTAATGGGACAGCCAGGGCTCCAGAACTTGTCACTTTTATGCTAGAATCTCTAGACATTGCTTAAGGTAGCAAGTGTTTTTCTGAAACCTGGATTTTTATGCATTTTATTACATATTTTATTGCAGAAGTCACAATATACAAATAAATGTGCTATAAAACAGAGTAACAATTCAGAAAGAAAGATGATACTTTAACTAAATCATGCAGTAATACTGACATTTCCAAGTCAGCAAGTCTGAGGTTCTAGTGCTGAATCCTAATATTTCCATTTAGACTGATGTTTGACAGCATTAGAAAAAATGGTGATGTCAAAAGGACTACTGTTCCCGTGGCTGACAAGGAAACCATTTTATATAATTGTTTCAGCCTACAGAAGAGGGTAATTCCTTCGGACATTGCTGGGTTTTATTTTCATAAAAGTGAATAAATTATCTCGGTCCCCTGGATCAGAGGATGTTAAGTTCAAATCCTGTTGCTGGAATAATCACTACAAAATAGTTCAGTGTTGATTCTGCAATTTGTGGGTAGTTTTGGTGGGAAAGGCATTTTTCCAAGTTTGCTCTCTTGATGTGTTGAAATTACAGAAAAACTGAATTCTCAAAAGGGTGGCCAGGATAGTCAAAATGGCAATTGGGTGAAATATGTGCAATAAAAAGTAGACTAAATTCAATAAAACGCTACCTTGCTGTTAGATTTTCATTTCTACAAAAAGCCTATGACAACTTAACTATATCTAGCTATTTTTATGATTTTTAAGATGTCTCCCTTGGAAGTTCTCGGGAAAGAATCCTTATGAGTGTTAAGAAATCTCACACTGGGTTTCTGCAGAATTTAAAGGTGTTTTCTTGTGAAGTTTTGGCTGACTGATGGTTAGGGAAAATCATGATCAGTCATATCAAAACATCTGATCCCCATTGCTTTATTCAATGTGGACTTCATTTGTGCAATTCACATTTCTATGGGGTTTAAATTTCAGATTTATTTTTACTTTAGTATTACTTTTGATCAATCAATTATTTGGAAAGTGAAGATAAATTCCCTATTAGTTTACAAAAAACTTTGCAGAGAAAATAATCCATAAAACAGTGCAGAAGCACAGAAATAAGAAACTTTTACCTTTCTAGTGATTAATTATTCCTAATATTTGACTACATTATGAAAATGTTTCTCTTCATGTTGTTCTAGTCTGTCTACCTTTGTCCCTGATGAACCAAAAAGATAATTCTGAGTTTTAAGAGGGTTTGCAAGATATTTCTCAGGTGCTTTATTAGAAATGTAATGTTATTGTTCCCAACCAACGTGGGTTCACAACTGTGAACCAGCTATAGTCACTGCACTGCTCTGCCACTCCTCACAGCAGATACAGAAAGAAGAGCAAATGAACATCAGTCACTTCATTTGATATGCAGACCAGACTTCTGGAGATTGTTTACTTTTCTTTTAAGGCAAAAATAGAAATATATTAGCAAAAGTCATTCTAAGCAATATATAAAAGAAAATTATGAGAAAATTCCTTCTGCCTAGCTAATGACAACGCAAAAAAAAGCTCTAGTTAACCCTTGGTGGTGAAATGATGAAATAACAGCTGCTGGGAAAGTTACCCCCAGTGTGGGTAACTCTAAGTGGGTAAGAGTACATGGGACTGTATTTAAATTAAGTCTTAAGTCTTTAAAAGGTGGGAACAGGTAAACTGGTGCTCACTAACACTGACAATTTATTTTTTATTATAACAAATGACCTTTTTGCACCTTATTCATTTGGCCATTTTCACGCTAAGCAATTTTTCTCGTGGACAGTCCATTCTCAGCAACCTGCAAGATCAATGTCACTAATAACAACAGAGAAGTCGTGGAGGTTTGAGTGGTGAGTAGCTCACTGTTTTGTTATGATTGTAGCTAATTACTCTTCAAGCTCTGCTACTTCACAGAGATTTCAGTCAGGGTCTCTGAACAGAAATCGGTTAGTTTTGGCAGCCTCTGGTCTGCTGTGTAACATTCATCATTGTCTTTCCCTGGCGTTTCAAAGGCAACACTTACATGTAATGGCTTTGCTGTGAAACAAAACAGAGAAGGAGTATTGTGGTGTCGAAAACACATTTCACAGAGTTGTTACAGGTTTTTTGGAAGGATGCCCTTTATTTAATTAATCTTCCTGCATTTTGTTTTTGCATTTTCCATCACCATTTTATTATTCTCTGAAGGACCTGGTCCCCAGAGCCGTCTCCAGGGAAAGGCCTGCTGGATTAGGCTGTGGTGCCTTCCACCTGGTGTGTTTCCATGAGCCCTTCATGGTTAGCAGTGTGGCGTGCAGGCCTACTGCGAACGATCCAATGATCTGTTTTCTTTTCCCTTGAGGTGAACCACATTCGTTTGTATAAGAAAGCAAAACCTCCGCAGTAGACCTGAAAAGCAGCCTACTGCTTTGGAGAGGGCTCTAATAGGTCCTGATGTAAAACCCTGACCCCTGTTAATGGGGTTCTATTGCCACGAAGCCTCCTTCAGACATTTATTTATTAGGCATGTATTTATTATATAAGTAGGGGATGCCAGCATGCTCTGCTGGATTAAAGCTAGTTGAGCTTCGTGATTATTCTAGAAAGATTTATTTTCCTCTGAACGCAATTACACGCCAGTCCGGTGAAATGAGCACAGTGGAAAATCTCACCCCACTGCTTTGATGGACTAAGCTGGTGCCATCCACAGTCTGTAGAAAAGGACTAAAGAAACTGGGACATTTTCATAATGCCACTGAATGACAGCTGAGGTGTTAAGTAATTTCTGTGGTAGACAAGCACCTAGAAGCAAAAAAAAAGTAACTTGTCTTTGGCAGAGCTGTGGCTGAACTCATTGTCCGGGCTGGGATCTATCCAGACACCTCATGGCTTTGGCTACATCTAAATAAACAGCTTTGAATGCTGACTTAGAAGTATTAATGGGTTTCTTGCATCATTTATGACTATGTGTAGTGACAATTGTGCTGCAACAAATCCACCACATAAATCAGGTGTGTATTTTGGCATGGACAACGCTGCGTGGAAGACAGTTTTTAGGTGAGGAAAAGAAAAGTTGCCTCGTAAATGTCAGTAAGATACTCCTTCCATCAGATGCCAGGAAAAAGAGAAAAGCCCCTAGCAATACAGCAGGGTTACCATCCATGCACACTAATGAACTATCAAGAAGTGACTGTACGTTCAAAATAATCTTTCGTTGTCACTACTATGCAGACAGAGAGATTAAAAATCAAGTTGGCATCACATTCTTTTATTATATATAGGGCTTATATACATCTATGTGTGCACACTTGTCACCACAACCTAACTGCAGCTTATTTAAATGGTTTGATGGATGACATATATTTAATATTTGGTTTAAGCTCTATTTGCAAGATAAATACTGGCTGAATACAGCTGTAGTGTAAGATTGATAGAAAAGTGAAAATCTTTCTGTGTGAAGCAGTAAGATTGTCTGCATTTCTGTGCCTGATGGTGTGGATCCTCATTACCATAAGTGCACTGGTAGAGAGGTGAAATCACATTAACCGCACATAACCGGTGACAGTCACATATGAAAACTTGTTCAGCTCCTGATTGCAGGATTGAGCTCTTGGTTTTCTGCGTAGCAAAGTCTACATGAGCTCAAAGGCTAAGATGTTTCTGACGACTTAAAAGAATAATTTCTATTTATTTTGATTTAGAAATCAGCAGTTTTGAAATAAGGTTGACATTTCCAGTGCTACTCTGAGTTCTGAAATCTAGATCCATCTTGTGTATTCAGAGCCGTTTAAAAATTACAAGCCTCTACACCCCCAACAGTCATTGGAAAAAGACTCTTCCAGGGCACAATTCAGAAGATGCACCACACTCTGGAATCCTCTCTCCATCCACTGGACACAGAAGGAACATAAAGGCTCCTCTGACTTTGTTACTGAAGCTAAATGCCTGATGTGAGATGACTGAATCTGAGTTTGAATAATAGGAAACAGATAGGTACTTAATGAAAAAAACCCCAGATTTTCCACCAACTTCTTTTTGTCACCCTCCTCTTAAAAAAAAAAAAAAAAAAAAAAAAAAAAAAAGAAAGAAGAAAAGTCATAGAGTCAGTGTTTTTTTTTTTACTGGCTTATAAGAAACACCTTTTGCAACATCTCATTTCCAGGTTCTGTTCTTCCAAGATCAGTCTGTGAAATGGACATTCAGAATACCTAATGCCAGACTCTAGGCAGCTCTTTGACTGAGCTAGAGCTGCTTAACCAAACCAACAGTACAAATCGTTGTTGTGGACTAACAAACACATTTCTGTTTTTGAAAACCTGAGCAAACAGTCCATCAAAATAAATATTTCTCATGAATAAGCTTCTGAGAGACTCCTCAGTTCTAGTTCCCAATTGACCATTACCTGTGTTTAACAACAACAAGAACAAAAACAAAAACCAAACCAAAACAAGAAAACCCCCAAGACCTCAAACCACAAATTTACTGAAATACAACATCTTGCCACACATTCCAGGGTGTCTTCTTGAGCAAAAAGAAGTGACCCTCTGGATACTTTGATTTCCAAGATCTTATCCATGGTAAGCAGAACCATAAGTTACACTTCCCTTACACTTCTCTTAGTCTAAAACACCTTAACCAGCAAAGGATCATTTCACCTCCTGGGGAGAGTGAGCCAGATCTTAAGATGGACTCACTTTTTGATGTTCATTATTTGTGAAGTCTTTTGGGAAGGCGCTCTTTGTGTGTGAATTTCAAATGAGGAGTAGGATGAGCAAATATATTTGCTCAGTGAAGGGCTACAAACAGTCATTAGAAAATAAACCTGTGGGAGGATGCATGTGGTAAAGGCTGGAAAAAGTTAGTTTGGGTGGGACCTTGATTTCTGGCCATGGTTACTTCTGGTTTAGATGATGATCTGATCATTCAGGTGCTTGAGCATGTCCAAAGGTTCTGGGGCATGTCCAAAGAAGGGAAATGAAGCTCATGAAGGGTCTGGAGCACAAATCTGGTAGGGAGTGGCTGAGGGAATTGGGGGTGTTTAGCTTGGAGAAATAGGGGTGCAGGAGGGACCTTATCATTCTCTCCAACTACCCGAAAGAAGGGTGTGTTGAGTTGTGAGTAAATCTCCCAGATAACAAGTGACAGGATGAGAGAAAATGGCCTCAAGCTGCACCAGGGGATGTTTCGACTGGATAATACAAAAAAATTTCTTCACTGAAAGAGTGGTCAGATGTTTGAACAGGTTGCCCAGGGAAGTGGTTGAGTAATTGTCCCTGGAGGTATCTTAAAGATGTGTAGATGTGGCGCTTGAGGATGTGACTTAGTGGTGGACCTGGCAGTGTTATGTTGATAGTTTGACCCAATGATCTTAGAGTTATTTTTCAACTTTAATGATCCTATGATTTTACGAATTTGGTGCCCAGTCAAGGCTGTGCAATTGAGCCCTGTGTCCCATGAGTTCATCAGGATGGCTCAGGTGCAGTGGTCCAAGCTGGAGCAGTATCTAGCCTGTAAGAAAAACACTCCTCATGGTTGAAAACCTGTTTTATAATCTAATGAAACATGATAAGAAAAGGGTTGCTGTAACAAAAGGTAAAGCATGAAAATAGTCCTGAGAGTTCAGCAAACCATGATTTCTCTTTTATGCCTTTTGGCAGCCTCATGGCTTGGTTTTCTCCTATATCACCAACACACATAAAACTCAGGCTCCTGGATTCTGGTGTATTAGCTGTTTTTTTACTGAGGGTTAACCTGAGTTCTTCAGGCTGTATTTGCCTTCAGTACACCATCACCTGACACCTGAGCAGACCCAAGGGACTCAGCTGTGATCACTGTCAGCGATGATTATTCAGTGTTATTATTGAATCCTACCCCTGGGAACCAACCTTGAGCCATCCAGCTCCTTCACCCTTGACTCTTCACCCATGCCTCTTTGCTTCTCAAGTGCTAACAATGGCAGCATTTGGCCAGGCAGAGAGTGCAGACTGGCTTACTCCAAGAGTTTTCTGTTCATGGGATAGTTTTCTCTCATGCAGAGATATATTCCTTGTCATGGAGACTCCGTTACCTTTGGTGGTTTCTTTGACGAAACAAATTCGATATGAGAAGGTTGTTAAAGTTTATACACTTTGTGTGATATGAATGTTGTTTCAAACCCTTTTAATGATTTTTTTCTCCTTCTTAAATTTCCAAGCACAAATGTTCTAAGTATTTATGCGCAGGATAAAAGCCGTTCTTAATGATTTTCATAAATACGTCAAAACCTTTCTACTTCTGATCAATGTTTATACTTCCTTTGTATTTGCTCTTCTTGTTTTCACTCACCCTCTCCTTAGGTCATTCAAATTAATATTAACAGCATGATATATTCCTCCAAATTTGCATTTCTCTGCCTTCCTCCAAACCAGCATCTTGAAAGCTGAAAGAAGAGTTTGATTGTGAGTGGAGCTGTACAGCTAAAAATCTTACCTTGCATGGATAGAGAATAAATCTGATCCCCTACCCTTTTGTATCATTTGTCCATTTGCACTTGGAGTAAGATGCCTTGAAGAATCAAGTGAAGATAAGACAGAGGTGGCAGACACACTGACATTGTGGCAGCCCTTTTCCCAGCCTCACCATATGATGTGCTGCAGCTCCTAGTGGGAGTAGCAGTGCCAGGACAAAGGGTATTTGGAGTCTGTGTGGAGCAATAGTCATTATGGCACCTGCTGGGCTAATGGACAGATACAGAGAAAAAAACCTCCAGTTAAAATGTCATGCAGTGTAAATAGCATTAGACACACATCAAGAGATCTCCTTTTGCTCTGTGGGTTTGCACCAGTTCTGCTGGTAGTAATTTTCTGTTGGTTTAGTCACAGTGGTAGAAAAGTGTTTATAGAGAAACCCTTCATATTGAAACACCTCCTATGAGCACTATCATGTTCTCATTTGGAAGAAAAAAATGCATATTTTATGGCAAGCTTGACAACAGCTTTTCCACAGTAATAATCAGATGCCCTTTCTGACTTGTCTCAAGTTTTGATGCTGAATGGAAAAAGACAAGCGAGACATTGTAAACAGTTGTCTCTAGCCCAATTATTTAATCTTTTTCCTTTTTTCCTCACACTGCCCCATATTTATAAGGACTCAGATCACCACCATGTTCTCCTTTTGTCTGCAAATCTCATGAATCCATGATCTATTTTTCTGCCTTGGTTTGTTTCCATCGTATTTAGTTAAACAAATTTATGGCAATACAGTGTTGGAAAAGGAATCTTTCAAATAGCAAAGTGCTTCCCAAAATCACATGAGGGTTCAGTAGGAAGCCTATTAATCCAAGGAGTTACTGAATGAATTAGCTTTCAGTTTTGAAGTGGATGTCTCAGATGTAAAACAAAAGCTTGAGCTGAGCACAACATAGCTATGTGGTAATTCTTAATATGTCACTGTTTTTCACTGTGCTGAAATGCAACAATAAGTTAAAATTACACACATTTGTTGAAACGCAATTGAAAGATCGCACTGAATTACAAAATCCTAAATTTTGGTATAAGGCAATTAAAGTTTTATGACAAAAACAGCATTCGTTACAAAGTTTTGATTTTAGAGGATGTGTCACCAAAGTGGGAAACAACTATTTACTAAACTTGGCATCCTTGTCCAGTCTCTGGTGGCTTAATTGCAGGCTGGATCCTCTTCACTTTAGGAGGAGATGGCATCTCTCGCCCCCTGCTTCCTGTTTACTTGCACAGGGTTTCACCCTTCATTGAGACCTGGGCCCAGTCTCACATCACAGGACCTATTTGAGGATCAGAGGTGGTAAATTAACAGTATCACCCTTTTTCCTGCTCTGAGGAGCCAGAGAAATGTTCTCAGTGTTCTCTGCTGTGCAAGAAGTAGAACTGAGGCCTTATAATCTTCCTTATAATGTGGCAGAAACTCCTTTGCTATAGGATTTCCTGCTATGTAATTGAAATGTTTGCCTCAGACGAGGAATTTACTTCCACCAGGCACCAATCTATCCTTACATGCCAGACTGGCAGCTTCTTTTGTTGTTTTGAAGAGGCTGGAAATTCTTTCGTGAATTCTTTTAGACCTGTGGGACTAAGCCTACTATTTAGTTGCTTTCAATTGTATCTTTGTGGGGTACGTAAGGTTGAACAATGCCATTTCAAGGATCCAATTCTCATTCTTCTTTTCTTCATTATTTCTTACATGCTGCCAAGTCATAGCTGTGATCCTCTTGCAGTAGGTGTTCCTTAAACATTTGCACAGTTCCTCTTGCAAAGAGCTTGTAATTTAGCACAAAGACTCAGTCAAGGCAAGATTAAAGTAAAAAAAACTCAGAAGCCAATCACTTGGATGGAGTTGATATATGTTATGTCAGGCAGCACCAGCTATTTACTGAGGAGTTTTTAATTCCTCTTACAAACTTCTTGCTGATTCTATATTAATGGTTAAAATCACAATATTCTCATGCATATTTACTTTTTTTATTTCCTTCTCCTACACCTAATTCATTGACAGATGTTTGTGGATACCACAGACATCACATTGAGTTAAATAATATGGACAAAAAAAAAGCAAAAAATCAAACTCTTGTAAAAGGGGCTCCATCTGACATCCTATCAAAAGATTCATTCCCTCCCATCAGCACACATTATCAGGACAATAATCATTACTGAACGCATGGGGATCAAGCATTTCTTGCTAGCATATCACAAAAGGTTTATTCTGTCCAAGTTCTGTGTTCTCCTTTGGCGCCTCCAGTAGAACATGGCAGATTCCAGCTGTCTCAGTTAGGTACTTGCCATGATGCAGAAGTAAGTGACAGATGTGATTTTTCAGCTTTTCTCAAAAGAGGTGATATGGGACAGGCGATGGAGACCGAGCAGAGATTGGTAGGGTATGGAGAAATGAAGCTTTAAAAGTTTTAAAGAAGGTTTGGAAGAGACTTTATGGTGGCCTGTCATTATATAAAAGGGGCTTATAAGAAAGATGGAGGAGACTTTTTACCAAGGCTTGTAGTGGCAGGACAAGGGGAAATGGTTTTAAACTGGAAAAGGGTAGGTTTAGATTGAATGTAAGGATGTTTTTACACTTGAGGGTGGTGAAACATTGGAAAAGGTTGCCCAGAGAAGCTGTGGATGTCCCATCACTGAAAATATTCAAGGTAAGGTGGGACAGGGCTTTGAGTAACCTGGTCTAGTGGAAGGTGTCCCTGCTCATGGCAGGAGGGTTGGACTAAATGGTCTGTAAAGATTCCTTCAGACCAGAACCGTCTGTGATTCTGTCTGCATATCCATTCATAAATGTTCATCTTGAAGCTCAGTGACCGTTTGTAACATCAGCATGTGATGGACATCCACCACATGGAGGAAGTGTTGGATATGACCCCCAATGGACGAGGAGGAAGAACACTAAGCTTTGTTGTTACCTTCATGGTGGTTTCTTATCTGAAGGGCCAGGCAGCTTTCACCTTCTTCTAGCTTTTTTTGGGCTACTCAAGGTTGCTCTCAAAGGTCTCTTTGAGAGATGTGGACATTGCCTCGTTGTGCACTGTAGTGCAGCCCAGTGCAGTCACAGGGGCTTTGCTGTGTACATTACAAAACCTGTCAGATGTGGGGAGAGATGATTTGACCTCTTGTGTTTGAGAAATAAGATTTATGTTGTTTCCTTTTCTTGTACTTTTAGAGAAAGATGAGTGCTAACATCTTTTCTCTATCACCTCATAAGCATTAAGTAATTCTCCAGAAATGTGCTAGAAAAAAAACCTTAAAATGAACCACAGCCGGGGACAATAAATAATATAATAAGTTTTTAATCATGCCGTGGTTATTCTGATCTGTAGAAGACAAGGTAGATAAGCAGAAAGATGGACAAGTAATACTTTAATAATGACATATTCACATATATTCCTAGAAATATAGGAATGGAAAGCATGTTATAAGTGTGCTGTTAAAAGTGACCAAAAGACTGCCCATTTCTTGACACCATATGTCTGTTTCTTGTATTAAAGGGTTGGGAAACATTGTTTATGGATTTTGCATGACCATGAATGCCAAAAATAATAATCCTATTAAGTTTAGTCCAAATAGCATGTAATGAGATTCAAAATGATATGTTAAATACACATTCTAATAATGAAACTCAAATTGCTTTACAAATAGCATTGGAGAACATTAGCCTATTTTGATTCTAATAATTACTTGCATCCTGTGTTCCAAATCTATTCAATATGCTTTCCGTAAGAACAAATATTTGTTCTACTAATTGTTCTGCAATTCTCCTGGTTATTTTTAAAAGGCTAAAGGGCTGCACAAGAGCAGCAGTTGTCTGTTAGAATAAGATCTGGTTGTTTTTTTTACTTTAATCATCTTACAGTATTTGAAGAAATTAGGTTCTCTAATACCTCTGTCTTTTGTTCAGATTTCAGTTGTCTGTGTTTTGTATACTATCATTAAACCACTTTTCAAGTGAATCTTTGCCAGACTAAACATAATCTTTCCTCGCAGGACATTCCATCCAAACCACATATGACCACTGTAGCCCTTTCTGGATTGCCCTAAGATGTGGATTCTTCATTTTTAAGCTAGGCATTATTTCTAGTTTATGTATTAATTCTTAACTATGAATATATTATCATCATATCATATTATGAGTTAAAAAGGAACTATCGATACATTTTTGACTGCAGAAAAATGTAAACTATCTATAAAGAGACCATATGGTTTAAATGTTTTAAAATATTGTTTTTAAGTAGAGACAGAACAACTATGAATGGGAAAGGAGCTCAGCTTTGGTTCACTTCTGGCTTCACAATGAAACAGCCAGGGATCTCAGTGGGTATTAGAAATGGACCAGAATTGTATAAATGCTACTTTATCCACCCCTTGAAATATTTATTCAGGTTTGTCTCCTTAAGTTTTTTACAGATGTGAAGTCGATTAGTCTTCAGTCTCACTGCCACAATCTCAAAGACCCAGTGTGTGGCCTCCAACACATGGAAAGATGACCAATGTGCAAGATGCACAGGGGACTTTTCAGATCTGAAGCCAGCAGTCTGAAAAATAAAGTACCCAGGGAAAGTGTGTCTTCTTTCCACTGACAGTGAGATCAGATTCAAGGAGAAGCTAAGCATAAGATTTAGATACCAAGACAAAAGTCAGGCAGACAGAACCTCATTATCTTCGTTTTTCACCATATTGTATTTGTATTTTGTTATTTTAAAAAGATACCTTAATTTCATTTTGTACCATCCAAATGGAGATTTTCTGAAGACCACTGTAAATTTATAATTTTCTGATAACTTCATCTCTTTCTAATTTCCCTGCATCTGACTTAAAGAAGGAAAAAAGAAACTGTCAGACAGCAAAAATGCCCATTGCAATAACCTGGCCTTAAAAATATCCTCTGTTTTAATGGAGAATCCTTTTTTTCTCAGTTGAGTTGCATGTAATTCTTTTCACATATATGGAATAGTCCCGGGTATTGTGTACAGCTGGGATTTCTGAATACAAATACAACCTGACTGCATACCACTGAAACAGAACTCAGTTGCTTGGAGAGTCTATTGGTGAATTCCTTAAGTCTCATTAATCACATATGTGGTGACACTGGAGGGGGCTCTTTACTTTTTTATTTCTCATTTGTCTCTGATATTCCCTGTTTATTACAAAATCCCTTCCTGTGCTGGATTTGTAATGTGGCTATTTTCCAATACAGTTGTATCCTTTCACTCCCAAGCGGAGCCACCCATGTGTGAGAGCTGGGAACCTGGAGCTTTTTGATGAATATCCTTATTCGCCACAGAGCAAAGAGACCATGACAGACCTCGGAGATGCTTGACAGTGGCCCACCAGGAAGATGATGATTACAGATGGAGTTTGCTGATTCTGCTTGCACAGTCTGGTTCCAGTTCCCCCTGCAGCAGAATTGTGTCTGTCCCTCTGCTCTTCTTCTCCAAGGGATTTGTCATTTCTCTTAATAAATATGCATGTCTAATTAGGAAATTTATTAATTCATCCTCTTTGTAGCATGGATTCTGTCTTTTTATGTTGATGCTGAGATGAAAGTTTACAAAGGTATTTAGGTACCAAGATATCTTTGAGGGTCAGGGCCATGATTGCCTCATGGGGTACAGCTACCAATCCCTCCAGCTCATCATCTTTCCCATTTCCAGTTTGCTCACACCTCTACTTCATAAACAGGCTGATAATTTAAGGCTGAAACTTTACCCTTAAAAGTCTCTAGTATAGGTTCCTCTCTTGTGTCTGTGCAGCAGCACATCGTGGCCACGTGCTTGGAAGTTCAGTTGTTCCAGGCAGCTTTTTACACGAAGGTGACACACTAGGTATGTCTGCAAATGGGTTTGCAGGGGGATTTCACTTTGTGTTGTCAGTGTGGCAACTGACAATGCTCTGGAGATCTGCAGTGTGTGCTCTTGGTATTGCACACTTGGGGCTATGAAACTCCATTTGATTCAATGTGCAGGGGACAAATTTTCAAGTGCACATCAAAAACATCACTTTTTGGGTGTCTAGTGTTCATATTTCGTTTGTCCAAGAGAGGTAAGGGCTGGACATGAAACCATCATTATCCCTTAGGAGGCAACTAAAGTTATTCTGCTAAGCTCATAGCAAAGAGATTTTGATTGGAAAAAATGTGACCTTTCAGAAGAAAAACTGTGTGAGAGTAAAGGGACCAAGTCAAAGTTGACGATGCACAAAAACTTACTAATCTTGGAGAAAGGAACAGTAAAGAGAAATTTTAATTCTGCTTTAAAACTTGCACTGACATATATGCAGCATGTGGAATGTCTAACCATTACTCATATAAAAGCAAGAGCACAAATAAATTTATAATAGGACTCATGGAGTCTGAGACTTCTTTTCCTCATTTTAAATAGTACTTAGGCGGTGTTTCTTCTCTTCATTTGATGTAGCTAATTCCTTTTTTGGTTTTGTGGTAAGAATTTGACATAAAAGAGAGCACCACTGGTGTGATTTCTACTAATTGTCATGTTAAGTAACTTGATGCTAAGAGCTACCATAGGTGTTAACAAAAAATTGCTTCCAGAACATAAATGTGTGTTGCCAGCAGAATTTAACCTCAGGCTGTAATAGTAACACTGAGACACGGGGAGGTTGAAGTGGAGTTCTGCCAGATTTCTTTGTGCAGATTACGCAGGTGTTTCCCTAAAAAGGAAAAGCTGACAATAGATATGACAGCAATTTCTTCCTTCCAAATGATAGCAGGGGCAAGTAGACTTTTTGGCATGAGTTTTGACCAGGAAATAATTCTGATCTCCCCAATATTACTTAAATACATTTTTATGGAAAGCATAAGGAAATTTATGTTAAAATATATCATGTGTCAAAATCCCTCTATTTGATAAATGAAAAATGTTGGTGGCTGTTCCCATAATGTTTTTTGAATTAGAATCATGGGAAAGAATCAAGAAAATGGAAAAGGTAAATACTTCAAAATGAAAACATTTGAAATAGAGAAGGTTTTTTTTTTTTAAATCAGTTCTACTTGGCAATTTCAAGAAGATTTTGCTAAAACTTAACGTGCGGATTCTGCAGCCTGGGAGGGAAGATTACTTTCCATTGCCTCAGGTGCCAGGATCAGTCCAAACAGGCAAAGGACAGTCCCACTGTGTCCTTATTTACAGTAGTTTCATCCCCAAAGACACCAGCTGAAGTCACACCTTGGTAGAGTGCAGAACTATAACCTGTAGGGTGGCTTCTTCTCTCATTTGTAATGGTATAAATCAGCTAAAATCAATGGAGGTCTGAATGAGAAATGGGAGCCAGTGGGAGTTTGGCTTCCATATTCATTCCCCTGCAACAGCCCATAACATTCATGACAGCAAACCCAGATGACTCAAAGTTGCTATATTCAGATGCTGAGGGGTTCAGTAAGACGAATATCCAGCGCTTTGCACTGACAAACACTCATGCCTGGAGACATGAAGTCACAGGGTGATATTTCAGAGCAGAGTAGAACAGGTAAGACTGGCAGCTGAGTGACCCAAGTGAGTGTGGATGTGGCCCTGACTGAACTTAAACTTCACTCTGTGTCCATCCACCCAACCCACCCACTCAGCTTGAGCTGTCACGCAGAAACAACAGACACCTCAGCCCATTTGAGGGGAGTTACTTTTATTGAGAAAAGCAGGATGCAGTTCAAACCCCACTGCAATTGCTGAGAAGGCTCCCATGTATTTGCATGCTGTAAGATGAGGAGTACAGACATGGTTTGCTCTGGGAAATGGCATCATTGCATGAACGTATCCTGGAGTGAACCAGCTTGTTAAAAACAGTCTCACAGCAGTGATGTTCAAGTGGGATCTTCCTCTGCACATCCCCGCCTATTCCCTCCCCTCCCCACCATATATGTACTGTAAAAGACAATTGAACTCAGTGTTGAAAGCTTAGAAATATTATGAGAAACATTATTCTTGGAACAGCATATGTACGAGTTGAGGGATGAGAGTGAATGTATTCCAGTGCGGGGTGGTTGAGGGGTCTCCAACCACATTTAAATTAAGGCCATATTTAGGCTCAACCCATGAACTTGGATGGATATCTATTTCCTGTTTTCCAAAGCTAAAAGCTGAAATGGAGGACAACTAACTGATGGAAAAAAGGCAAAGCAGCATGTTTGCAATGTTAATTTATGTGGGGTATGAATTAAACAGGTTAAAAATGGCAGGGCTTTATTAGTAAAAACCATACACTAAATAATTTCCAGTGTTGTAAATACAATCACAGTTTAACAGCATTTTGAACTGTGGGATATGCAAAGCAAAGGCAAGCCTGGAGCTCTTGTCTATGGCCAGGTTTTGTCCTGTCTGCAATGGGACAGTAAATATTCATCTGTGGCAAAGTCAAGGCATAAACTCTGCTAATTCTTCATCATAACCTTTTCACATCACTTGGCAACTGCCCATTTCACTGATAAACTGCTTTAGGAACACACTAACAAGGAGATTTAAAGATCTTTTCTACAAGATCAACATATTTCTCCTCTATATAAACTATAAGAAAAAGAGTAACTAGTAAATAGAGCTGTAAATCCATTCACTCTGAATTCAAATTTTAGCTTTACTAAAGTAGCACTTTTTTCTAATTTTTCTCTTCAAAATAGGACAGAAGTATTACAGAAAGTAAGATGATTTTTCTTTGTTTAGAAAAAAATCTGTTGAGTTCTTTCAGATGTTTGTTTTACCTTCCTATAAAGAAAATTGATTATGAGTGATATTGTCAAAAGTTTCTTGTTTTTCATTTTTCAATATAATTTTAAAATGAAGTGTTTATAATGCAAAAAATGTTGGCCAAATATGCAATGTTTGAAAAGTACCTTTTTTAAAAAAGCAATGCCACTGGAGATGGTCAGACAGTCCCTAATATTCCATGCAGCTCCTTGGTTTGCAGTGAATGGCATAGGAAAGAGGACTATTAAAATTCAGCTGATATTCTAGAACAGCTCCTGTGTCTTATCCCCAGGGCTGCAGAAAAGGAGAGGTTTGTTGCTGCTAAGAGACATTTAGCTTGAGTTGTGTCAAGTTAGGTAACTTCAGGACTTAAAAAATAAATCCCTTGGGCTCTGCTGAAACATTTTTTTCCCTGCAATTTCCTCGACAAAAGAAAGGACAAAACAAGAGTGGAGTGGAGAATTTGAGTCATGCACTAGTTCAGTGAAAAGATACTTTTCAGCTATAAGAACCAGCTTGTTGCCAATTTCCGTCAAAATAATTCCCCAGGTTAAATCCTGGTCCTATTGAGGCCATTGTCCAAATGCTCCGTGGCTGCAAGGGGAGATCAGGATTTGTCCCATTCAATTCATTAGTGATGGTATGAACCCCAAGCAGTATTACGCTTCCTTTAAAGAAAGAGAAGCTCCTACTTAGTGTTTATATACTAACGCTATTTCTCACACGTTTATTGTGTTACTCTCCTTAATTTGGTGCCATGCTGGGTCCCTGTGGGATGCCACTCAAACATTATGTCAATGATCTCAAAATTGAACTCCAGTGCTTTATTTTACAAATGGCTTCTCGCAGATGTGTGGCACACTTTATTAACTTAAGTACCCATTAGTTGAAAATTTCATTAGTTTGGGGGAAAGGGATCAGTTTCGTCAATAGATCTGGTATGGGTGGACCCTTTGTGTCAACCTGACCCATATCAAAACGGATTATTGTTGTAAGTGAGACAAGTGACCTAATGTTCTGCCTATTATGCACACATGATCTATAACCTTTTAAAATACTAGTGTGGGAAAGGAGCACACTTCACTGCATCCCCAAACCATGGATTCTTAACAGGTGGCAGTCCCTCTCTTAGCAACGTTTGCCATGGGCTGTCTGCGTGAGTGTATGAATTATCAGGGGGTACAGTTTCCAACCAGGTAACCAGGGGAAAACTGGGATGGAGAATGAAACCAGGATAATGAATGGCCAAGCAGAAGTTTTAATGAGTGCAGGAGGCAGGCGGTGGACCTGGATCTGTAGTGCCATCGTCTGACTGACCAGCGAATTTCCACCAAGGCATTTCATGTGCTGCCTGGATCTTTTGGGCTAATAAAGTTCGAAAGGTAAGGCTGGATGTGGTTGCAGCAGGAACATATGGTACATTTTACTCCACAGTTCCAGTGTTTTGTTGCTGTTTGCTCTTTGGATGATGGCTGCAGTAGTTTCCAATGCATTCACTTGATCTTGTTTTGGAACCACTTTAGGGCCAATTTGAAACTCCATGCAAAAATATTTGGCGGGACCACACACTGAAAGGTGCACTACATAACCCTTTGGCTGTTTTGTGCAGCAGCTCTCACACCTGCCCTAAACTTGTTGACCTTCTGAAGAGGGAAAAGTAAATCTGTCTGGAAGTGATGAATCATAGAATCCTTGAGGTTGGAAAAGACTTCTAAGATCATGGAGTCCAACCATGAACCTAACACTGCCAAGTCCACCTCTAAACCATGTTCCTAAGTGCCACATCTAAAAGTCTTTAAAATACCTCCAGGGATGGTGACTCAACCACTTCTCTGAGCAGCCTGTTCCAGTGCTTGACAACCTTTTCCATGAAGAAATTTTTTCCTAATATCCAACCTAAACCTCCCCTTGTGCAACTTGCGGTCATTTCCTCTTGTCCTATTGCTTGTTACCTGGGAGAAGAGACCGGCATAAGCTCCTTTCAGGTAGCTCCAGAGAGTGGAGTGATAAGGTCCTCCCTGAGCCTCCTTTTCTCCAGTCTAAATAACTCTGTTTCCCACAGCAGCCTCTCATAAGACTTGGGCTCCAGACACTTCACCAGCTCCTGCACCCTTAGGACCTCCTTCTTTCACTATCTCTAGCCTTCCTGCATTCCTTTGCCCTTCAAGATTGCCTGCTGTTGCACAGAAAGTCACACAGCTCACTTTTCCTGAGCTGCACGCTCAGAAAAAATGGCTCAGAAAATCACAGGGATGTAATATGTGCCTTGACAGTTGTGTATCTCAGATTCTAAGTAGTTATGGGACACTTAGTCCACTTTTAGTTGCACATGTTTGTTTCCCACCTCTGAAATGCAGTTTTATTTGCCTCCTAAAGAAAGCGTTTTAAGGTAGAGTGAAGAGAATTTTATGAGAGAATGAAGTATATAAATTCTAATTATACAGTGTCACATCGTCATAAATCATATTCTGAGACAAACCTATGCTAGTATTATTATACTTGATCTTTTGTCTAGTGCTGAACAGACAAAAAACTTACTAAAGTTTAATTGTAGTCACTGCTTCTACCGACAAGCTGAGGTCCTCCCCCTCACAAGTCAGTAAGGAAACATGCATTCAGATGCTTCATTAGCTTAGGTTCATTGCAGTAAATTCGGTATATTTTGCAGCAAAGTGCTTTCTCACAGCCAGGTCTCCCATGATACCAATATGAAGTGTACACTATATTCTTTCCCTGTTTCCTCCAGAGCCCAATATATCCTTTGCAGCACTTTCAGCTTGAAATGAAGTGTATGACCTAAAGTCTATAGAATAACATGAATCACTGTACAATAATTTATAGGGTCACCTCATAATTACTATTGAGTATAACATGACTCTGTTTATTGGAACATGTACAGGAGAAAGGTTATTTTTGAAATTTTTCTTGTTTATTCAAGCCAAAATTGCTCCAGATTTCAATGGATTTATTGATACCACATTAAAACTTATCATTGTCAAAGAAACTGGAAGGAAAAAATTTAAAATAGTAGAAAATTCCTGATCCTGAGTCTTGCTTATAGGGATATGGGGAGCGATCTGTGATTCATGGCTTTTCTGTGAAAGGTGATTCTTTTCATATCTAAAGAACTGAGATCTGCTTAGGGATCAGTAATAAGAATGGACTAACTGAATGATAAGAAAGCATGTTGCATGTTAATGTTCCAAAAAATCATGTTTTATTTGGAAGGGAAGCAGGTTAAAGCAAAGAAGAAGCCAACAATTTAAAGGGTGAAAGTTATATTTTGGATTTGTTTTCTAAACTTCCAGGTTTATGCATTTGCTGTTCCTAAATTATAATTCCCCACCCTCTTGTCCGTGGGAAACATAGAAGAAGTGAAGGATAGAACAAGCCGTTCTCAAACCAGTGCAAAAATTTTCAGGCAATTCCAGGAGAGGTGATGTACAAGAAATCTACTTTTGGCAGATGTTTGTGGGACCAGAAGCAGAGACTTTGCTGACTTTTACCAAAATATGATGGGTTAAAAGGCACCAAAACTCTTCACACCACAGTGGTGTCCGTAGAGGCTTGACAACCAGAGAATATCAAAGCCTGGGCAATAAATTTAAGTGCTGTGCTTCAGAAGCCCAACTTGTTGCTCTTCTGGTATCCAGGATCTCTTAACACCGTCACACATTCCAGATGTGCATTCCAGACTGCTCCAGTTCTGAATGTATGCTTGGCTAGACCAAACATGGGGGGTTTTATTCCAAGTAGAGATGTATTCATTTGCAGTCATCAAAAAAATGTATATTTATGGAGGAAAGTTTGGGTGCAGCATGCCAACCCACCAGTTATGAGTGTGTAGAGCAAAGAGGTACTGTCAGGCTGCATATGTTTTAAATATATAAATTCAGAGACCAAAACGTTTAGGGACAGCAGATGGATTAGTGACACCTTCAGAAAACTATGGGTACATGTACTCTGGTAAATTAAACAGTGTCAAGGCATGGGCACAGGCACTGGAGCTTACTCATCCACACTATTCAATTGTTAGAACAGTCCTTGTTGTGGTTTTGGGCTAGATCAACTAACAATCTCCCAAACAATTCCTAGGTATGTCTTGTGAGTTAGTTCAGGCCAGGGACCACTGCCAGTAGGCAACATGCAGGCAGCTGTCCTGTGCTAGAGGTTAAGAGAGTTTAATATTATGGATACAATCAGCTTGTTCCAGATGGCTTGATGGCCCTGACACTATTTAGTTTACTAATATAGATTTAACCTTTAGGTTTTTGTACTCATCCACTTGGACCTGTGACTCACACACACCAAACAAGCAGCTGTGGTGATTTAAGATGTTATTGCACCTGAGCTCTTTGTTACTGGCTCTTGCTGGAGGTTGCTGACCCCACTGTAGAGCTGCCAAAAGTAATGTACTTCAAGTGTTTTAGGACCACTGAAGGTCAAGCCACGATGTGAGGTCTGTACGTGAACTGAATATGGGGAAAGATCAGTTTGAGAAGATTCTTCCTTCTCCCTTTGCATCAATGTATTTATAAGGCCCAAGCTAAGGGGCTGTCTCACCCTCCAGCACAAGATGCCCTTAATCATGAATGATATTTTGGATAATGACCCTTTCTTAAAGCTACTCTTTGGCTTTCATAAGCTGCTCTGTTTATCCTGAATCTGTGGTTTTATGATTGCTGTTGCACAAGAGTTTTGCACCCTAAAAACTACATACCAATGACATTTTCCCCAATTGCAATCATATTTTCTTTTAGAGACAAATTAGCTTTATACAGTTTAATGGCTGTTCAGTTGTGCCAGGCAGGTTTATTGTGAATAGAATTTCCAGCTGCCAGGAGGACTATGGTGGGGTATGGAGGTGGTAGGTGCTGGGTGCTCCTTTGTCCATGGCTGTGAGGAACCACCAGCTGACAGTAGGACTACAGTGTGGTACTGACTGGGACTGTATGTCACTTCCCTCACTCTGACATGGCCCACCCTGTGTTCTGCCTGCTGTGACATCGCCATGACAGCACGAGGGCTGATGCACCACTGTGACATGAATATTATCTCCTACCACTAAGGTGAAAATAAAAAGTTAAATAATAAATGACAACTGATAATGCTGTGGGAGGAAATTAGGCAGATGTAGCAGCAATTAAAAATTAAATCAGCACAGGTTAAAAGAGAATTAAAAGCAGCACGTCCTATCCACTGCCCAATTTTAAGGACTTATGCTGCTGTTTGCTGTTGAGATTTGTGGATCTGAAGGTTAAATTCTGGAAGAAAAATGTCAAGTTGACTGAAGGTAATATTTCACACCTTTGAAATCAAATAATCCAAATCCTGCATCCACAAGTTACTGTTGGCACTGAGGATGTTTCAGTGTGAACCACAAAATACATCTTTCTCTCCATGACATGAAACAGAGATTTTGCCTGGGACTGTCTTGTGTTGTGCACTTCAGTTGTACACTGGAACACAATCCAAGTTAGATTCCACCTCCTTGGTTCACTGCAAAGTGTTGCACCCTCTTTAACTGGCAGGACCAGAGGCCATGGGCACAACTGAAACATAGGTGGTTCACTCTAAACTTTAGAAAATGATTCTTTTTTTATTATTGTGAGGGGTGACTAAGCACTGGCAAATAGCCAGGGAGGCTGTGGAGTCTCCTTCATCAGAGATATTCAAAAGCTATTTGGATGTGTTGCTGGACAACTGAATCTTGGTGGCTCTGGTTGAGCAGAGGGGTTGGACTTGATGACCTCCTGAGGTCCCTTCCAACTTCAACCAGTTTGTGATTCTGATTCTGTCAAAGTATTTATTGCACGGGGCCATGGTCTGACAGTCCCTCACTGGGCCTTTTGGCAGCCAGACCAATGGCTTGATCCAAGGGTACAATATGGAGAAATCCCCCATGGCTTTCTACCAGACTCTTCTAGGGCAGTATCTGAAGGAACAGGAAAAGGGCACAAACAACTCTAAAGAAAAGAGACTGAAGCAATTGCAGTGCTCTGAAAAGGTTCACAACCTCTGGTGTATACATTGCGGTGCTACAGACACTCTTAGAAAGATGTGCATGTCGGCATGAAAGGTCTTTTTTTGGTAGTTTTTTTTCTGAGAGGGCACCATCCCCAGCAAATTACACTTCACAACCTGATAGCAGAAGGCAAGCTCAGAGGTTAAAATAGTCAGACAAAAGCTTTTTTCTTGCTCAATCTCCTTGATTTCTTACAGTGCCTCTTTGGCTGGAGAAACACAGAGCAGGAAATGTAATTTAAAAGGCATCCTCAACATTTGTGAGATCCTCAGCATCATAGCACATGCCATTCTTGTCCTCCAAAATATGTAGGGAAAGTGTGGTCATCTCACACAGTGCATAAGGACAGCTGCTGGTTAATGGTTCTGCTATATCACAAGTGCATTCTAATAACAAACAAATTCTACTATGTCTTATTTTAAGCCAAGTTTATGTGTTTATTTTAAGAACAAAGGCTCAATTGCATAAAGTATCAGTGTTGCTTTAGCAAAAAAATTGTAGACAACCCACCCCTCCCTTACCCAACAGAAAAAAGAAGCCTTATCTGGTTGACTGCAAGAGCAACATTCTTAGATTAATCTCAAAAAGACATCTAATGAGTAAGAGGAATGCATTACATCAAAACAAAAGATCACATTTATTGGGCTATATTTCCCCCTAAAACAGTCTCTACATGTGTTGAAGATAAACAACAGCAGCAAAGCAGGGAGTCTATGACTATAAAATGTCATCTAGGGCAATTTTTTTTTGACTTTCAATGTGAGTGGGAAACATGAACTTCCTTCACTTACATTACACTGAATAGTTTTGGGAGCACGAGAAGTGCCGAAGCCACATTTAATACATATTTGTGTTGCATGGTTGATTGTGAGTTCCACTGGAAGATTTTCCTGTGTCTGGGACATTCATAACTAAGCTCTCCTTTAAGAAATCTCTAAGCCACTAAATAGGTGTGAACTCGCAGCCTTTCACTTTTTTGAGGTGCTTATAGCACTTAGTGCTTGTCATGAAATAAAGTCATTCGGGGTGTAGTGTAGCCCAGGAGGTCATCTGATCCAACACCCCACACAAAGCAGGACTAACCTGGAAGTTAGGTTGAACTTCAAGGTTGGATGAAGTTGCTTTTGACTGTGCCTATCTGAGTTCTGAACACCTCCAAAGAAGGACATTCCACAGTCTCTCCTGAATCTGTGCTGGTGTTTGATTATTCACAGGGTAATAATTTTTATCCCTCATATGGCTTTTACTTATTGCTTTTTCTGTTTTTTTTTGCTCTGAGAAGGGCTGGACTGTCTTCTCTATAATCATGCAACAAGTCATGGAAGACAGAACTAATGTCTCTCCTTAGCCTTTTCCTCTTAAGCCTCAGTAAACCCATCCATCCACCTCTCGTTTGCACGCTGTGTGCTCCAATCCCCTGACTAGGCTGCTGGCCACTGCTGAACTTGCTCTGGTATGTCCATGGCTCTCTTTCACTGGGGATCCCCAAACCAGACACAGTAATCCAGATGTGTTCTCACAAATGCCAAATAGAGAAGAAGGATCTCTTCACAGACTTGCTAGCTACAACTTCTCAGTATGTGGTTGACCTTCTTGGGCACAAGACCATATTGCTGACTCCTGTTCAATTTCTTGTCACACAGAGAGAGTACAGATGGGTAGATATAACATGTAAAAGTATATATTAGACGTTGCACATTGCATATTATATCTATATATATCCTAAATTTTATCCTTCCCAAGGGAACAAAGTGTGCTTAAAAAGTTCTGTTGCAACCTTATCCACAGCGGAACAAATGGGCTATCTGTTAACTACATTATGGTGGATATCAGTAATCACTATGGGAGTACTCGACTTCAGAAACAGAGACTGGCTATGCACCAGATCCAGAATAGAAGTGGAAACGGGGTGAAGAAGCAGCTGAGCTTAGCATCAGACTTTCCAATATGTGCTGAGTTTTTGGTATCAATCTTTTCAGGCTGTGCTTTTCTACTTTAAACACTTTTTTTTTGTTTGTTTGTTTGGTTTTTTTTTTGTTTTTTTTTTTGGTTGCAATCATTTGATTTTTTAATGGAAAAAGAAGTAATGTAATTTTATTACATAAATTATATTCTCCCTGTAATATTGACTAGTTTGCACGCCTTGCTAAACATTAAACCAGATGAAATGGGACTTGGTTACATACGGTTAAGTGGCATGTTCTTTGTGAACAGTAAATGAGACTACTATTTGTTATTTTTAAACAAATGTTCACCCGTAGAAAGAAACATCTCTATTAGACAGAAAAGTGACTTCACAAAGGTGCATTATGTGGCAGCCAGAAACTGAAACGGGTGGCAGATTATTTCCAAAGTTAAAAGTTTATGGTGAAACCACAATATAAATTAACTGCTAGCAGACGTTGAGTCCATTCCTCGGATCATTTATCTGTATGAGAGTGTTATATGTTTGATGCCTGGTATGTATGATGGCTTTGGGGTGGACTAGAGTGTTTCTGAGTGATTTAGCACATGAAATCAACTCCAAGTTTCTAAAACAATAAACATGATGATAGGAGAGAGAAGTCAATACATGTATCTTGATTTCTTGTTGCTGTTACACTGTGTCTATCTACTTCATGGTCTTCAGTGCTATGAGACTTATCAAATTATCTCCAGGTCATAGTTAGTTTTATTCTGACAGCTCCACTGAAATGCAGAGAAGTACAATTCCCATTTTTCTGCTGAGAAACTAATATATGAGAAAATGAGGCGAATGAATGATGCAGTAGATCCAAAATTGGCCTAGGAACCAAACCCCAATTCACAACATGAACAATTAAAACTCGACCCTGTCTCTGTAATGAGTATCATGTTTTAAAGGAAATCAGACATGATATATATATTAAGAAGATTTATAAAAAGCAAAAGGATAGTGATGTTCAGTGGAAACCTTACAGGGAAGGCATAGAGTCCAGGTGACACACGCATACACATGGCCACAAAGAAGTCAACAGGTATTTACTGGACTAGCAAAATATTAACAACCATTTAAAAAAAAAAAGTTTTTCTAAAGAGATTGGAAAATTTCAGCTCAGATCTTTTGGAGGAGAAACTGCCCAAAGTTGAATAAGATCAAACATATCACTTCACAAAATTGTACATCAAATTCATTAGCACACTTCAGCTGAAATGGAGACAAAAAAAAAAAAAAAAAAAAGGCAAGCTGCCTCACTGCAGCAACTGAAAAAATATAACTTTCTGGTTTTGTGTTTAAAAAAAGTAAAAACTTTAGATGATGAACCTTGTGGAACACCACTGGTGAAGCTGCTGAATTAATAGGACCTAAGTGGGAAGAGTTACATCACCTAACTGCTGACAGGCATGTTGGGAAGGCTTGGCTGGCTCAATGTGCTGAAATGAAAGGGGTGACCTAAGGATTAAAGATTAACTTTGGGCTTTTAACTTGACAGTAATGTACATAGTACGTGTGCATGTGTTTGCATGGATGTGTGCACATACAGACAGATGTGTCTGAGAGAGACGAGGTGGGGTTTGTACTTCCGTAATATGGGCTATGTGTGAGGGATGTGTGTTCCTTCAGATTTGGCTGGTTTTCTGCTCTGCAGCTTTAAAATGCTTTTGCACAACTGTCCATATTGTTTGTAATTAGTTATAAGGCAGTCGTTACCACAGAGAAACACAAAGGCTCATTAAAGAAACAAATATAGTAACAATAGAGAAAGAGCATTATGGAGAGACAAACAGCCTGCTAACAATGGAAAATATCTGTCCAAAGTGTCATGCAACACAAAGGTATTAGGCGTTTGTGAGACCTCTTTTTAATCCAACATCTCTTTGAGAACATTTAAAGGTAGTAATCTTGAAATAAATGAATAAGCAGGACTTCAGAGACAGTGATACCACCACTCCACTTTTCTTCCTTTTTTTTTGCAGAACATTGTGGTGCAGTCTCAATAGGAGTGTGAAGTGTGAGGGAGTGAGCATATACCTGGGAAAGGGGAGTTTCTGGCTAAATGCAGAAGTCTGCTCTGGTGGCCTTAGCATAGGGGTCTAATAGCACCTTGTAACAGGCTTTGGATCTTCGTTTCCACCCAGGATAGACTCTGATTTAAAACTTAAGAATATTACAGGTATTAGAAGGAAAGAAACAAATGACCTTTCAGAGTCACTGGGAGGTGCTGTGTGGGGCTGTTTATGAGACTGGTGACAAAACGATATATTAGTACATGAAGGAATTTCTGGGTGTTCCAGCACAAAAACCTTCCACTACCTATGGAGCTGTAATTGCTAGTCCTTTCAGAGGAGTAGCAGTACTGAATACAACTACTTTCTACAGAAAACAATTCTGAATAAAAACATTTTCAAGCTTTTTAGAAATAAAGCCCTGTAATCATAGTAAATACCAGAAAATATACTGCAGCAAAATAGCTGTTAACTTTTTTCTTTTACTTGGCAATAACATTGGAATACATCTTAACTGTGGCAGAATTAGTGCTAGCAGAGGAAATGTGCAGGGAAAGAAAAGTATGTTATGGAAGCTAAGCATTTACTTTCCATCCTTGGTCAAAGCTGAACACAAATTAGAGCAGAATATTATCCCAGTAAGGATAACCAGGTTGCCCAGAAAAGCAGGACTCCCCAGCCTCTTTCCGTAGCTTAATTATAGAAGTGGCTGGCAGCACTCAGAAAATTGCAGGTCAGATACTTTTCCCCATGCATTGTCTTGATTAAGACCATCTTTACTCACCCCAGTGGCTGCCTCTAAGTATCTATCCATGCCATTTGTAGGGTAGATGTAGTAAACATTTTCATTCTTCATGCTCCCTCTGCTGCCCATTTAGTTCACTCTTTGCTTCAGACCAAGCCTCAGGTCCCCCAGGCATCTATGCTGCATATGGCTTTTGGCTTCCTCTTTAAGGAAACTTGGAAACTGAATAGAGAGCTGTTCCAAGCCCTATTTCCTATAGGCTATATAACATTTGAGCTAGCTCATATCACTTGTTTAGAGACCAGAACTTGCTCCTTGAGTCCCAAAGGCAGTATAGATTAATAGATTTATCCATAAATTCAAGATTGTTTGTAGCATGTCCTCTTGAATTCATTTGCTGGGAAATCGATATTGAGTTATAACTTGTGGTGGGTCTCTGCTTGCAGCAAACATCTGGCAAACTCTTCACAACAGAAGCGTGGTGTAAGCATCTCACATGACCTCTGTTACTTCCCCAAGTTGGTGGTGGCAGTGCTGCTCACTGGGCTTGATCCTCTCTCTCTGCCAATGCCCAGACTAGCAGAGGACCCTTCTCCAGCCATTCTGAGAAGAACTAATGCTGCTATTTGTTCCTCTAACATCTACCAAGATCACTGTCAGAATATAAATGGTAATAATCATGACATGCTTTTGTGTTCAGTTCCTGCATATTGGGAAAGTGTCTGTGGTTTGGTAAGGCAGAGGGGCACTTCTGTCTAAACTGCCATGGAAAACAAAGAAGAGGAAAGATACAGAACCAGCTGAGAAGATTTCAATTGCTGGAAAGCTTCAGGGTCTTTTAGGATGCTTGCAAAGCGAGTATGGACCATGTGAATGGTATGAGACACTGTTGTGGGGAATGATCACATCAGCCATGGAGAATTTGTCTTACATTGTTAACTATCCTACCCACTTAATTTTGCAAGCTTATACTCCTGCAGGTAACATACCCACTCTTGTAGGAGTGACTTGCTGGCTGTGGACACAATTACATATCCAAATGCTGAGTAAGATAACAGAGAAAAACTGCTTTAAGAAAAGTAAAGGCAAGGGAAGGCCTTGGCCCACCTCCACTGCAGAGAGATTCTTATCAGTAAGAGAAACAGTGAGGTGTTGCTTCTTGTGCAAGTGTAGGTGAAAGAAAAGATTTCCAACACTAAAGGTTAAAGCAAGTTTGAGATCCCCTGGACTCACAAACTCTGTTGGGGCCGGAACACAGAAATTTTAAAGAGAAATTGGGGAAGATTTCTCCAGACAATGGTCCAGATGGATAAAAGATGAATATTACATGCATTGAATTTCAAAGGAAATTATTTCTTATTCAAAAGATATGAGATAGTTGACAGGAAACACTCTGGGAACTGTGCACTTTGCTAGGATGTTTGTGTGTTTCATATATGTTTAAGGATGCTGGAGGTTAAGGATCCTCTCCTCCTGGAGAGGAGACAGCTGGAAGAGAAACAGGGTGGAAGAGCTTTTGCAATATCTTACTGCCAATCTAAAGACAGAAATCGAAGCCTACCAAACCTTCCCCTTGACACCTACATCCCATTAGTTCGTCCCTGATGAACTCAGGTTGCTTGATCTGGAGATAAAAGGTGGGCAGGTGTGATCTAGTTTGCCTTGATCACACTACTTCAATTTCTTGCTCCTGAAGCAAGAATGGTGTGCCTTCATTACACCAGTTCGTTTGCATTCAAAACTTAACGGCAGCCCTCTAACTGGGCTGCTGAATGTTGAACATAAAGATTTTAGCAGAAATACTCCAGTGAGCAGTGCCAGAACTGAGGTAAGCTCATGACAGAAAGTATTTAGATTGTTGGTTGTACCCGAGTGTGGTACTGGGGACTGTGCCTGATGGCTGCAATCAGAATAAAGATATGTTTCCATTCAGGGATGCCATAAAACTTCTCTGTCTTCGTATGATATATTAGAATTATGATGAAGCCAATTACCTATAAATCATTTACCAAAGGGTTATGGTGTTAGGTACAGTGTCGGGGATGGCAAACTAAAGCTATATCAGTTTAGTCACAAGAGAATCACAAAGTAACTCAGGTTGTGGGTTGCTGGGGAGGTCTCCAGTACAACCCACCGCTCCAAGCTGAGGCAAGCTGTACCTTAGATCATGTTGCTCAAGGCTTTGCCCAGTTGGTCTTGCAAGCTTCCAGCGTAGGCTTTTATTCTACAAGGTCCCAGTTTCCCTTAATGCCTTGGATGGATAATGAAATGAAGGAAAGGGTGATGAGAGGTATATGTATATTTCCATGTCTAAGGCCTGGGACCAGGACCCAGAATTCTTGGCCCCAGCACACTTTGTCTGTGACACTAGGTAAAACTGGGTAAAAAACTTATAAAACAGGCTCTGGTTAGAGTTGCACAGGCAAACTTCATTCTGATCTGTCTTGAATTTGTTAGTGATTAATTTTCTTGTCTGCATGCTCTTTCAACTATATTTTTGTGTAGAGTTTTATAGATAATAATATAGTTTTGTCCTACAGGATCCCAGAGTGCTTCTCAAGTTATACACCTAACTGGCCAAAGCCTACTCCTGCTGAGGCCAATAGACATTTTGCTATCGATTTCATTTGGGGCAGGACTTGGCTGTGTAGGAATGGAAACCAAGCAATTCTGTATGTCCGTATGGCCTTTAATAAATTCTGGTTTCCCACCTGAGCAATAAATCTGCCAGCAGAAGAGTAGTACAGAATGTGGTGTCACTTACAGAACAACTGAATATTTTAATATAAATTTTGAAAGGTATCAGTAGGCCATAGTGGCAGTTGTTCTAAAAGTATCAGTAGCATAATTTAGAGACAGAGGCACATGATGGTGTGCATGGGTGTGGATATGTGTGTAGAATCTCTGTATATACAGCAAATTATGCATGTATTTTTAAATCACTTAATAAAAGATCAGCTCTAGCTGGTTGCATAATCTAAAATTCTGGAACATTTTTGCTGTCCTACGTCTGCAAAAGTTTTTCATTTAGGAACACACACGTTTCTTGTCAATGTTATTTCTACAATCACTTAGTTAGAGCAGGGCATATTGTTCTCTCAATTTCTTGTTAAAATGTTTCACTTAATTAAACTTTTACAACCAGTTCTGCTCTATGTCTGATACTTGCTGTAAATTATAAAGAAAAGCCCCTCTGGCATTTATGAGAATTCAGATGATGAAGACTACAGGAAAAAAAAAAAAGAAAAAAAGCAGTGTCACTGAGCCCCAGATAGTTACTGATTCCCTGTTATCTCCCACACAATTCAATTTATTGAAATATAGGATTTCCTATTATATAAACAAGACTGAAAAAAGGCCAAAATAGAATTAATAATATTTCAAATTATTGTATTGCAAATATTTCATAGATGGAATTAACTGCAACACAATTTGAATAACTGTGGGTCTGTCTATATTTCTATAACATATCACATGGAAAATAAGGCTAAAATTTGCTATATCCTCAAAGAAAACAACAACCACCACCACCAAACAACAAGAAAAGTTATGGAAATTAAAGGTAAACCTGGTTGTGCGTGCTTGTGGGATGTACACACGCAAACATAATCAACGCCTTCCTGCAGCAAAATATTGCTTGGGTTTTCAAAGAGATGCTTGAGATGGCCTCTCTGGTGTGGGGGTTTACAAAGCAGTTAAGTTCCAGTAAGACCTCATTTTTGAGAGCAGCGCTGTGCTTCCAGGCCCTCCCCAAACCAACTGTGGGATGACTGAAGATGGCTGTCACATCGATCACCAGACCGAGAGCTTTAATCCAATTGGCGGCAACGCTGCTGTGAGACTTGGAAATCTCCTCTAACCTCTAACCACAGTTTAGTGTGCAAACTATTGTGTTTGCTCTTGGGAAGCTTCGCTCTTGCCAAAAAAGAGCCAGTATTTACGCTGTTTGGCATATTTATTATTCGGTTAACCCGTTCCTTGTAAGTAAATGCTTTTTTTAGAATTTATAATCCTTCCAAGAACTATGGATGATGGACAGAAATAAACAGCCATGAGGGGAAAAACAAAAGAAAACAAAACTTTAAATCTCTCTTCTCCCATAACTTTCATAATTTATTCTATTGTCCTTTGTTTCACAGAGCTGTTTGTCATGACGAAGGGAAGCAAGAATCAGACAGTGTCTGAGAAATCTGGTTGTGCTTAAACATTTGTGAAATTCAGGGAAAAGAGTTGTGCAATCTGACATCAAATAAAGATCAGATGACCCACAGGCTTCAGTTTCCCCGTGAATGAAGGTGAAAGGGCTCTGCAGGCCACATCTTTATTTACTGCGATACTCAACAGAACATGCAAATAGGGATTTTTATACCATTAGCCCCTCTGGCCAGGGTGACATATGAAGATTAGTTCTATTCAGTATCAAAACTTCTTATTTTATAGTACACAGGGGACTATTCCATCTCTTATTCTGAGAATTATTCCTGCAATTGTAATGGCAGAAAGCTCTGAAGAGGAAATGGATTTACCTTACTTTCTAAGAGATGCCCACTCTGCTGACAGCTAGATAGGTGTGTGCACACTACCGAACTTGTCAGACTCTGATTTTGGGGTTCATGTAGCTTCTCTGATAAGGATCATTACTGACAGAGTTACTCAGGTAATAATATTATCTATCAATAGGGATGCCAAAGTCGTGGTGCTCTGTTCTGTCATGTATGTACTTCATCATACCATGGGATGAAAACAGACTCTGTTTTCCTATCAATGAACAAGTGACAACCATAACACAGAATTGAACTGATTGCATTGAAACAGACATCTACACAAAATTTCTAGTGGTGTTTGTCAAAGACTTTATTGTCAAAGAGGCAACATTGTTTCAGCCTCAGCATGCCTTTCTCAAGGACTATCTATATAGTATTCCAACAGCTGAAAATACACCATAGTAGGTCCACACATTTTCCACTCAGAAACAGTCCTATTTTGTGAGTGACTTCTTCAACGTTCTCTAAATTTGTCTTTAAACTGAGATTTCATTTAAATGAGATCTAGGCTTCAGCCTAGAAGGGGAAAACTTTTTGACTCCCAATATACATGATGTCAGTGAAACTTTGACAATTAACTAAACTCACAATAAGTAAAACATAGACAATTTGATGTGAAAACAGAAATATCATAGGGGAACAGGTGAGAAACCCCTGTATTTCTGAAACATAAATTAGCCAGTAGAAAGAAAACCCATCTAAAATTCTTGGCATAGTTGTCTGAAGACTGATATAGACATAAATTAACTTTTCTTAACAGAACATTGGTATTATCTGCAGTTTTCCAGGAGTCAGATTTCTGCATATGTTTATATTTTTATGTTATTTTTTGATTTGTGATGTTATTTCCAGAATTTATCAATGTTTTAATTCATGTTCTTGTACATGTTTTTCCTCTTCTTTTTCTCTCAGACTTATCTCTGAAAGCGTTTCTACGCTGGGAATCAGACACATTTCCAAGTCTTTCTTCAACTGGCTTATGAATGTGACCTTTATCTTAAAACCTGTTTATTCTATGAACTTCATAGCTTTTGTGACTATTTACAATATGTATTGCATATTATTGGCTTGATCCAACACACAGTGAAATCAAAGAAAAGACTTCCCCTTGACCTTGACAACTGTTGGATTAAGCACTATGGTCCAAGTAAAAGTAGCTGTAATAAATGACACAAAAATGTAATAAAGAACTCATTTATTGGCTTATTAAGCTCATTAAAATAACCTAGTGTAGATTATTAAGTTTTCATTTACAAAGTCAGATTCAAACAGTATCTACCTGAAGCCCCAGTACACTGACTGCTGTTTTTTTTAAATACATTGTGGTGAAAACTTGTTATTTCTCCTCTTCTGCATGTACATTCAGTTCTTCATGTGCTGCTGCATATTTTCCATGACCTGCTGAAGACCCAGTTGCTCAGTGGTGAGTTGTTCATCAGTGAATTGCTACATTTCTTCCCATTCCCTGGATCTGTTCTCAGTGGCTTGCTGAATCAGTATGTGCGTCATTTCCACTTTATTTCTGAGTTCCTCTCTGCTGTTTTGGGGCATTTGGTAAATGGACTGCCAGTCACATGGGCACATTTACTCTAAGCTCTCCTTGACGAACAGCTATATATGGCTTTATGCTCTCAGCTGTTATTTGCTCAAACCAACGAAGAAGCTCTGAGATATATTGCAGGAATGCAGAGTAATTTTCTACAGTTAGATCAATTAACCTTTTGGCCTCACTGATTAGCTTTTCTTGGGAATGACTAAGCTGCCCATAGATCTCCCGGAGTTTTTCTTTGACTTGCTTGTTATGTTCATCGATTTGTCTCTTAGCAGCTGCAGACCAATATCGGATTTTTTCCTGAACAGCAGATGAGAGTTCTATGACCTTCTGTCTTCCTTTTCCTTCAACATCAGTTATAAGGTCATAATATTCTTGTCTGTAGTTTTCTACCAATTCTCTTACTTGGTCTGTCAGGCGTGTAACCAAATCAGTAAGATCTTCAACATTCTTCTTGTGCCAATCCACAAGAACACCTATTACATTCTTCAGCCATCTTAGTACCTTGTCTTCCACCTCATAGTATTTCACTGACTGTCCAAGTGTAGTTGGATCAAAATATTCCTCCCGCAGTGACTTTACATAAAGGAGCAGCTGGTGCAGCTTTTCTGAAAGGTCCTGCAAAGTCTTCTGGCTAAAATCTTTGAACTGAGAAATGTATTTTTTAACATCTTCTGTCAAGGATATCAGTTTCTGTGTGTAGTCTGAAGCCATTGCATCTCTGTACAGCTGTTGTGTTTGGACTTTGATGTCTTCAAAATTTTTGGATTGCAAGCTTCTAACCATTTCCTCTACCTTCTGGAAAACTTGTTGCACTGCTTCTTTCAGTTGCTTCAGTCTTCCTGCAAAGTCTGCTTCCTGAAGCGTAGCAAATGTTTGCCTGATTTTGTCCTGCAAATCTTTTAGCATTTCTCTAATTTGATCAAGTACATTATGTCCTCTAAGAATTGTTTCAGAAGCAGGAAGTCTGACTTCCAGCTCATTGACAGCTGCAATCAAGGCATCAAAGTACTCCTGAAGTTTTGAAAGGCATAAATCAGCATTTTTTGCTACCTTCTCTGTAGTCATGATGTATATTTCTTCACCACTGTATTTTTCAGACAGCCCAGGGACCTGGAATTTTGTGGTTTTCAGGAATTCAATGGCCGAGTCAATTAGGTGTTTTATTTTCTGGTGATAATCTTCTATTATGTCAATGGTAACATCCAAAAGTTTTGCTTTTATTCTCTGATAGTTGAACTGTTCAGCCTGATCTGCTGCTCTTCGATACAGCCTTTTAGCTTTGAACTTCAGCTCCTGATATTTGCCAGAGGCCTCGTTGGCAGCTGAGCGAAGATGAGCATCTATTTCATCTATTTGTTTTACAGCAAATGTGTATGCTTTGTCAGCATTATTCTGCATCATGTTCTTCATCTTTAAGGTGGCAGCACTAATTTCCATTCCCATATGCTCCTTATGATACCGATTAACATACCTATAGACTGCATTTGTCATTTTAGGCACTTTTTCTTTCAGGCCCAACAGCAAGTCTTTGGCAGCATCCTCGTTCCAGTTGAATTTCACATGAATCCAGTTAGGTTCTTTGAAGGATATCTCGCTTGTTAATATGTCAATGTCCTTCTGAGGAGCAGACTGAAAATACAAAACAAGATAAGAAAAATGTAACTTGGATATACAACAAATCTAATATTATCTCTGAGCGTATTTCAATATTCTCATTGTTGCATCTTTAATTTTATCATATATTAAGACAAGCTACTTTGGGTTTCTTTAAACAGCAGGACCAGAATATAACTTAGTCTGTTTTTTTTTAAAAATTTGACTCTGAATAAGATTTTTCCTTCCTTTGTACTAAATGTCTATCATGGCTCATAAGGTAGGCGAATTACTTTGGAAAAATGAGCTTTCTACTCATTGCTGAAATAATTTAAAGTGAATTCAAAAAGAATTTTTTTCATATAGAAATATTAAAAGATTTCATTTTGTAATTACTTAAATAAATGAGACAATTTAGAGAGTTCTCAGGGTAGTTAAGAAATCCTCAAATAAGAATCTACTTACATGTCCAATTTTACCAGTTTTTAGGAGTAAATAGTGAACTATGAGTCGCTTGTGAACCCTAAATTAGTATATTATTTTGGAAGGTAAGATTTTAATTCTGAAATTCTTGTAGCATGCCAATAATAAAAAGTATGTTTTACTAGCAAATCTAGTAAGGTTTTTAATTCTCATTATGTATTATAATATATTAATGGATAAGAAAGGCACTTCACAGATGGTCTGTCCACTTCCAGTGGCCTGATTCCTATAATGGCCACTTATTTCTTATTTTAATTCTAAGTAGCCTGACAGCTACTATTAAACCCGATGGGTGGCTATCTAAAACTGACTTTGCACTTTCTTGACTTTCAGTGGGTGTGTATTCTTGACCATAGCAGAGGGCAAAAATAACTGTGTGGAGGAGCTGAAACACCCTCTTCACGCAGATGCTACTTTTAGTAGCTGAAAGGCCAGTGTAGGAACTAAAAACTTTAATTACTGATAATTATGGTGGTTAACTTATATCTCAATGTAAACACAAACAAAATTTAAAGTGAAACTTTTCCTCTGACCAAAAACTTTCTGCTTTTTATTGCTCATATTAAGCTTACCTGAGTTTGGTAGTAAACTCTGCCAGTGAGAATTTCATCATCCACTTCCATGACATAACCCAGGGCCCCAGCTGAGGGTGAGGATACTGAGCCAGATATCCTGTTTTCATCCTCTTGGTAACGCACATGGACATCAGTGAAAGTGGGGCTGATGATATCTAGTGATGCAGTGTTTTTTATGTCTCTACAACAGTAAATGCACAGCTATGAAGGAATGCACAAAGCACAGTCCCAACGCAGTATGTCTGCATAAAATACCACCTATTATTTTTTATATATATATCTGTATTCAAACAATGCCTTTATCATGAAAAGAAAATGTAGAGTTTTGCTATCCACATTTCTTAGAATTTAGCCTGACACATTCAAAAGCCCATGTCACTCCAATTTTCCTGTTTTTGATAAAACTAAATTGAGCTCTGTTGGGAATTTTCATTAGTTTACAGCAGAAAAGCAAAACCTGTAGCTGTACCCCCCATCAGGTTTCTATAGATTTCTACAAGCTGATGCAATTTTTTCCACCAACACAAGCATAGGCACTACTGTTTATCTGCTTTTGTATTTGCCTTCACAGATTCTGTCCCCTGGATGTATCAACAAAATACTTGCAGATCAAAACAGTCAGTGAGAAGGCCAACTTTGTAATTCCTGGAGCCAGCACTTGTGAAAAAAAATTACTCTATAATGGCTTGTGGTGACAGAGGGATCCAGTGGAAAGAAACTATGTTGATGGTCAGATCTAAAACTGCTCTGAATATAAACTATTATGTTTATATCTCAGCAGCTTTCTGAAATGTGGCTGCTTTGCTAGAAACACTGAGAGGGAACAGCTTTCAAGGTATCTTGAGAGGGAAAAAGACACAGCCAATAATGACAGGGTAGCTACACGGATTCTTATTAACTACAGCAAAGCCCTCTGGGACATTAGGGATCAAAGTAACAACACACCATTGGCAATTATGCCTATTAGAAACAATATTATTAGAGCAAATCGTTACCCAATTCCTGAAAGAGTAAAATCTTCCTGGTAGTTTGCACTCATGTCACGATGTGAGAAGCTGCCAGTGGTCTTCACAACAAGCTTGTCTTCCTCGTATTTATAGTTTGAAACAACTGTGAAAAAGATCTCAAATGTATTACCAGAACATACAAGCAAACAATACAAGCTACATGTCCAGTTGAATGTTAGATGGCCACTTGTGAGCTGTTTCACTGGTATGTAAAATCCTCCTTCAAGACACTGAATGCCCATAATGTTCCAAATGGAAAGATAACGAAAATATTTGTTCAACTGGGGTATTTTAAAATTCACATTTTTTATCTCAACATGGATCCAATATTTTGCATTAATGCAGATCGTAAGTGGATATTCTAATTTCTTGAGAGTTTAGAATTTTATTCTGATCTATATTTTTAGTATTATTATGAAGTCTAGAACTCAATGCTATATGGGACTTCAATTTTCTGGCTTGAAAAAATTTTGAAATCAAATCTGCCTAGTTCCTAAGGAAAAAGATAGGTAGTTCTTCATTTGAACTGAAACAGTTAAAAAGTCAACCTGTCTTCTCTCCTTTGCATGTATTAACATAAGTAATGGGGGAATGTCATGCTGTTTCACAATTTAAAGTGAGAAACTTCTACACAGGAAGATATTTCCCATTTTTTCACACTACATCATTACATATATATAGTCATTAGTCTTCAAGGTGACTGACTGAGACTTTGACAATAATTTATGAAAAAATGCTGCTGCTGCAAGAAGTATCATCTAATGTCAATGCTAAGTAGACAGCAACACCTTCATATGCAAAACGTGGTGAAAAAAGTAAATCTGAAAAAGTGCAGTATACAGTATTCCCCCCCCCAAATCATGACATAGAGAATTTTAATGTCTTACCATTCAGGTCATATTCCAGGAATTGCAATGTTGAGCTGCAGGTGGAGTCAATGGAATGTTCAAAAGAGTCCTTCTTGTTTGTCAAGTCGGCTCTCCAGGTGACATTGTACAAAGGGGAAGTAACTTGGAAAGATCCAGTCAAGGCACCAAATGATGGAATGTAAATTCCAGCAGGCAAGGATATTTTGAGAGGGGGAATCTCAATTTTCTGTTCAGGAATTGTAATTGTAGGCAGTTCAAAATCTGCAATCTTATTAGCTACCTCATCCAGATCTACATGGAAACTGCCAAGTGAAATACTCTTTGGAAGAGAGAACTGAGACACTGTTATTTGGTATTCAGGTATTGTTACCTCAAAAAATGGCATTTTATACTCTTCTAATGTAATATAATTGGCTCCCACATCCACTTTGGGGAATCTTAGTTTTGGCAGCGTGGGTAAATGGACATCAAATGGCACTGTGCTTAACGTCTGTGGAATTTTGATGTTGCGCAGGTCAATGGTGTATGCTGGGACCTGGAGAGTGGTGAAAGGAAGGCTGAACCCTGGAGTGCTGAGAACAGGGCTTGGAGCCTTTAGATGTAACTCAGGAATAGTGACAGTGAAACCATCAGCCAGCTTATTCACAGGTATGGGGAAAAAGTAACCATCCTCACTCTTTGTGTACACGAGGGATACCGAGCCATTCAAGTACTGTTTCCTGCCAGCCCTGGTAGTGACGTCCAACTTCAAGATATCCCATAAGTTCTTCTCTGAAATGGGGCACTTTATGTTTCTGAGGAAGTCCATGTATGCTTCCAAAGATCCAGAAACATCAAGTTTTGCTTTTGATTTGTCATTTGATAACTGCATATCATGACTGAGAGATAACGACTGAATTTGGCCTTTGCCCTTCCAGCCAGCTTTCTGGTTTGCAGGACTGATTTTCACTACAACAACCTGATTGACTGATGCTGTGTCCAGGAAGGAATTTGGCTGAGTGGCTTGAATCTGAAGATCTGCTGATACTTCCCAAGGAGCCAGCTCTAAGGTTGCTTTGCATCTCTGAGTCCCTGTTGTTGTGAAAAGAGGTGTGTATCGTGCATAGTTCTTCCCACTGTGCTCCCAGACCGCATAAACACGACGGGTAGACGCTTCAACTGCAAGTATTTCTTTGATGTCACTGTTCCAGAGTCCATCTGCTTTAGAGTGGGCCTCAAACTTGAGAGCTGACCGAGCCCCATTAGCATTCAGGTAGGTGTTTGCCTCATGGTCTAATCTTCCAGAAAATGCATTTCCAGTGTAAAATACTCCATCAATATCCCCTGTTGTAGAAGTTTCTACTGATATGTAATATGTAAGGCTTTCTAAAGCAAATTTGTGAGCAATTTCTCCCTTAGCACTGGTGCCGTATTTGGAAGCATTGAAATCATATGTTAATTTTATGCCCGAGGAAAGAGTCGGTTTAGATTTCGTATTTCCGGAAAGTTCTTGGCTGAAATTAATTTTTAAAACTGGTGTATCCATTTCTATATTTGTTGCCACTGAAGCTTCCATGACCCTCTTTAAGAGAGTAATAGTGCTATCATGATTCCCTCCGAGATATTTGTTATTACTCAGGGACAATGCTGTGGCCAGCTTCAACCCTCTTTTTCTTGTCAAACTTGTTGAACCATCCAGTTTAAATTGCAGTGCATCCATGACAGAAGAGGATGAGACACTGAGATGTCCAACAACATCTGACTGATTGAACAGCCCAGCATTTGCAGTTAAAGTGATCACACTGGATTTAAATGAGAAGTCGTAGGTAATGTTACCCATGGCAGGAATTAAGACTGCTGGGCTGCTGACTCTGAATCTAGGAAGCTTTAAGGTGCGTAGATCCTGTGGGATGTGAAGGACTGGAAGCTCCAGAGAAGGTAAGACTAGTGTGTAAGATGGAACTGAAAAGCCAATAAATGGGACTGTGAATCCTCTCGTGCTTATTTCTTTTGGGAGCGTGTAACCAAAGGTTGGCATCTCAGCAGTGAAAGGAGAAACTTCAATATTCAAAACTGGAATGGTGTATCCTGGAATTCTGAAAGTCCGTGGTAGTTTGTTCAGTGATGTTTGTATTTTGTATTTGTCAAATTTTGTTTTGGCTTCATTATATGACTTTGTGAGAAAATCTAAAGCAGCGTTTCTTCCCTTCTCAAAATGCTTGTTGAACAAAATGATGTTTTTATTAAGTATTTCATGCACTGTTGCTAAAGGAAGCGTGATTACATGCATGTCTTTGTTTTTCTCATACTGAGCATTCAAATTTAAATCAAAGGATTGTCTTGTTGTCTTCAGTAATTCCTTCAGGCCTACCTGTTCCCACAGTGAATAATCTTTTAGCTGAGGAGTTTTGAGTCCAGTGTAGGGAATCTGAATCTGAGGAATGGTTAGAGGAATATTTAGGAAGTCCAGGTTGGCATCACCATTCATTTCGATATGAGCTTCAATTCTGTCATCATTGTTGCCAGCAGATATATTATGGGAATATCTATACTGATTGAATCTGCCAGTAGCTTGCCAACTGACCTGCTGAACAGATGAACTCAGGGCAAACCTATAGTTATTCAGGAAGTCAATTTTGCCAGTCAGTTTCATAGGGAAGCTGATTTTCACATTTCCATCATTGTTTGTTAAAAGGCGAATTTCAAAAGGCTGTGCCAAGAAGGAAAGCTCATTATTTACAGTTCCAGTAATCCGTCCATGGAGCCGAGCATTGTGAGAGCCTGTTAACTCTACTTTCATTTCTCCAAGATGTCCTGTGCCTTTCACATTCAGAACACTACGTCCCACACGCTGTGACTCAATTTCAGACTGAATCTGAAGTGTTGCATAATTTAGGAAACCAGATTCATATCTCATAGCTTGGTTGACTCTCAGGTGCTTATCATTTATTCTGTTGTTGGCAGAAAATGTTATAGTGGGGCCCTCAACTTTGAAAATGGCATGTGAATCATGAGTGCCTTCATCAGAGAAATTAGGTGAAGCCAATTTCCAATTTCCTTTACCAGTGGAGGTAAACGAAATGTGTCCTGCTTCTACCTCTGTTGTCATGTTACTGAACAGATCAGCCTGGCTGGAGAAACTGGCTTCTGGAATATTCAGTCTGTGGGAATATGCCGTTCCACTCTGCATCCAAATTTTTCTCTGCAGTTTGAGCATTAAATGATTCTGTAGTTCTATTGAATTTTTCTTTGTATGTAAGTTTGCTCTAGTTTCAGCTTCACCTAATACTGAAGTCCCTAGAAACACCACTTCATTCGAGTGATCAACTTTAAGGAACCTATGGTTGACTTTCATGGCATTTTTAAGGTTCAGCTGCTTCATGTCAGGGGCCAAAAGACGTGAATCTGCAGTAACACTGAAAACTAGGAAGTCTAATTTGGACGTTGTTTGAGCTGAAATGGAGGTCACAAATTCTGGACTGTTTGCAGATGTTGTAGCATTACGAAGCTCAGCTTGTGTAGACAGTGTAAAGAATGGAGAGGTAACTCTGAAAGCACCAGACAATTTGCCAAATGTAGGGACAGTCACAGTATGTGGGATACGCGGAAGCTGGAATTCTGGTATCTTCATGTTAGGAATCTGGAGTTCATTTAGATTTAGTTTTGGAATCAACAATTCTGGTATTAGAAATTGAGGCATTTGTATTTCTGGGAAAGAAATGTCAGAAAAAGGCATATCTCTCATCTTCAGATCTTTCAAATAGAAATCAATAGCTGGTAGCTGAAATTCGCCAGACATGAGTTTGTCTATTGTTCTCATAATCAGAAGCTTAATCTCTATTAAGTCAATTGTAAAGGAAGGAACTTCAAAGGCATTTAGGATTTTAAAATCTGGGGTAGTAAATTTCATTGGGATTTTCACGTCCTTTAGTTTCTTCATATTGATCTCATAGGAGGGGATATACAGATCAGTCAGTGGAACAAAGAAGCCTGGTGTTTGAAATGTTGCTTCCCGAAGACTTCGCAGACTAACTTCAAAGGCAGGTATAGTGCCTAGAACAGTCCTGATTTCAGGGACTATAAATCCTGTTTCAACAAACTGGTTTACATTTTCAGCCCAATTTTTCAGATCGTACTCTTCAGCCAAAGTAGCAATTTTTTTAAAAGCTATGTTCCATTGGTCAGATACATATATGATGAAAGAATTGTAGAACTGGCTTATCTTCTGAAGACACCACTGCAATTCCTGGGAAATATCCATTTCAGAAATCCTCTCTCGCAGGTCTTCCAGATGTTCATTTACCTTGGCTTTCAGATTAGCAAATGTTGTTGAGTTTATGAGCTCCCTGAACCAGTTAATTATCGCAGCAAGCTTGGTGTCCCTTAGGTGTTCCACGTATTTTGAAATCACAACTCTACAATCTCTTATATACTGTTTCAGAGCTTCTGCTTTCTGTGGAAGTTCTAGATTTCTGAGTTCCTCATTTATTTTCTGGGTCACTTCCCGGATTTTTTTGTTTGTGTCATCAACAAATTGGTTATAGTCGAAAGCCTGGAGCTTTTTAATAACCATGTCAAGAAATTTGTTGACTTCTTTTATCATCTTTTCATAATCAAAGGTTTGCACTTTCTTGACAGCATCATCAACAAAAGCAACAACTTTATCAAAGCATGACTTCACATCAATATTTTGCAGGTAGATGGTCAGTTTCTGGACAGTTTCTTTTATTCTGTACTTGTTAAGCAGTTCTATCATTCTGTCAATTAAAAAATATATCTGCTTATCAATTTCATATTTTACAATCAGTTTGTGCATATGACCTCGGAAAGCGCTGATCTTCTCAGATACTTCATACTCCTCTATCCAATTGATAATAAAGTCTTTGATTTGTTCAAGAATTTCATGAATTTTTTCAATTGGCAAGGAACGCTTAAATTTTTCTAAAATTTCTTTAGTATCAAATGATTTAATCTGCCGTTTCAAATTTTCTGCAATGCTTCTGACATCAATATTCTGAATCTGAATCTTGAGTTGTTCTAGGTTTTCCTGTATCCTAGATGTAATCCTGTACTCATCATCTACATTTTTAATCCAAACCAAAGTGCTGCTTCCGATTTTGTTAAGATCATATTGTCGGAAAAGACCCCGTAATTTTTCAATGATGTTGATTACAGTTGTTCTTACCTTATATTTGTTATCTAGGGCTGTCATAGTTTCAACTATTTGATCAAGAAGCTGTACAATAAGTGCTTTAATGTCATACTGCTCATAACAGTCTTTGATGTATTGCTCAATTTCTATCAGATAGATCTGCAGCTGAGACAGTACTTCTTGAAGATTGTCCATGGCTTTTTCCAGCATAATCTGAACATCATCAGATGTTATTCTGTAGTCCTTTGTGAAAGCAACCAAATTATTTTTCATGCTGCTAACTCTGGTTTTCATATCTAATTTGTCCATGTAATCATTAACGTCCTGTGGGAGTTTATCCAAAGTTGCCTTGTATTTTCTCAAATGCTGTTCTACGTCGATGTTCTTCAGGTAACTTTGTATGGCCTGCAGCGTGGACAGAATAGTGCCTCTGAGTTTTTCAAAGTAAACTGGCAAACTTTCCAAGAAGGGTAGGTTAATCAGATGCATATCTTTATTTTTGTCATACTTCACAAAGCCAGAGAAGCTGAATTCCTGAGGCTCTGATACGCTGCTCCTGAGACCCAATACATCAATTACATTAACTTCTTCAGATGTTAATGGTAGTATGACTGATGTGTCCATTACAGAGAGATCTGCTAAGGCTCTTCCACTAAGTTCCACACCAATCTTTTCTGCGTCATTGTAAGCACTGAGATCTTGTGTATATACATTATTGTTTAGTTGGCTTTTCAATTTCCAAGCACTTGACTGCTCTGATGGAGTAAAAAGCATCTGAACTTTGTTGTCAAGCAGCGTGGTGTATCTTCCCCTAGACTTCAAAGCATGGGTGGTAGATCCTCTGTAATCATGGGAGAAAGTGAAAGCAAGAGGCTCTGCCTTGAACAGGAGTTTGCTGTACAGGTCTCCTGTGTGTTCACCCATAGCAATCAGCTTTCCATTAGCATTGGTGTGTATGTCAGCGGTGACAGCAAACGGGGCCATAGTGGAACGCAGAGCATTGCTGAAACGGAGAGATTTGGAATCACAGTTTGTGTTCATAGTAACTGAGGAAGAAAGTCCTGCCACATCCAGGTTAACTCTGTGACTCACCGCTGCGCCTTGAACATTTGCCACTGTGTCTGTTTTCAAGTCTGCAGTTAGACCAGCACATGCAAGGCTGTAGGTGTGCCTTATTTCATCTGCTCCGTGGGCTCCTCTGACATTGCCACCCAAGTTCATCTTCAGAGGCGCGAGAAGCAGTTCTGCTTTGTTGGAAACTTCTGTTCTAGTGTATTTAAGATTGTTGGTTAGTTTAGCTGTAAGTGAGCTAGGCTGCAGTTGTAGGTCAAAAATATGCCTATGGAATTTGTCAGTGCTGAAGCTGTTATCTAACTTTGAAGCAAATGTTAAGGATAAGCCAGGAATATTCAAGTCATTTGTGTACTCCAACTTAATGTCTTTGAATGATCCCTGCAGATTATTTGAAAACTTGAGTCCTTCTCTATTAACTCTGAAGTTTAAAACATGTTTGTTGTCCATACCCAGAACCGTACTCTGATATTCGCTTCCCAGCGTTATTTCTCTCAGGCTCACTCTCCCACCTAGATTGAGTTTTGCGTTGTGTTTACCATAGCGCCCAGAAGAGGACAGTGACATGGAGCCTCCAGCATTGTCGAGCTTGGCGTTCATTTCACTCTGCATTGCCAGTGGACTGAACTGCACGTTTGTGGTTGCGCTGCTGGCCAGACCATACCGATTGATGTTGAGCGATGACTTATGTGCAGCTCGATTTCTTTGATCAGTCAGGGACACATCAGTGTTGAAAACAAGATCCTGGGAATTGAGAGAACCTGCAAACAAGGCAGAATACTGGAGCTGCTTGTAACTGGCTTGGTACTCAGATCGAAGTGCTGCCATCTTCTTTGACAAAATTGTTTCAAGCTTATGGACACCTGCAGCATACAGATACCTCCCACTGGTTTCAGATGACATTTTCAGCTGGCTGTTTTCATACTTCAGTGAAGCTGTGTTCCTTAATAGTCCACTTTGTACATCAGAAACTGAAGTAATGGAAAAAGAACCATCACTGTATCTGCCAGACATCTGATTGGTAGCCTGAAGGTAAGAAGAATCCACCTTCAGATTTGATTTTCCTTCTAAAACCCGTCTCTTTTCATTGTATGTGCTTGACAGAGTGTAAATGCTTCTTGCAAAGACAGAGGCCACTTGCAGCTGCCCTTCCATTTTGACGTTATTGATATTCACGTTATTTGTCTTTTCAGAAATAATATCACCGGAAAAGGAAAGCTGAGGGCCCAGAGTACTTGATGCTGTAAGTGACAAGGTGTAGTTCGCAACTGGATCAGGTTCATAATTCTTCCTGCTGGACAGCTTTATAACTGATGTTAAGACTCTGTGCTTCAGGTGATTTTCATATGCACAGGTGAATCCATTTCTATTATACGATGCTTCTCCGGAACCTGAAATAGGAAAAAGGAAATGAAAGATAAGAATCATCTTTACCATTTTGTCTCTAACAATTTGTCTGATGCCACTGAACTTCTATGCTACTGTTGGAATTGCAATTACTGTTATGCCATTTTGTTTTAAAGGCCTAAGTGTTTTGGTAAATCCTTAATATTTCTGTAAAAATGTCTATTTTTTTGATATTTGAAGCTAAAATTTTGAACTATGAATAAATTCCTTACACTACTGTACTAAATATAATGTTGTAAAATGACAAAAAATTATGACATTATTTAAACTTAAATTAAGCAGATGGACTTTCAAGAATAACCCATATCTAATATTCCTGTTTTTTGATGTTTTCTTTAGCATACTTTAGTCATGGCGAGCAGTTTAGGGAAAAAAAATGAAGTCAGTTTGTTCTCTTGCAATTTGAAAACTCAAACTGCAATTTTGGGGGAACTAACTTAAAAATATCATCTTATGGCAATATATGGACATAGATCAATTATAAGACAATTCTATATATATATATATATACACACCTACATATACACATACATGTATTCAAATATATGTGCATATATATATATAAATATATACATATAAACAGACTGAGAAATAAATTGTGAGCATATCTACACATGCACCTCCACACCTGCTTTTGAAAACATTTGATTTGTCAGCTACACAAATGTTTGTACAGTCTTGCCTTCGTTTTGAAGGGCATTTTCTTCAATTAGGAATATACAGCAAAGTATGGACCTTAAAATACTTTTTGAATTAAATTGACTTCACCTCTACTGCCTGAATAAACAGACACACATAATACTTTTAAAAACAAGGTGATTTGAGATTATGCAAAACCTTTCTTTAAATAAGCATAGGCAAATTCATGTGTTGTACCTGGTACAGGGAAAATAAAGCAATTAAAATAGTTTTGCCAACACTGCAGTATTAGCAGACATTCTTACCTTTCACACTGTAGGACAGTAGATCAAAAACTGAGTCAGCATTCATGTTATAAGTAGTTTTTGCGCCAGATGCTCTCTCTGTGGTGCTGTTGGTCAAAGTGTACGCTGCTGTCCAGTTGTAATAGTTGCTGTACATGTTAGCAGAGACCTCCAACTTGCCCAGTAAAGGCACATGGAAGGGATAGGATTTTGGAATACTAAATGTTGGGATTCTGTACTCCCGAGATGGCACACTTATTCCCATTGACTCCATTACCAGAGGAGGTGTTTTAACAGTCTTTGGCATCTGTATGTCATCAGATGATCTTCCACCAAATGGCAACGGGATATCAATTACAAAACTGTTTTTATTGAAGCTGTGTCTGATCCGTCCTTCACTAGAAAATAAAGATAATGCTGTTAGAAACTGTAAGTTCATAAAGGACATACAGAAAATGCCATGATTCCCTACTCTGCCCATGACATCGAGCTTACTTACCATGCTTATCCTTACGTCCTGACTTTAGTTTAAGAGAGAAATGTAATGATCATCTGTTATCAATATCTTTAAGCACTCGTTCATCAGAATTTAATGAAAGCACATTTGGTGTCAATGAATTCTGCCAATGCCTTTCCCCCCTCCTTTCATAATTAGGGAGACTTATAGGTCAAGTAAAAAAATCCCTCCAAAAACACTGCCACACTTGGGGGATGCTGAGTACCAGAAAAAGGCAATTATATTCTTCCTAAAAAAAGTTATGCACTCTTATGGAAATGCACAAAGTCTTATTAGCATTAGATGTTGTCAGAAGCTAAACTATTAAGAATTTACCTTTCTGATTCTGAGTGTTTCAAAAGTTTCATCCAAATATTCAGCATTCATTTTATTTTGAATAAAAAGCAATAAAAACCTAACCACTTGACTAGGAGTGAGGACTGGAAAAAATGGATTGTCGACTGGAAAGCTTATGGGGAAAAAGTGTGATTTTGAAAAGGCAAAACAGAAGGAAACTCAGCCTTAATTTATGAATGAACAATAGGCTGGCAAAGATACTTTTCTTGTTTGCCTAACTGGTCTTTTGTGTTGCAAAATCTTCTTTTTTTTCACTTAGAGCTACATCATAGGATGAAAATTAGGTAAACACTTTTGAAATTTGCTCCTTTACATAAAAAATTTAAAAAGCAACATAACCTAGCAGTAAACCCCCTATTATTATTATTATTATTATTATTATTGTTATTATTACAGATTATAAGAATATAGGAGAAAAAACAGTTTCTTCCTTGCTTATACTTTGCTCAGGAACACAGTGGAAACAATAGAGTTGTGAGTCACTAACATACAGTTTCATATTACCATAATATAATACATGGAAAAACAGAACCAAGACAAAATGCAAGTCAGACATGGAAAGAGGTCAGGTGACTCTACTGGTGAAAATTAACCAGCATGTGTAGGGGATGGAAAGAACTGTCCAATAGGACTGCACAGGAAAATGCAGAGCTACTAGAGTTATGGCCAAAGATAAAGACTCTGTAGGGTTGCAGGACACAAATCTATGGGAAATATGGCTTCAGTAGCTCCATGACTTAAAGTCTGTTGAATGCTGTATTTTCATTTAGTACTCCTTACAATATAATACAATACTTCAGGTTATATTCACATACTGCATAAGTGACTGCTGTAAAGTCAGATCTGCATTAAAGACATTCATCAATTACTCCATATAATTTAATTTCTCCAGTCTTAAAATTCTTCATTATGATTCCAATTTTATCCTCTTGTTTACAGCAATTCCATGCTGTCTCATAAAAAACAAAGTAAAATAAAACACAAAAATATGAGCAAATAACTATTTTCAGTTTTCTGTGTATTTATCTCATTTTCACCCCCCACCTTTTCAGGAAAAGTTCTTCAGGAATGGTGATAACAGGCAGGTTAAATTTCTGAATGTTCATTTCCTGCAGTCCACTTAGTTTGTCTTGCAGAGTCTGGGCATAGGGGACATCTTTTGAAGCCTTTTGCAGCCAGGTGTTGGTTGCCTGCAATGAGGAGAAAAGTTTTTCAAAGTAAATAACAAGTTTTAGGACTTCCCAGCAAAGTTATCTGGAAGTTCTTGTTACTATCCGTACGCTGATCCCTAGACATCTGATAAAGTGACTGGTTCAATCAAAGTTGGAAATGTACAGCTTATTCAATCTGATGAGTTCTTTTACAAGTAGCTCCTATTTTGGCTTCCTTGGAGGAGGCAAGAATTTGTCAGGGCTATGTGGTAGAGCTGCAATATCTACTGTAGGTTGAACCATACCACGATAAATTGTGACATGATATGTCGCAGTGTCATGTCCGTGTGAGCCACTTTCCGATCCAGCAGTTCGTTGGTGTGCTTCTCTAAAGTTTTTGGGTACTCTGAAAAGTTGACTGGGAAGCCAGAAGACAATTTTTTCACAGCAGCAGTGACACCTGAATTCCACTCTAGCTCAACTTTCTCAGAATCTGAAAATCACAAATTTAAAAGGAAACGGTAAAATCAGTCATATTCTTATTCTGTTGAGAGATATACTATAAACCAATGTAAAAATATGTTTGAATTTGTAAGTTGTATATATGGATCATGGTTTTGCCCCTACCATATCTGAGAAGAACTCTTTCTGAAACTGAGTGTCCAGTAATTGTTGCAGCTGAGCTGATCTGAAGATATGCTTTGTTTGCTGAATAATTAGCCAACGCTTCACTTCTAAGTTCGGTTTGCAGGCGAGGAATAGAAATGGTGCCTCTTAACATTACCTCTTCTATTCCAGTGTATCTGTGAGAGAAAAAAGTAAATGTGAATAAAAATATTGCACTATACTCTTTTATTTATGCTTCAGGAGCAATTTCAGCATTTAAATCTACAGCAGAGGAATAATAGGTGTTATAACAGATTAAAGCAAACTGGTAAACTCTGTTCCAATTCAATGGACATTTTCAGTTTCTGCTAGTTACTTTGGAAAACCTATGGTAAACTATTATAATACTGCTATGCAGATCCACACAATAATGAGTCTGTGTTAATTTCATAAGACTGAAAAGGATGGGAATATGTACCTGTCCTGGTAATGTTGTACCAGAACCAAATTCTGAAACTCTTTACTCAAGTTGAATTCTGTACTACGGATACAGACCGTGGCCATGAATTGCATAGAAACAAAACACTTGACAAAATATATTATGCCACTGGGCTTCATTTTCCTTTATTCATATTTATTTTATATCTCTGCAATTTTGTTGACTTGAGCAAACGTCTAATATTATGTTAGTGCAAATGAAAGGGAATTGAGGTCCCTGACATCTGTCCAAAGCTCCCACTGATATCAGAGGCAATTCTGCATGAACAGCAAAGACAAAGACTCCCCGGGGCACCATCAAGATCACAGAATTCCATGGAAGATTGAGGTTTACTAAAGAATGTGATCAGCCCATTTCACTATGGGCTTGTGAGGCAGACAATTTTAGAAACCCTGGCAGGCTGAACATTTTTGTTAGCTCCCCTGTAGGTGTTCCCGGAAATATTCTCATCATGAAGCGTGGGAATTTTTACAGGAAGCTCTCAGTTATTTTTGGTTTTGTTTCTTATTGAGTGCCATTAGATTTCTTCATGGGGAGATGTAATAACTTTTTTAGAGCCAAACACATCCAGTAAAGGATAATACCTCTCTGAACAAAACTTGCCTTGTTTATATCACTGGATATAACACCTGCAATAACACAAATACAATGCATTCTTGTAGTCATGTGTGTGCAAACTAGCTCAAGGAACTTGTAAAACAAATGATACATATACATATAGTAAGAAAGATCAGTTGGTGTATCATATGTATGTATTCAATGTATTACAAATAAAATAATTCAAAGTTTTTTAAAGGGGGGTTTAATGACAAGCTTATATGTTTCTCTACTTAAGAAATTCCTCAAAAATAGGAAAAAAATTGCCCACATTTTCTACTTTCAATAAAACCTTCAGTTATCTTATTCAAAGGTAGCTGTAAAATTCTAAATGGTTTTTTGAGGTACCTTATCTGGCCACTAAGAGTAACTTCAGGAATCTTCTTATTGTTAAAGTCTAAGACAAAGGCGTATGCTTTCCTTTCAGGAATGGATTCATCAGTAATTCTGAGGTTTGTACCAAAGTCAATGTCAACATCTGGAATGTGGACATCACTGGTCAAAATCTTTCTGTCTCTGTTGTACCTGACGGTCAATGTGGCCTCATGTTGATTTACACCTAGAAAATATAATGTACTTTGGTTATTCACAGTTTGGACTTTTCTTAAAAGGGGAATAAAAAAGGATCAGCTTGAAATTATATCACATTAAAGATCTAACACAACATTTGATGAGTCTGAATCGGAAACGTGGTCATCTTTTTAATTCTCATCTTCTTAAACACACGATCCACCAACACCATCACTACTTTTATTATTTAAATCATCCTACAGATGGTTCGTATGCTTTACTTCCATATTTAATCAGAAACAGTATTTTTCTCTTTCTTATGCAGAATCCAGTAACATCTCCACTTCCTTTCTTCCATTCAACAACTTCACACTTCTATTTAAATCATGAAGTATAAAATCAGTCTCTCACCATGAAAATCTTGCACTGGGATTGCACACATATAAGAAAATGGAGTAAAAGCATTGGACTGTTTGGGTGTGAAAATGGTATTCTATTTTATACTGTAAAAAATTCAGTTATGATTTATTAATAAAAATCTCTTTCCTATTAAATGATATAGTTCAAAACTGAGCTTAACTATACTGGTTTTTTCACTCTTACCTTCTGCCTGGAGAGCAAACTTTAAGGTGTCTATCAGGTCATTTCCCTCTCTCTGCAGGTCGTAGTTTGCACTTGCAGAGTATTCCTTCACTTCACCTGTGGACACTGTCTCAACTTCAACTCTAAAGAAGGAGTAAACAAATGTCCTGTAAATAACTATTTGGTCCATGACCTCAAATGGACAAAATCATATAGTTCTCAGCTTTCTGGTCTGCTGATGCTAGTCTGTTTTTAAAGATCTGAAAAGGTAAGCTTTACATGAGAGAGTACTGTAGATACTAAGTCCCAGGAAGGAAGGGTAGTTAACACAAAATAAACATAGTTTAAGTTGCTATGACTTACCTGGATTCTCCAGTCAAGGGGAAATAAGGAGTGACATTAGAGTACAATAATTTGGTGCAGAAATTTAGACCAGGGATGAAAGGCTTGCAAGAAGTTGAGGTTTCTTGGTTCTTGGTCAGAAATAGAATCTCTTCAGTTTTGGCTGGAGACACCAAATGCAGCGTGTTGCTGGAACAGAAAAGTCAGACATTTATTCCCAGGACAGGTGCTCAGACATTGTCCTCTTAACAAGGTTATTTCTAAATAAAACTCACTTATTCATGTAGAGGCTGAATGAAATAACATTTGGTGGTTAAATTATCAAGTTGTTTATTAAGTATTATTGATAATTATAATGTATTGAGTCATTGTCCTCTCTAAAATTAGTGTAAGTAGTCCATTTGTATGCAATCTAAAATAATATCGCTATTATAATAATTTTACGTGAAAGAAACCAAATAATAGAAATGGCAAATCTTGTATAAATTTAAAAAATAATTACAAATTAAATAATCTGTAACTCATGACTCCAAGTCATCACTTATCTGGGCTATTTGCGTATCTTATAAAAGAAGTTATCTCGGTTTTACAATGTCTGGGATTTTTCCGAACTGAAAATTTCTGCATGCCTGCCCTATCATTTCAATTCCACCACAATAAAAGCCAAGAAGAGAAGGAAGAGCATAGCCTTGAAAGTTCTCATTACCTGATACTGAGGAGCTTTACTGGAGTCTTCGGAGCAGGAATGCTGAATTTCAGCTGTCCAGCTTTTACACCGACATGTGCTTCAATTCCAGATTCATGGAATATATTAGAATTCATCTCCACACCACTTCTAGCAAATTCAGGCATGTTTATTCCCAGGTGTGTTACAAACTCAACTGCTACTGAAGGTTTAGCAATGAGATCTGCTTGCATCTATTTAATAAAAACAAAATGGGGTATTTATTTGCCCAATACAATTCTTGCTGGTTATCTGAAGCAAACATAATACTCTTGATAATCTAGAGGTAAATTTTCTATAATTGATTTTGATATTCAAAAAATCTGATTCCCATATCACGTAATCAGAGGGAACATGTAAGTTATAACTGTAGTGTAATGAGTACAGCAAGATGGAAATGCCAAGGATCCTCACCAACTTTAATGTAAAGATACTCGTGCTTCAGAAAGATTTTGTACGTGGAGCTACTTGCATGTATTTTTAAATCTGAAAACAAGAGCCAATTTTGCATTGTAAAAAAAAAAAAAATCAGCAATTTTCAAAAACAATGAGAAAACTATTTGAAAAAAAAGAAATGGATCCAAGATCTGAAATTCTTTAAACACAAACCAGCTTATTTGCAAGCTTTTGCTTTGGCCATTACAGAAAGAAGGGACAGAATGCAAAATTGTGGAAAAGATTCTAAAGGTAACTAAGGACAGCCAGTAATAATTTTCAGCATTTATTTTTGATTATTATTTAAATCTTATATATGGTGGGAAATAGAAAGTTTAGATAAACTGAAACTACTAAGACATTTTTATGAAATACTGACTAAATTAGAGAAAAATAGAGAAAAATAAAACTGTAAAAAAGAATGGAAATATTTAAAAATTTTAAAATTTCAACTGTATAATTAGTTTTGTGTCATATGCTCTTTCATTGTTACAATTTCAAAATGTTTTCTGTCAGGTAACGAAATGTTTCTCTTGACTCAATTTTCATTATTTCTTTGAACTGATAATCAAATTTTTCACTTTGAATTGGCCACAAATAATCTTTTGTTAACTTTTTGGCTTGAACAGTAAATTCACTAACTGTAGCTGTTCTACCATTGTAATTTGAGAGCAGGGAGAGAGAAACAAACAGAGTTTAAAAGATTATTTTTGAAAGAGGGATGAAAACACTTTTAATTAATAAATTTTATTGTGTCTCATACTTAATTTATGATATGCATTACTTCATAAATTAATCTAAATGTCATCCACAAATTAAACAGAGACCTCTAATGAGCTTTGTTTTTTTTTATATCAAGAAATTTTGTAATCTTTAAAATTTTTCTGTTGTTACGGTTTTATCCATAAATGAGATTGTAGATTATTAGGAGGAGAAATAAATAAAGGCAGCTATTGAGACTTACACTTTTCTGTTGAAGCTTCACAGCTACTCTGGCCCCAGGTGTTGCTATTCCAGACACAGCAAACTTCAGTTGAAAACCTGCTCCAGTTGGAAGCTCAAACTCATTGTCCATGAATATGTAGTGGACAAACATATCCCTGTCAACACCTTTTGAGATGGCTTGTGCAATCTGTGAATCAAACATGGAAATGAACAAAAACAAATACACACTTTGGAATACGAGCATTTTGTACTTTAAAAATTGATCAGGGAATGATTGCAACTCTATAATCCAAAAGTTAATTTCACATGGAGTAGAGAATCTAAATTCTACAGATTCCTTGCTTTAAAAAACGTACTTAAGACTGTTTAGCAAAACCTGAACTTTAAACACATACCAGATTTTTTTACCTGCCTCAGTACACATGTATTATCTACCTTACATACACACACAAAGGTGAATTTGGTTTGGATACCATTTAACATTCTGGTTTTCCCAAAGTTAATGGCAAAGCATTTTTTGTACTTCAGTGAAAGAAGAGTTTTACCAAATATTCTTACTACATCTTCTTTTCTCTTTAACATGACAAAGACAATTGTTTAACATATACTTTCATAATTAGAAATTTAATAGTATAACTATACTAAGATTTTGGGCATTGTTCCAGTAGAAATCTCAATAATACAATAAGATCTGAACTTTTTTCTTTATTTCCCCTCACCAGTCTTCCCAGGGACTCCTCTTGGTTATTGAGGAGTCTTAATGTATTTCTCAGAGTCCTTCAGACCAAACGTGGATATTTTATTTTAAACAATTTTATTTTCGTGCTGGTATGAAATATCTTTGCATAATAATTAAATACTATCTAAATCTTAAAAAATCTGGTAGAAAAAAATTAATAATGCACATAGTTGTATCGGAAACATACCATTTCAGGAATAGTCTGAAGAGTTTTAGCACTCTTTAAAATCAAGCTTCCCAGCAATTTGAAATCATTGAGTTTCATGTACCCAAGTTCTTCTCCCAGGATTCTCAGATATGCTCTTGCCTCAGGAGCTTCTTTGTTGCTCAATTCTTTTATCAGTTTTTCGAGGTTAAGTATTATTCCTTTCGTGATATCCTGAAAATTCAGTCAGAAAGCAGCAAAACAAATTTAAAAGAAAGCTGTAAAATCATGTATGTAAAAGAGTTACTCAGTGAATGTCAGCTACTCTGCATGTGCTCTTACAGATTTGTCTCCAGGCAAAGACCCCTCCAAAATACAATTAAGAAAACACATCGTTAAATAGCATTAAGGGTTTGTATTTTAGGTCACCAGAAGAGGAGAAGGCAAATAAAGAAAAAAGAGGGTAAATGCTGTAATCACTGTGTAAAAATAGGAATGCTGTGCTGCACAGAAAATATTTTCAAGCTGTACCTGATCCTGCTTGCCATCCAGGGAGAGACCAAAATAGTCAAAAAGTGCCTTGGAAACCTGCTCTGGCACTTTTCCATCAACCCAGTACAAGGCCTTGGTTGCAGTGTCTGGGAAAAATCCCTTCCCTCCAAACAACGCTTCCAGTGTTGGTTCAAACCCCTTTCCATCCAAGCCAAGCTGAAATGAACAGGAAGGACAACACATAACTGAGACACTTTCCCCCCTTCTTTGGAACTTTACAACAAAAAAGACTTTCTGGGGAACAAACAATGCATTTAAACTGTATACTATCAGTCTATGACACTTAAGGGAAGATATGGAACACTATGTCTTACAATCAATTTTATCTCTGTCTTGAGGTTCAATTAAAAACCCCCACATAAGCTGTATATCACCTAAAATCTACTATGAAAACTTCAATGTGCCAGTAATGATTCATTAGCATGAAGTCAATTTGTTACAGATGGGTTCATTTTACCCTAGCTGAGCCCTTTAATAACTTCAACAGGGTCGTCCATCCAGTCAGTGGCAAGTGACATCACATAACGGATGGCTTGCTCTAAAGCCCATTGAGATCAAATCAAAGTTCCCTTGTAGTCATAGCTATCCTTAGATTTCTCCAAAAGCTTGTAAAAACAATACATTATTCACAGAAAGTTGCTATAAGAAAACAGAAATGAGAAAGAAAACGGCTGAATACTAGCAAAGGTTTTTGATAATTGTTGTACCTCAAAAATATCACTTGGGTCAAATCCATATGCATGCAGGGTGGTTTTTAGCATGGTCTCTTTAGGAACATAGCTCTTTGGGTCAAATATCACATTTCCCTCTACTTTGGCAGAGATGGGGTCAATTCCAGGTAGAGAAACTCTTTTGGAAATCTGATAATTTCGTGAGAATTTTGTGAAATCTTTGGCTGTTGGAACTTCGTTTCCTTTCAGAGCTTCTTCAACTCGGCTTTTTAGACTAGGGAAGAGGATAGCAATTAAAACATGATTAGTGTATGTTCCAAGCACTCATTTCGTCTTAACTTTTTATGCCATTTGCAGACACTCAAACAGCTGAGGTGATTACAAATGGCTAGATCTCTGCACATATTAACAGAAAACAAGACTTAAGGGAAAGACTATAATCTGGCGCTGCTCTGACAAAACCATAGTTTACTCAGCTGACATGTTTGTTCAAATAAACAAAAAAAAATCCAAGCAAAAACTTCACGGCTAGATAGATACCAGTGCAATTATGGTCAGAACTTTGTTTTTCCTAAGAGACCAATATACAAGTAAATTTTGCTTACTCTTCAATGCCTATTTCTTCAGAGTCTAGGATGTTGGCAATGTGTGAGGCAACAAAGCTTTTCACTTGCTCGTTCTTCTCCTTTGTGAGGATTCTTAAAATCTTTGCAAGATCACCTGGGGAAGGATTTTTCATCACTATGAGATAGGCTGCCAGACGTTTTTCTGTAGGTACATCCGACTCCTGGAATGCTGTGAGAAGTGCTGAACGGTCCTATAAAAATAGAGAAAGGTTTGCAATGATGAACTGGCTCATTAGATGATGTTGCTTAATGCCCTTAGGAATATATTGGGTGAAATAATTTTCAGAATGGAGTATTTTCAGGACTGCATAACTGTTTCTGTGCTTTATTTCTATAAAAAACCAAAATAGTTTCTTTGAAGCTATTTTGTTACATTTTCTTTTGCTAGAAAAGATCATAGAAATTATGGCTTTATTAAAACTGATTTTCAGAGAATCAGAGAATCAGAGAATGGTTTGGGTTGGAAGAGACTTTTGAGATCATCCAGTTTCAACATCCCTGCCATGGGCAGGGACACCAGAAACAAAATCTTCCACTAGATCAAGTTGCTTAAAGCCCCATCCAACCTGGTCTTGAATACTTGGACAGAGATGGGGCACCTACAGCTTCTCTGGGCAATCTGTTCCAGTGCCTCACTACCCTCATAGTAAACCTTCTTAATATGGAATCTAAACCCACCTTCTCTCAGTTTGAAACCATTAGCCCTTGTCCTGTCACTACATACTCTTGTACATAAACTCTCTTATCCTTTATTTTCTTATATTTTTTAATCATTTTGGTTGGTTCGTTTGTTAGTTGGGTTTTTTAATCTCTTTTTATTTTATCCTTTATTTTCTTATCCTGTACATAGCAGGGTAAATTTTTCTTTAGAATACTGAGCTTTGATTGCTGGGAATCAGAAGTGTTCTTGTCTGCAGGTAAATTTTCAAAATCTGGAAACAAGATCACTTGATTTAGGAAAAGAGGATGATCAAAATCCTCTGCTGCAGGAAAATTAAAATATAGTTTAAAAATAAGTAATAATTAAAAAAATAAAATGCTTTAAACTGAATCTGAGGATGTGAACTTCGGGTGTTTCCAGGCTCCTAGACTTTTAAAGCCTTATCTGGAAACAAGAGCATGTCTCTTAGACTAGAAACTTGTTGATGTTGAAATTGTCTCAGTATACTGAGCTGAAGCGCTCTGTAAAATGACACCCATTCTGAAGGGGATGCTGTAATGTCATGGTAATGTAAACATAAATCTAATCAGTAGTATTAACAGTGACAACAAAATATCAGTGTAAAATAGGGACCTGATTTTTTTTCCTATACATTTAAATCTGGAGCAATTCATTAGTTAACACCACCTTTGAATAAGTAGATCTCCATTTGAGGCACTAACAGAAACAGATCCAAACTAAGACTATCTATGCAAAGCAACTGCATCTCAAAAGAACAACTCCCACTGAGTCAGAAGACTGCAGAACTTCTCAGATATGTGTATGGAAACTAGATAAGGGAGTCATAAAAGAGCTGAAAGGGAGATATCAGAACTATGAAATAATGGGAATATTTTTGCATATCCAGTATCTCCTGTGAACAGCCAAGCTGAACTGAGGACAGTTTATCCGGGTTCTTGTGACCCAATTTACCTCTTCAGTAATTGTCATTTTCCTGAATGCCTGGATGGCTGCTTTCTGAACTGAGAGTGATGCAGCTTTGTTTCTGATACACGTCTTCAGAAAAGATTTCACACTGGGTTTGGCTTTCTCCATTACTGCACCCATGTTTCCAATAGCCTGTCAGTGATGAAGACACAGAAAGGTGACAAACATTTTTTCTTCACCAAGAGAAGCAGAGCACAGTTTATAATAATGGCCTATATAAGGAAAGAAAGAAATAAAAATACCCGAAGTGTGAGGTATGTGAGTTCATCTTCCCCAGAACAATCAGTGCCAAGCAGTGATACCATGAAGTCTGCAACGTCTGTGATTTCCTCTGTCACAATCGTCTTCTCATTGTAGAACCTAAAGAAATACAGAAACACATTAGAAACAAAAGGAGAAAACAGGAAATGCCTATATTTTGTTCCTAAAGAGCAAATTCATGACAACAATAAAAAAAATCCTTGAAAGCTGAGCACTCAGGGTTTACTCTAAGCATTGCAGCCTTGAGGTTATTTTGTACAATTGCGTGCTGTCATTACTTACTTAGTAACAGAATGACTCAAGCCATAAAAAGAAGCTCTACTTGGCTGATACTGGGCCATGTTAAGAATTTCCCGTATTCTCTGTGGAGTTGGAGAAGGCAACAGTCCCAGGGTGTACGTGACCAGGTCTGCCACGAGCGGATTCACATTTCCAGTTCTCAGGATTTGCAGGACTGCACTGTAGCACTCTGGAGTCCCGCACTGGGTCAGGGCCTGAACAGTGATGGAACTGAAAGGAGAAGAGACGACTTTGACTAATTAATTCCCTGTTTTTGCAGTTATTGTGAATATTGACTGTTTGAACAAACATTTGACAGGTTTATTAAGGCATTTAAATATAAATGGTGTATTATTTTTACAAGTTATAGTAGTAATACAAATAAGTAAGAATATCAAGAAAATATTAGTATCACCAGCACACAGCCATACCTTGTTTTTTCTTCACAACAGACGTTCCCACAATTTAAATACTATAAACCAATACAATAAAACCAGATTGAGACTTTAGTCCCTCTACAAACTGAGGACATAAAATATGTGTAAACTGATTCAAGTCCAACTTGGACAGACCAGTAAGGGTGAGGAGTGGAGGGCAAGGTCAGACCAAAGAATAGTGTTCTTCCATGTCTCCCAAAGTCTCACCTTCAAAACTCTGTTCTTTGATGTAAGTCAGATTTGGGATTTTGGAATTACAGCCACTGTCCTTGAGCAAAACTGCATGAAAGATCTTTGGCTATAATAACTATCCACAGGATTGCTCCTGGCATGTACACTTGGGATGGTGGAGGGGCTGTGCTGGGCTGTGTTATACTCCAGTTCAACTTCTCCAGTAAATTTTTTTGGGAAATGATATAAACAATATTAGTTCTTTATCGAAGACTAGAACTTTCAGATCTATTTGAATTCTTATACCTTTCTCATATGTTTAATATTCAAGCTCCAATTAACAACTGAGCATTTCTGATAGAAAAATGTAAAATTCACAGGTTTTATTCTCCTTTCTTTATTTCTCTCTCTGGATAATTCTGAGGATACTTATCTTTCTGAAAGACACCCTATACATCTAATTCACTTCTAATTTAAAACTACCTGCAGCAAATCAACTACAGAATGGTTTTGCCATGACATTGACATGTGGTGCACTTGCACACTGCACAGCTGTACCATACCTTGAGGTTTCCATCATCTTTGGTACAAGAGAGCCAAGAGTGCTGTTATGTAAACTTCTAAGCCCAGAAACAAATTTGTAAAAGAGTCTTGCTCTCTGCTGGTTCTGCTGGGAGGCTGTAAGTTTCTGCAGTTCCTGAAGGGTTTTCAGAACAGCATCACCTTGCTTGGGGAATTTGGCATTTGTACTTTCCAGTGCAAGTTCCTTCTCTTCCAGTTCAGCTAGCAATTAAAAAAAATATTCCTTTTGTTATTATTATGTTATTTTTTATCATCTGTCTTAAATTCAGTAAAAATTCAAAGTCTGTAGATTATTTTACATGATAAGTGTTGAAGTTGAAGAGCTGAAAAGTTTACAAAATTAATGGAATTTAAATATAATTCCCCAAAAGTTGAATATTTGCATAAATTGTTTTGCCTTTTCATGGAGATGATTCCTTACCACCTATTATATTAGCATAGTTTGCTTTTTCAACTTTTAATTAACATACATTTTAGGAGAAATATGTTACGACTACAAATAACAATCACAAGTCAAAAGATAGCTTTTAGAACAAAATAATAGAGAACTGCAGCTCTACCTCCATCAAAATATTTGTTATTGATCTTTGGGGTATCTTCAAGCCTCAAGGTCTGGTTGACTTCTGTCATCACAACATAGTGATTTCTAGGAAACAAAGGAAAATTCAGTGCTTTAGTGGAGTCTAAGTACCCCGAGAGGTCTTATATGTCTCCTGAATTCTTAAAAACAAAATGTATATTTGGAGATGAAGTCAGGGCAGAATGTCATACATCATCATTTAAAACAAATATTTATGAATAAAGGGTAAAGATAAATAGTGAGCAACCTACTTGTATGAGGGAGGCAGAAGCAGGTGTTTTTCACTGCAGACAGCATCTCTTACATGCCTTTTCTTTGCATCAATATTGTAATGACAGACCTGAGTGCTCTTTACAAGGGTAGATAATGGGGTGTTCTGTAAAATAAATAGTTTGGCATTCATTTTACTGAATAGTATAGGAGACAATCATAGTCTTAAAGGCTGACACAGTTTTACTGTAATATTAAAAGTTAAAGTGTATTGGAAGCAAAGGTGAATAACTGGAATCATTCTGACACAAAGACAAAATTGTGCCAGTAATAATTTTTAGTCTTAAGTCTCTTCACAGGCAAAAATCCCAACAAAATTTTCCCTCAGGCCTTATCGAGGTGTTTGGGTTGGTAGTTACTTCATGATTGATCCCCTGCTGCCTACAACAAAGGACTCCTTCATAAAACCAATTTGTAATTTTTGGAGTAGTTCAGTCCCCTTGTAACAACTCTTTTTAATTTTACTCTTATTACAGAAATTTTAAAGACTTTACAAAAAACTGTAGCAGTGGTAGAAATTATAAAATATGTTTTCAGCATTATATGAAACCCTATCTTTTTAAAGTTAAAACACTCTAAAGCACAAATGCCATTACACCAGAAAGAAATCTGACAATATCCATGCAAGCAACTGCATTTGATCATTGTGGATTAACAGGTAGAACAAACAGTGTGCTTAACCACTACTTGAGGGCATTTAGAGCCCTCTCCTCCTGCACATCACACACACTTTTGGGTTTGGGTGGACTATATGTTTTACATGAAACTGGAATTTTGAAAATTTTGACCCACAAAAGTAAAAATTTGGCTATGATCTGGTAGGTTACCATGTAATCAGTAGTACTAATCCATCTATGAAAAGGTCTCGGCACTTTTTTTTCTGTATTGACTACCAACAAAACCACAGTCTGATATAATGGAATGGTGCAGAAAAACTACTTAAGTTTTTAGAAAATATAAACAAATGCAAAACCTAGACATTGTAGTAGTTGTTTATCATTTTAAACGATGGTGAGAAAAATGTTACATCATATAATTTTTAATTAAATACTTACTAGTCCCTTTACAATGGCAATAGGGCTGACATGATCTCTGATGGGACGGAAGTTGTCACAGCCTTTCAGGTACCTGGTAATTGAAATATCTTCTGCAACATTTCCTTTTCTGGACTTGAATTCAACTTTACTGTCACACTTTCCATATACAGTATCCTGGAAAAAAGAAAGAAATCACAATCTCTGCTCGTGTTGTCAGACATTTTCTGATCTAGTTAAAAGGCACTTTTTCTGATCAGAATTTCAAGGCCTTTTGAAAATGATGTTCAGGAGTAACTCTACCTAGGTGAGCTTTCTTCTACTTGTCAAGGAACTAAAGGGAATACTTTCAAAATACCTACCATTGAAATTGTTTTTTCATTTTCTACTGTTTCTGTTGGCACAAGTAGAGTTGAGATGATCCCTCTCTTGAGATTCAGTACATTCAGAGATTCGTCCTTCTCTGAATACAGCTTGACTTTTGTTCCATCCTCAATGCTAAATTTTAGCTCATGCCTGGTGCCCAAAATAACAACATTAGAATGAAATGTTAAAGACACACAGTAAAGAACATATTATCCATAAACTGCTGGGATATAGATAAAGCATCATGTTTACCTTGGTCTCTCAGTATTTACTATTCACTGCTGTTATTAACAGCAGGTATTACTATTAAAGCAGCAAAATTCTAACCAAAGACATTCTGATATCACCAGATTACGTCACCTATGGACAAGCAAATACCAAAAGCAGTGGCTGGAAGTCAGAATTGCATAAATTCAGAGAGGAGCTAAGTAAATTTTTGAAATGAAGTAATTATTAACTACTGCAATAGGCTACAAAATGATGAGAGGATTCTCTACCAATTGAAGTCTTTAAATAAAGCCTTCATGGTTTTCTGCAAAACGCTGTCTCAAGTTGTTTTGAGATCTATGGCTTGTGAAACAAGATGGATACTAAGGCACTGAAATAAGCATGAAGGTGCATGACTAAAATAGGCACAGACAAGCACTAGATACTAGTTGGGTGGAGGGAGTAGTAGCAATTAGTTACGAAAGTAGATAAATAAGCAAAAGATAAACTGCATAGGTCATTAAAGATTGAGATCAGAAATCTGGACTTCAGACTCAAATAATCTGGACTTCAGTTTCAAATGCCTTTCTATTGCACAGTCTGCACCATGTCAGCGAACGAAAATTATCTTAAACTGGCTGCATGCAGCCAGTTGAGAATGTGCTTACGAGAAGGAACATTACACTTGCAATAATCTTTTGGGGACTACACAACAGTTTCCTGATACAGATGATAGAAATGTCAAAACATTCCAGGTGAAAATTCTGTATCTGAAAAAGTGTGCCCTACTAGCAACTGAGAACTACGTCATGTTAACCATAAGTTGTATCAGAGAGAATTTTGCTGTGGAACCAGCTTACAAATTTACCATGTTATCAAGACCTGTGTGTTCTATGTCTAGAAAAACGTAGTCAGGGTAGACTGTAACATTGCAACCTGTTCCATTTAAAGGTCACAAGTGTTGATGATAACTGATATTACCTACCTGGACATGGCATTTGCAAAGTCCTCAGAGTTCTTGGACTTTTTCAGAATAGCACTTCCCTCAGAGTCAACACCAAACGTCTCCCTCAGGGAGCAATGCGTTGTCCTCAGGATGAAGCGGCACAGCTGTGGTACCTCCAGTTCAACCTGAAAACACAAACATGTTCATCTTTTTTCATTATCCTGTTTCCAGGATCATCCAGTTAGTTACCACTTTGAAAATTCTTTGGGTGCCAGAATCCCCCTGCTAGCAGCTGTTGGAAAAAATGCCAAAATGCTCTGAGTAGCTTAAGGTAACTTGAGGGAGAAGATATGAGGGCAGGTATTTGCTTGGCTAATGGCACGGAGTATATGACACATACGGTAAACAAGCAACTGAGCATTTAGAATGTTAGAACTGCATGAAAACTTGAACCATTACACTGATCAGTGTTTAGACTCTATTAGAACCGTGACAACACAGTGATGAGAAAGTTTTGGGCAAAATGAAGGGACATGGGATAGTTTAGTGGCCTATGGGACCTTTTACTCCTACAGTCCTGGAGTTGTCTTGACTGTCACCATCAGCAGGCTATTGTGGTCTTCATGGCTTCAATGTGCTGTTGTAGTTCAGCTTCTAGAGTTGTTTGATGGACATCGGTAGACTCAGCCTGGGAGCCAAGGAAAACTAAACTACCAGGTTTTGCCTCTGTCTCGTGTAAAAGAAAAGCCAGATCAGGTTTGAAATGCACTGGCTCAATGGCATGAAGGACCTCTGCCATCCTCAGTGCTTTCTGTCTAGGACAAGGAGGGCTTAATCTTTATGGCTCTCAATATGTGCCTTTCAGAAGAATGGTCTTGTTTGGAAAAACACTGAAGGATGCTCTCCAGCTGCCAGCTCCCATGTTGTTCAATATACAGTCCCAATTAGTCCTCTTTGCCTACCTTGCAAGTGATCTTTGAACCACTTCGAGAATCTGCTGTTCCTGTGAAGCCATTTGATGTTTCTGCTTCATATGAGTAAACATATTTTCTGAGGGGCTTAAATCTGGTTGCATCTTCTGCAATTGGGAAAACAAGAGTGGTTTTATGACTTGGGTAGGATATGCACATGTAATCCTCACAATACATGCTTAGTGCTGTCTAACTAAAATGAATGCCACAGACAAAGGAAACATGAAGACTCATCCTCCCACTATTTCCTTTTACAGAATAGCTTTCAGACAAAACTGTGATGCTTTCATATCAGCTGGATTATTTCTGAAGCATAAGACCAAACTTGTGGGGGCAGCATAAATTCTGAGGGCCACTGTTCTTTTTGATGGGATCTGCCAATATAACCTCATCTGGCCTTCAAATCATGCCCCATTAGAGCAAATTACAAAAACGGGGGAAAACTTAAGGTGTGGAACTGTTTTAAAAATTACCCTATTGCCTCTAAATTAAGCCAATCACATGGTAGTTTTCAAATTGGTAATAAAATTATTCATTCCAGCTCAGATTTTTCCATCATAATGACAATGCAAGAAGCTACTTTACCAGTCACATGACTGAGACTGAAAGCAAAGAAACACAGAAAGAGACAGAATACCAAAACTAGAATTCCTCAATACCACTTCAGTTGAATCTACACAGGATCTTTCTGCTCCAGACTCTCCTGAAATATGATCTACTCTAATTCACTTACTAGATCAGAAAATTTTACTAGAGTAGACTATTTTTAGTGGAGATAAATTTTAGTTATATGAAGAGCATCCAACAAGGGAAAAGCTTTAAGTTATGACTAAGAACAAGATAGGAGGGAGTATTTCAAGAGGTGTTTTTCTTTCAATCAAAGGACGCCTCCAAAACCTAACAGGCTCCCTCAAAGGAATGAATTTCATCTGTGTTTCTCTCCCTGTTGCCTTCATCAGCAATTTTAAACTCCACAAGCAGGAATGAATGGGGTAATAGAGACATTAAGAAAAAAAAAATAGTCTCAGTGTCAAATACAGGAATATAAGATACTATTTTGGTATCTGGAATACATAACATAGGCCAAACAGTGTCCTCAATCCCCATTCACTCCCATTATAAGTGCAAGCAGAGTTTTAAACTAAACAGGATGATCAGGTAGTCTAAGTGCCTGTGTTGAAGCAGTTTAGGTCAATTTGAAGCAGAAATTGCTGTTCCCTCAGTTTAGGTTGAGAAACTCACTGGGTCTGTGGCTCTGTTGTGATGCTGAGTGAAAAGCAATTTCCTAAATTGCTCTTCTGGGGTTATTTAATAGATTCCTGATCTATTTGATAGAAAAAAAACAAAGATAGGTAATCCTGGTGTAAACCCAAATGTCCACCATTAAATCTGTATGATTTTACCTGCCTACACCTGCATGAATGCAGTTTACTCTTCTTCTTTTACAAAATATTTGTCTTGTCAGAGGCAAATGACAGTATAACCTTGACCTTTAAGTCACAGAATTTCATACTTAGAGGGGAGAAAATAGCACTATGCATCTCTTATTTCCTCATTCAACTATCATTTTTATAAACTTTACGTACTTTAATAGTATTTTATCTGAGATCACGTTCATGTAATTGCTAAACAGAATTATTACAATTAATACTAGTTGTCATACTATAATCAACATCTTAAAAACATTTGAAAACTTTATTAAATTATGCATTTAAACATAAAATTAACTTCTGTTAAAAATTCAACACTATCTGTGTCACTTTTGGCTATATTTGGAAAATAACTGTAGACTCCTAGAGAATTTTGCATCACCAGTATCTACCATGCAAAAGCCAATGGCTAATTATTGCTTCATATTCTGCTTTTAAACAGAAATTAGTGAAAAATAGGGAATTTACAAGATTAGAAATGCAAATACCAAATAATTTATTGGTTAAAAAATAGACAAGTAATTGGCAATGAAGCTCAGCAGTCTTTGAGCTGGTTCAGTAAACCCAGTTGCCTGGAGATGGTGCTAAAGCGCCCAACAAGGGAAAAAAAACCAACCCGGAAGACAAAGAACAAAACAACTCATTCAGTACTTTGACCCTGTGGTCGAACATTATGTATCTAAGTAAGCAGTCAGGGCCAGTCAGAGTTCATTACAAAGATAGGGCATAAAGTCAGCATTTCCCGAGTCTTGACTTGTTTAAAGAAATTGCAGTCCTTGCTGACAGAGTTGATGATTTATTCTACAGGTATTTAGTTAGATATCCAAGTGCAATTCTGTGGACTTAGCAGCCACTGTGAAGGGTAAATAAAATGCAAGATTCAGTCCACAGTAAAGTGTAATGTACATAACCTCACAGTTAAAGCTTCCCATTTGATAAATAGGGTTTTTTAGATGAAGAAATTTGCACGTGACAACCAAATAAATAAAAAAGAAAAAACAAAAACCCAATGGAAAGTAGTTTCTTAATGGGAGCTTTAAAAAGTTCAGAAAGTCATTCTCAGCTTGTCCAATCTTGGGAAACTTTTACAATTATTCCAACCAATCCTTATGGAAATTGAATGCCTAAAATAAAGGGCAATAAATACTTCAGAATATTGCCATCATTTTCATTTCAGTTATTTCAGAAGAAGAGATTAGGAAAAGTGAGGTTTTGAGAGATGTATTCAGTTAAAATAGTGATATAACAAAAGTAAATGCAAGAAATCAGTTACTTGAACATCCTGGATTTCCATTTTCAGGTGTTTCTTCTTCTGTAAAAAAAAAAAAAAAAGGCACAAAAAAAAGAAAATTAAAAGTTGGAAAATCAGTTTATAGCTATAAAACAATGGCTATTAATATATAAATGTTATTACTACATTTTCATTGTAAGATCTTTTTAATTCATACCAACTTCTGATGTAGTTTGAAAGACTGATGTAAATAACAAAGCTACTATTACCATTGGCAGTACAGAGTCAAATTTAAAAGGACTTACAAGCAGTTGCCTTGATACAGTGAACCAAAACCCCACAATAGGCTCTTTAACCACAGAATTAAAATAATTTGATTCAAACTGAGAAGGATCAGCTTCTAGATTTACAAGTATTTTTAAAGGCCCTATGTCATGTAAAATAGACAGTTTGTAAAGGATGGGCACAAAATGTAGAAGTAGACAGATAAATGTACCACATAACACAATTTACTTTTAAATTTTAGGCTATTTGAGCACACAAAAATACTGTTAAATGGATGAATGGCTATATTTTGGTTTTTGTACATTTCTAAAAGGACACCTTTGAAGATTAGTACTAAAATTCTCTGCTGTGACATATTTTCTGAATATTGAGAGTTCATTCTTTGTAGGAAAAGCCTATTCAAGTTAAGATTAATCATTTGTTCTAATCAGTCTTAGGTATGCTCCATATGACCCTATTTAAACCAAAATTAAATATAACATAGTCCAGTAAATTTGTTGCATTCATTAGATGCTATGTCATTTTTGGGGATATCACACACGAAGGCCAGCATTTTTCTCTGCACACTTTCCAAATATTCATTCTGGGAATTCTAAGCTAGACCACTCTGTAGAAGCAGATTATAACATTAATCACAGTAGCTCCAATAGCAACAGAAATACTACTATTACTATTAAAATAATATCAGTAACATTATTAATAACCAATAAAACCAAGGTTTATTGCATAACAATAAATTTGTATAACATCAGCCAACAACAGAATATTAGTTAAATAAAGATCTATTTATGATGAACTAATAATAATAATAATATAATGAACTAGATCTGCATATAAAACCAGACCTGCATAATTTGCCCAAACTCACTCTTCTCCTTAAGCTCCCTGAAGCCTTAAGTAACATTACAGTGTCCTGTTTTAAAGTCATTTCTTGAGAAGCAAGGATAGCTCACAATCCACAGCACCATGTTGATCTCGCCTGTCTTTTCTGTTCTTAGAAAAAAAAAATCTCTACTGACCTACTTCTTTAACTACTTTTATTGATGACTATGTCCCTTCAACACAAAACTCAGATTATCTGAAATGCCAGTATTGCCTGCCAAATACAATCTGCTTTACTGCTCTCTGTCTTCACATGTGTCACAAAACAGGTTAGCAACAGTTGGGCTAAATCTGCCTGGTATCTCCAAGCTACAGCAGCTCCATGAGTGGGCTTAAAAGGACAATATTACAGAAAAATGCCTTACAATTTGCAAAATACATTAAATCTGCACAAAAGACAGCAGGCAACATTTATGACTTCTTCTACATTGGGATCCTCCCACGACTGCCATGCATATGAAGGGAAGGGACGATACCTTTGACGCACTGAACATTTCTAACTCTATAAGCCAATGTTCTGTTAATCTTTTTGCAACATTGCTGTTTTAACGGGTTCATAAATAAAGCAGGAAAAAAGCATTAACATAAAAGGCAGTACTTACGTGTGAGAACACCACTGCTGAGCAGCAGGGAGAGCAGCAAGAGCTGCACAGGGCCCATGGTGAGCCCTGAAATCTCTTGCTGCTCTTTCTTTTCCTCTTTTTCCTTCCCTCTTCAAATCTTCCCTGCTGCCTAAGAGGGAGAATGAGCCTCCTGACTTGGACCTCCATTTATATAGTCTGTAGCAAGCAGCTGAGTCAAACAGTTTAGAGAGCTCAGAGCAAATTGCCAAAGGTCCAAAGGTGAGAGTCCCAGATCCTCACTGTGCTCCACACAATGCTCTGCTTCGGTTACTGGGAGTCATAGAATCATTGAGGTTGGAAAAAACCTCTGAGATCATCGAGCTAACCTCCAGTAAACTGGGAATTCTCCAGTCAGTCCAGACTGCTCATAAATGACTGAAATTGTCCCAGTGACCATTTCTGCTACTTCCTCATCCTTACTCCTCTGAGAATCAAAAACTGTAATTTCACGAACTCCATGATTTTGTGATGAATCAAAACACTCCTAACATACAGGGCTATCCCGCTGCCTCTCTCTCCATGTTCCCATGATGGCAGCTACATCATAGTTTTCCCACTGCCCATTGGCTTCCAGCTCCTCCTGTTTGTTGTCCATGCTGTGTGCGCTGGTGCAGATGCACTCCAGTGGTGCTACTGGTTCTGCCACCCTCTGAGGGGAGAAGCTCTAATTCCTACATGACCATTCTCAGGGGCATGGGTTGTTTCTAACACATCAAGAAAACTCCTGTGTGTTTGGTGCCTCAGAAGCAGATCCCCATTCCCTACCTCCACCGAGAGGGCAGGTCGAAGGGCCTTGGTAGGACACTGTCAAACACTGGCACGCTGCCCCCAGGCTTATTTGAAGGCAGAAGACTGAGCATGTACTGGAGACAAGTCACTCTTCCAGTTCACCGATTTTTATTTCTTTAACAGAGTTTTAAAAGCAACATCCCTCAGCTACAGACTCTAACAAGGTAGTCAAATAAGTTTACCACACCTATGTAAGAATGATTACAATCCATAAATTAGAGACGGAAGAAGTTATCACTGCATCATGCTTTCATGCTGCCATATAGATGTTGAGAAGCTTAAGGGTATAAGTGCTTGAGAAAATGAGAGTATTGTGCAATTACAGGTAGGAGAATAAAAGTTGTTTTTTTTCCCTTTGTTCCAAAATTTGTCATATGCCTTTCTAAAAAAAAATGTTACTTTTACTTGCAGTACTGAGGTAAATCAGGTCATGTGCATGTTGAAAGTAAGCTCTGCATAATTATTTTGTTTGTTTTCTTCTTTTGATATTAATTTTCATACGTTTGCTAATGCAAAAATATGAAAAGAGACAACAAATTTACTCTGAATGAAGAATATAAACCTATGAAGAAGATAAAATTAATTAAAATACAAAACCTCCCACCTTTTACGGATATGGGGACTGGGTTTACGTCATGAGAAATTCTAGTAGTTTGAATTCTTTCTCTATTCATATCTATCAAAACTAAGTGCAGTAAAAAAATTGACTGTTGGAAATAGTTAAGAACATTTTGTTCACCAAATTTAATTTCCATATATCTTATCTAATGGAAATGTTTTGACATTCAGAAATCAAAATATTTTCCCTTAGCTTGTTGAATCAAAAATCAAATTTTGGCTTAGCTAAGCAGTAATTTCTTTAACCTAGCAAAGTTATTATTTTACCATACATCATCGGTAGTTATCTTGTAAGTCTCAAATTTCTTCATACCCTTTCTCTCTTGAACTTAATAGATGGATTACATTTCCCAGGATGCACTGTGATCATGTAACTCCTGACATCAGCTCAACCAAATGGTAAACATTGATGTACAATGGGGTGTACTTTCCAATAAGGGAGGCATCTTCCATGTAATCAGGATTTTGTCTGATGACATTAACAGGAGTGCGTAATTTCAGAGAGATTTATTGCAAAAGTGTCTTTTGTGGATTCATCAGTGTTGGAGACAGCAGGAAGAAAGTATTTCTTTGATTTTACCATTTCAGTTTCTGTCCTTGGTTTATACCAATCACAGATAGAATAAACCAATAGGAGATTATTATTTTTTACTTCAAAAAAGCAACACTGTTTTCTGTTTACTTTTGTGTCCACAGCTGCCTCAATATGCACTCTGACATGTAACGATTTCACTTTGTAGCATGATTCTGCTAAGGAGACTGTATGAAGACATAATTTTGCTCATAGCATTTGATCTTTTCCTGCATTCAAACATCAAGGTTTTCTTAAAATCTATTTACTTGTTCACTATAGCACTGCAGAAAAATAGAGCTCTTCAATGCCCAGCTTTCAGAGTTGGCTATTTCCCTATTTTGCCTGTGTCTCCTCACTGCCTTCATATGGTTATTTGGGTTGAAGTTGAACCGACTTTATTAATATCACATTGCAAGGCTATAAAAAGATTACAGAAATTGTGACTCAGCTCATAAGCACACAGGTAACAGAAGTGCACCAATCCACTGTGACAGGTTTATAGTGCTGTATTGCCTAGTGCCTGGTTTGGGCTGGGACAGAGTTAATTTTCTTCTTAATAGATTGTACAGTGCTGTGTTTTGGATTTAGTAAGAGCATAATGTCGACAACACACTGAGGTTTTGTTGCTCAGAAGTGCTTACCCTAAGTCAAGGACTTTTCAATTTCCTATGCTCTGAGAGTGAGGAGGTGCTTAAAATTTGTTTGTAAGCCATACTGTTCATTAACACTTAATTTTTCAGAAAGTCTTAGTTGTAGTTCTCCTGAAATTCAGACTCTGGATTTGATTCTACTAAGAACAATTTATTTTATCAAACCCTGTTTTCAGACTTCGCTTCACTACACCTTTTTTCACAGCTGTGCAGAGATACCGGCATCAAATCACTCATCTGAAACCAGGGCAACTCCTTCCTACACTTGTCTTTTCCAAACAGGGACTCCTTTTAGTCTTTTAGTCTGCTTGATGACACTGATTTTCTTTTTCTCTCCCTGGAGACTGGTCAGATGTTCTGACATTTAAGAGAGGTTGTTGCATTGTCTTAGGATGAGATCTTCTTAAATTAACTCATTTAGATACTTTATTAAGTTTTGCACCTCATTTTCATTCAAAGACTTTTGCATGACAACAAAACCGACAGTTCATGGAACCTGTTAGGGTTGGTACTAAGTTACTTATTTTCCAAAGAATCCTTCTTTCTTCTTTTCTTTTATAAGAAATAAACCCACTACCTGATGTTCATATTTTTTTAGTAACTCATGCAGGTCAAGGCCCAGCACTTCTGTTTGTTTGGGAGCTCCTTGAAAACATTGGTTTTAGTCTTCTACTGAGTTTCCCAGATCACAGTGTCATCTGTTTAGGTCTTAGCATGTCCCTCATCAGAGAAAAATGGTTGTATTTTCTGGTGAAACACCTATGGTGCAAAGTATAACCCACTGGCAACTGGGGGAAACTGTCCCCCAAAGGTGGTGTTGGACGTACATAAACATGCCCTGTTTGTCTAAGAATCACTGCCAGAAGCCTGCTGAGGCATCAGGAGTAGAAAAATATTTGGCATAAGCCATCTCCTCCAGAATTTCTCTCCTTGTAGGTAGTGGAAAATGTTTCCTTTTTACATATTTATTTAGTTCTTTTGAGTATGTTCCTGGGAAAAGGGTCTGTCTTCTTTCAACTCTAACAAGAAAATGCACTAATTCTGTTGAACCTTTTATTCGTATTAAAACTTCCCAGTTCCTTCATCTTGTCTTGTCCTTAGGCAAAGAAATGCACTTTTGAACTGTGGTAGGTTGGATCTCTAAATTCAGTTTTGAGTTTTGCAGTGAGATTCCTACAAAGATGTTGCAAACCTCTGCTTTATTCTCTCTCATCAACAGGGTGACATGGTGAAGTGCTCAATGTATTTCTAAACCAGCATTTTTTCACTTTTTTTTTTTCTTCATTTCTCTCTTATTTGTCCATGCTTTCCATTCAAACACTTGCTTTTAAGCTCACCACTGAAAGACTGTTCTTGTACTGTATTAATAATGCTGTTTCTGGTACAGATGTTCAGTGCATCTGTGAAAAAGGTAAGACTAACAAATAACCCATTTGCTTTCACAATGACAACCTGGGGATTTCTGTAGCAAAATCACATGCTGCTGTTCCATTGAACCAGTGGCATTTTGTCATCCTTTCTGTCCCTGTTGTAATGTTTCAGTGTTGCCTGCCCTGCCAAAATACTGTATTCCAAAAGTGTCATGACATAAGGGGTTCAGTGAACTATGGTTTTTGAGAACTCCAGCTTGAATCTCTGTACACCTCTTTGCTTCATCTCTCCCATGGTCTCAACCCTCCATCATCTTCATACTGCTAGAGCTCATGCTGTCTCTAGAGGCTTTCATATACACAGGATACCATCTCTGCCTGCAAAGTTCCAACTGCTTTCTCAAAATTAATTCACACCACCACTGTGCTTTCTATGATGTTTTTCCTCATCTCCACATTTGGCCACTTCTCAGAGGCTCAATTTGTTTTCCAGACTTACAAGTTGAATTCATCAAAATAGAAACTGTTTATTTCTTTCTTTTTTTTATATAATTATTTCTTTTCAAATATTGATCTGTCACATGTTAATTTTCTGCAGAATACTGCGTTCTTCAAAGGAACACACTACAGTTAAATATTTTGCCCTCTGCACTCCAATTAAATGTAAGCTTTGAATGTAGGAATTATCATTTATAGAACTACTGTTTTTGTTTTTGCTGGCTTCTGCTGCTCACAAATACACCCAGGAGTAATGTTTAAATGTTTTCCAGTTGTCGTGGGAGCTCATTTTTTCCACCACTCTGAACAGTTCATTCTTCTTTCTTCTTTTGAGAGCTGTTCAATAATCACTCAAAGTCAAAGAGTCTGACAGGTCCCCTCATACTCTCTGAGCTTATTCATCAATTTGATCCATCAGTTTTAACTGATTGATATTGTGCAACACAAATTTCTACACAATAATATATGGAATTTTACTAGATCATTCCTGAGTCTTTTTAGGGCACTTTTCTCCTTAGAGAGGGGAAAAAAAAAAAATCCATCTTCATATTAGCAATAGGCGTAAACCCACAAACAGACTAACTTGCCTTCCAGAGCATAGGAAGCCATCACTTCTAACTTTCTCCTAATGTTAGATAATTAATCCAGCAGAAGATGCCCCTTGTGACATTCCAGATGCTTGAAGGCCACAAGGAAGCCTCTGTTGACTAAGCTCACACATGACAGTTCAGGAAATAGGTTTGCCCAACGTCTCATCCGAGGAGGATCTATATCTATCTATATATATATATTTGTTTTACTAAGGTGCTGATGCTATACAAGGACGAAAAGAAAAATGAGTCAGTACTTTTGCATGATGTTACTAGAAATGAAAACAAAACCTATGAAGCCACAAGAGTGATAGTAGATATGGCTGTCAGGTGGGGACTGAACTTTAATCTATATATTGACCAGGTTTTAAATCTCATTCCTGGATGATGAACTGCATCTGTTAGGCTTGAGGCTTTGAAAAGTTAGAAAGAAAGGGGACATGTCCTTCATCTTATTGGTACTGACATCAAAGGCTTTTCACTTTCTGGTCACCTTTGTAAATATAACCTTAATGAGCAGTGGGTTATTTCCTTCCCAGGGTAAAAATTTTTTTCAAAATTAGAAACGTTATTGTAGTGGTTGTGATTTTAAATTCTAGGACAGGCCAAGAGTCACAGAGATTTCAGAAAACATCCTGCCCTTTATCCCTTAAAGATGGATTGTATAATTGAAGTATCTTCAGTTTACCCATACATCCGAGTATTTTGCTGATTAAAAAGCACAATTCTTCTGATGATATCCAAAATTCTTCATTTTCAGAAGGTATTTGAGAAGAAAGGTCTTTTTACCCTCTCTCTGAGTTCTCTTCGAGCTCAATGTACCAGCCTAGATTAACATACAACTGATGGAAATTAAATTCACATTTTAAAGATATTTTAAGATATTTTATTACTAAGAAGGAAGGAAGGAAGGGAGGGAGGAAGGAAGGGAGGGAGGGAGAGATGAAGGGAAGAAG
>JAWMRA010000113.1:106318259-106348830 GCA_035584735.1 Pseudotriccus pelzelni
GGAGGGAGAGATGAAGGGAAGAAGGAAGGGAGGGAGGGAGGGAGGGAGGGAGGGAGGAAGGAAGGAAGGAAGGAAGGGAGAGAGGGAGGGAGAAAGGAAGGGAGAGAGGGAGGGAGGGAGAGAGGGAGGGAGAAAGGGGGGGAGGGAGGGGAAGAGGGGGAGGGAAGGGGGGAAGGCTATTTTTGTCCTCTGTGCCCTCTGTGGCGGATCAGTGATGTATACCTAAATCCACACCTGCATGTGGCCATAATCAAAAATAAATTCATTGTTCTCAGCAGAATGAGTTCAATGCCGTGCATGAACATATGCCTCTGTCAGACAACTAGTGACAGGATGAGAGGAAATGGTCTCAAGCTACCCCAGGGGAGGTTCAGGTTGGACATCAGCAAGAATTCCTTCACTGAAAGGATGGTTAAGCATTGGAATGGCTTGTCCAGGAAAGTGGTGGAGTCACCATCCAGTGTTCAAGAGAAAACTGGATGTGGCACTTAGTGCTATGGTTTAGTTGAAACCTAGAATCAAAGAATTATAGAATCATGGAATCATTGAATTATAGAATCACCAAGGCTGGAAGAGACCTTTAAAATCATGAAGTCCAACCATCAACCTAGAACTCAAAGTATCAGTCTTATAACTAGGATGAGACTTTTTTGTTGCTGTTATTGTATTGCTGAAGAAGGAAATGTGTTTCCTAAAATCCACATTAGTAAGAGTTGTGAGTTTGCAACTGAAATTCAGTTTTGAAGAGATGTGACTGTGATGGAATATAAATCAGCATGAAAGAAGTGTGTTTATTCATAATACTAACTTGTCCCTGTTATTTCACAAAGCAAACGGTAGTCCTGCTGCATTCCATCTCACATGTGGAATGGTTATTTCCTTACTTCTCTACAGATACACTCTTTTATGCATTGATTAATATGGATTCCTGCCAAAATCAAGGGAGTTCCAAGTCTGAAGTTTTGGTTAAAACTTATTTCTGATATTAGTGCATTTTTCTTAGTAAAATCATATTATATTTTAAACACACAATTAGAAAGAATGGTGTTGGACACAAGCATGCTATCCCTTACTGGCCCTGCCTACACATTTGATGATGCCCCAGTGGCTAGACTGACATCATAACATGATTCCAGTTTTAAGTATCAAATCATGTGGTCACAGTCTCACATTGGGCACTGAATTCCTTTTGTATAGAGCTTTGATTTTGGGGTCTGAGGGTTTGAAAATCAATCCATGACATCTATTGCCTCTCTGGACAATAATGGATTGCAGATAGTTGCCACTTAAGCTGAGACTCCTTATATAAAGGGTTCAGTGAAGATGGAGCATTTTGTTTTATTTTTGTGCCTGACTGTTCAATTTTCTCTGCTATCAACAACGTACTGATTTATTATGCCAATCACTCAAATGAAACCAAACCTCTTTAACACTGAGATAAGGTATAAACTGTGAAAATAGGTTAAGGTTAATCTTTCAACAACAGCTGGGGCTCAGAAAAAAAAAAAGAACATCCTGTTGTTCAGATAATACTAAGTTCAGATGTTATTTAGTAACAGAAAGAAAACTTTCAGAAGTTAATTTTTTTTAAAGTTCTTTGCAAACATGATTAATCAAGGTAAATAAAACATGTAACTGTTTATTTAGCTGGCAAGAATGAAGATTTCTGAATTATACTTTTTAGCATAACCCCCCCCCACAACAACATGGCAATTATGACATACTTTAATGAAAAAGGAAGGGTTTCCTAGAGACATGTAACACTAAGGGTCACTTTACCTGCAAGAATGAATTGGTTGACCACAATGGAGTTATGTTAATCTATCTGATATGCAGACTTGGCTCAATTCTAAAGCCACCTCTTTGTTGTCATTTGATGTTCTCAGAAGCTACTGCTAACTGCTCCACATTTTGCCTTTCTATTCCTTGACCTTTCACAATCTTTCCCCTTGTATCCAGTATCTCTTATTTTTCATTTCTACAATTGCACTTAAAGAATTTTATTTTCTAGAGTTGTTCTTTCATTTCTGCTTCCTATTTTCTGTTTCAGCACATCACCCATACACCACACACACAGGGCTGTACTGTAGGGCCTAATGAAAGAATCCCCTGCCCAATTCCTAAGCTCATGAGGCAACATTTTTGCCTTGTTTCCTAGTCTAGGGTAGACTTCAGGCCTACAATGTTCAGATGTTAAATTCAGATAAGATGTATTCCCCTGTAATGGTAAAGATTTGGTGTGCAGGAAATGTTCATGTAGTTGAGAGTAACTCAGGTCAATGTGTACAGGTGGGTAAAAAAGGCAAAAAGTAACATAATGAAGGAAAAGAACTGGGAACAGTGTCAAAATATCCCAACAGTACTATAGGAATGCAAACAATGGTGTGTTCTCAACAGTAACAACAATAATAATAAAAGCAAACAGAGCAATTATTCAGTTCCTGTGGTTCCCATTCAGTAAACATGTAATAGAAGGCAAGAAGGATCAGAGAAACACAGGTCAGAGCCATGCCATCTTCTATCTGAGAGAGACTGAAGACTCTAACTGTGTGCTTTGAAGAGGAGATAAGAAGAGTGAAGATAAAGGTACCAATTATAAATACAGAGAAAGATGAAAAGCACTGAGGATCTACTTTTCTTGCAGTAGTAGAAATTTGGACGGTGCCTGTGTTTGAAATCCATTCCTGACACAGTGCCATCCAAATGTATTTTCAACTCATTGGATATCAAGGGCATTATTATGGTGACTAGAGATAATACATGGATCTTACAGGAGATCTGAACCCTTTTCAACTAGCAATTGAAGCTCAAAGAAGATAACCCACCAAGGAAAAAATTATACTAGATGCCTAGGTCTATCTAATCTTGCTTTCAATGAACTTGAAAGTTGGCAAAATATCTGAGTGTAAAACCTAATCTAACTAAATAGAAACAGGTAATAAATGTGATCCACAGGTAGCTTTGGATACCTCTGGTTTAAGTCTGTTTATTTATGTACCTTCTGTTTTTGCTTATCTCCTGAATGTCCTATCGTGGTTGGACTGTGACAGTATCACAGTTGCTTTTAACAAAGACATAAAAAAAGACTTCTTTCCTTTACTGAGCTAGTGATCTGAATATAACTAAAAGGCACTGAAACAGGCAGACACAATATAAAAATATGTAAAGGATGTAATTTATACATTTGCCAAAACGTGGACATCTTAAGTAATTTCATATACTAGAGTATCTCATCTTATTTCCAGCTGCCACATCAAAAGGTTAAGAACCACTTTTTGGTAATATATCATAACTGCCATTGCTTCAGGAACACAGGAAAACTCAGTTAGCATCAGGCACTCATCTAATTAAACATTTAGATCTCCACAGACTGTAATGGAAACTTAGACATTTAGATGACCTGCAGATACCCACATCACAGACAACAGAGTTTTGAAATCATTCAAATTTTCACGCTTAAGCATGTGAGCTAAGAATTTTCCTTCATAGGAAGGTAATTCTACAGCTTCTTCTGATAGATTCTAACATATCTCTGAATCACCTCACATTGCTGGGGAAAGAGTGTAGCAGTGTAGTAAGTCTACTTTATATTCTATAAAAATCTATCTTTCAGTCTGAGTACTAATTCATGAGGCATGATTCTAGAGACTCTAGAAAATAAGTTTCAAAGATTCAATTTTCTCTCTACAGGCTTACATAGATAGACATTTGTTTTTCTGTATCTTAGGTAAAATAATTACTGATGCACCCAAGGAAGAGTGTAGAACGTAGATTAAGGAAAAATGTGGAGTGTAGAATGTGGTTACCTGGTGATGGATGGTAAAGTTTAAAACAGGTAAAGCTTTGAATGTAAAACTCCAAGTCTTTGAAATGGCAGTTGTACTCTGAAATTCAGGTTAACATTTTTATTATTCAGTTTTATGAGATTAATATCAAGCCTAAGGTTGAATTTCGGTTATCTGAGATTTATGTTGTGAAAATGTTTGAAATATTCCCGTCACTTTGTGCTTTGGTAAAAAACTATTCTGAAATGAAATTGCACATGGGCTCACCAGCTCTTAGCTGGAAACTTTGAGCCTTTAATCACTGCTATGGACACCTAACTCAGCCAAAGCACGGAATTAGGATTAGACTGAAACACCAAATGGTCAGCAGTCAAATAGACCACAGGCCGGCTACTTTGCACGGGATTTTCCCCGTTTCTTTAGAGTTCAGAGACAGAAGATGATAATGGTTAGGAGAGAGTAGCTCCAGACAGCTAGAATGTGTATTATCTTTGTATGAGGACCTGGATGACACCATGCATTTTAAAAAGTAGAGTATAAGGGGAAAAATATCTGAGGAGTGGAAAGGTGAGGTTTAAACAGGGATGAAACAGACAATTTAGGAATGTGATGCTCAGATATTCACACACCTAAAGATGTCCAGAAATCCAGACAGTAACTTTCATGAAAAGAAATTAAGACACCCCTTGTGACAGAAAGACTTATTTGACAAACAAATTTGCTGTAGTGGAGAATAAAAAAGACACACAAAGAAAATTTCTGGCAAAGAAGAAAACTAATTCCAGGGAAAAAGGGTGATAAGTACAGTTGGTTTTGTTTGTACTTGAAAAATGAAATGGGCCAAGGATAATTTTCTGGGTCAAAGTCCAAGGGTTGTAGCACGGTCCATGTCCATCAAGTTAAATTCTCTCATGTCACCAAAATACTCACATTCAATATATGTACTGAGAATGGTTCCTGACTGGAGAGAAGCCTGAAGCCTGGGCATTATTTGGGAAAGTGCTTGCCAGGTTGGCCTAAAACCATGCTGTTGACTGCTATTTAGCTGTGAGAAAAAGTAAGGCCCACTTGCCATAGTTCTGTTTAGTTTGCTAGCGTAGGTGTAGCCTGGGAGAGTAGAGTCCAAGGAGACATGAAGATAATATTCAAAGAACTGCATTGGAATGCCATGACCTAAGGACCGAAGAAAAGCAGGGAGGAAAAATGCTGGGATTCCTCTCAACTCCAGGACAGGTCAGATCTAAAAGCCTGCAGAGCACCTTACCAAGAATTAGTTAACAAGCCATCAAAGGCATTATATTTTGTCACCAAAGTATATGCAGTGAACAGAAGTATGCAATGCTAGCTATAAGTAAGATTATGAGATATGAATGTGAGGAAGCCTGAAAAACTTTGAATTAATTTTTGGGCAGGATCATTCCTGCTGGTCTAGCTGATCCTGCTTCTTCTACTAAAGCAAGTCTAAATTATGTCAGTTTAAAGAAAACAGCCAAGAAAGTGGTGTTGTTTCCAGTGATTCTTCTAGTGGAATTTCAGAGATTTTTAACTGCAAAGAAGGAGAATAAACATTTGACAGGGGAAGAAAAAAGATTATTATTCCTAGGAAACTGAGAAATGATCAGTTAACAACTAGCGTTTATGAAAAGAGAACAGTTCTCAGAAAGAAAAAAAAATCAAATTCAGAGCATGATTTTAGGCACGTGGAAGAAGAATGTAACTTCTTTAGTGCAATGCTACTTCGACATTTCCATATTAAACATGAGGACAAAATTTGAAATGAAGAACTCCAAGCCTAACAGAATAAATTGGCATGTCAGAAAATACTATTAAAATAAACAAAACATTAGCAATGACTAAGAAAAATGAGCATATCAGCAAAAAAGTTAGATCTTGGAAGGGTTAAGGGAGACCTGCCAAAAGTCCAGAGGGAATGTATGAATGCTGCAAGAAGAAACGTAAAGCAAAGCAAGGATAGGAAGTAAGGAGTTGATAGAAAGATACTGTTAAGCTTGGTCTTAAAATTAAATGGATAACAAACTCAATTCTCACTATCAAAGCTTGGGGCACACGCAGGAACAAAACTGCTATGACACTTTCTAGTGATATAGAAAGGTACTTTGCAATGACACTGCCATCAGAGATGGGGAACAACTCAGCACATACAGGGAATCTAAAACTTTGACTGAACCCTATCACATCTTTCTGTGGATCTAGGACATAGTCAACACAGAAGAGATCAGAAGGTCACCCAGGAAGGAACTAAAGAGTCTTAAGAACTAGAACTTTAGGAATAGCATCAATTTCTGTACTACAAGGGAAAGGCAATTCATTTAGGAACAGATAGACGGAACTGAAAATATAGTACTAGTGGTAGGGATGTATTACTCATTAAAATATAACAGTAATTACTGATTATTTTACCTGGTACTGCTGGAATTTCAAGTAGAACATTCTAAGCACTTCTTGTTATTTATAATCAGCAAACATGATCTCAAACCAGATGGGAATGGAAGGACTATACAAATCAATAAGGAAACAAAAAGTCTTTTTTTTTCAAGATGAGACAAAGCAACTTGACAATTCTGTCCTGAAGTCTGAGAAGGTTATGACTGATCCCTGTAGATCCATAGGAAGAGAGAAAACCCACACAAGCTTAAGGGTGATGTTGCTACAGGACCAAAATAAAGCAGTTGGTGGTGTGTCAAGGCTGAAGACTGGAAATTATACATCAGTCTATGGGCCTTTGCAGAAGAATGGTGGTATTTAAGGAGCCAAAACTAAACATTTTGAGAGCTTAGTTTAATACATTTATGACCAGCATAAAAAACCCACAATTGCTTGTGATAGGAGGCAGGACTATGATCCTAAGGATTTCAAAAGTCCTTTCCAGTTTTCTGCTTCAGAAATGCTGCAGAACTTTGCTAAGCAGCAATGAACTAAGGGAATGATGAAAATACACTTCTTAGACTAAAACTACAGAGTTCTTACAGAAAAACTTTTCTGTTTGCGTGGATTTACACCTAAGGTTAAACATTACCCTGAAAGGTAAAGCCCCTCATTGCAACATCAGATGGTATTTTTCCTCAAACATTAATAGGTTTAAAAAAAAAAAGAAAAAAAAAGAAAAAAAAAAGGATGAAAAATTCAACTAAAAACCTAAACCAAAGATTTCAGGAATGTTTCTAAAATGAGAACCATGTAAATGACTGACAATTATGCAGAAAAACACAGATTATTAATGTATTCTGACATAAAAATACTCGGGTCCAGTATTGTACTTCCTATGTGTTTTCTTATTAGATGCATGTTATGGAAGGGAATGCATAAACATGGAGAAAGACAAAAAGCAAGATTTCAAAGGCACCAAAACCCACTTATTTATGAATGGAAATTAGGTGCCTAAGCAGTATCACCGCTTTGTGTATAGATTCTATAATTTCTGCAATTAAGGATGTACATAGGACTACCAGTATATCCAAAAAGTGCATGCAATCATCGTAATAAATCTGGGACTTCTGCCAGAGCAACTGCTCTAGAATTAGATGCATTTATTTTTCTCTGAGAAATCCTCTCCCTCAAAATCTTTAGCCAAATTTTGCCTTGACTAAAGAAATTTGCCTCATTGCACCTGCAACAAAAATAAATGCTTTTATAATGCAAATATAAATTGCTAATTGAATATTAAAACAGACATGTTCCACAATGACTGGAAATGGTAGAAAACAGCAGTTTTCAATGAAGTATCTAGCTTAGTGTGACAATGTTATTCTTCCAAACTATCTGATAGATGCAAGTCAGCATTTTTATTAAACGTTTCATTTTATTAATTAATGTAGAGTAATGATGTTTAACACAATTTCCTCTAAACTATTTAATAAGATCTGGAGTAAATGTGGACAGAATTTAAGGAGATTTATTCCCACAGATGTTTATTTCAACATTGTAAGAAGCCACCCATGGATGATCCCAACTCCCTCAGCAGGAGTGTTGGCCACCTCTCTTGACAGACACACCTTGCCAGCTCCCATTTTACCCTTTACTGTTTTTTATCCCAAAATGCTCGTAAAATTTTTTGCCTTCACTGGGGCTTTTCATTAAGAAAAACAACTTTTTAAATCACTGCTTTTTAGAATATACTCAATAATTTATACCATTTTGTGGCAAGAAAAGAATTAGAAGGAATAGGAGACATTTCAATGAACTGTTGAGTGATAGCAAAATTCACTAAACTTTCTTTGAACTTTAATTTATCTTTCTGTTATAATTTATGAAATGTGATGGCCAGGCAAATAAAGCATTAAATGTTGAATGTCAATACTTTACTGGTAGAAAGTAGTGACTATTCTCATATTTGCGTATATGTGTGTATGTGTGTGTGTATGTCTATTAATCTATTATGCTGTCATTACTTATGAAAATTTTAATGAATATTTTAAAGATTTCTTTCCATTGGTTTACAGTTAGCTGTTTATATCAACCAAGGAATGAATTCCAAGTGATGTGGGGGGAAAACACGTACATCGCGTTTCACTAGCACAGGCATAAATTCAACAGTGAGAAAGTCATTCTAACACAGTTAAAAGAGGGACATTCTTAAGTTACGTATTTATTGGTTTTGATATAGACACTCATAAAAGTTAATGATGGAAAAGATCTGAGCTAAGATGTTGAAAGAGGACAGTAATTAAGATGAGGCTGTTAACTGCTAAATATGATTGCCTATTTAAAAATTAAGCACCACAAAGATTTTTTTTTTCAGAATCTGGTACGACCCATTAAATTTTAAAGAGCTGATTAAAAAGTTAATTGAATGAAAATCAGGCTACTAGTTTTCAATAATTTATACAGATTTGAGAGCCTAACTTTTTAAAAAACATTTGGCATTGTTAAGGCAAATGTTGAATAAGTTGCTGACTTTTCGTGGTACTTTTCATTCTTTTTTTGGGGTGCATCTTAAAAGGAACTGGTAAGCTGCTCTGTGTTCACTTATGTATTTGGAGAACTGTGGAATAAATCAGTTCTCAGAGTTCTAAGCCACAACAGTGACATTTCCTGAAGTGTCTGAAATAGCTTAAAGGTAATAATTCTCGACATATCATTTCACTGCATGAGAAATGTGTGCTGTGTGTTGACTGGGAATTCATGTGAAACCCTGGAGAGGGGCACAGGTTTAGAACAATTGCTTCTTGGACAGAGCAGTAGCTGCTTCCATGGAATATCTCCCAGAAAGCAAGGGTGCCATCCAGAAGGCTTTGTCTTAGAATTTGCATTCATTTTCTCAAAGTGTATTTCTGCAATTATAGACATTAAAGAAATGCACATCATTAATTATTTCTGCATCAGCTAAGCTGCTAAGATAATAATTTCCTAGCATCTTGCTACAATCCAAGTACCAATTTTGGTTTTTAACAGTAAAATAAAAGGAAGGGCAATTTGAGATTTTTCTCAGTCACGACAACAAAGGAGCAAAACCCACTTTGGGAGCTCGGTGAATGACTGGCAGTAAAGGTGCTCTGAGCTCTGCCCTGCTCTGGCTCTGCTTGAGAGCAGAACCACTATTACTGGGTTCAAGATCACCTCCATGCACTGCAGTCCTTGCTACACAGACACCTGCCGAGCCAAGCTCAGTCTGACTGAGGAAGGGGTCAAGGAGCAAAGTGCATGGGATAAAATGAAGAAAGATCAAAGTAAAGAGACTCAGCATAAACTTGTTAACCTAACAGATAATGAAGGCATTAAAATAGAAGAAACTAAATAAATAATATTTTGATATGAGGGAGCTTGCCATGATATGGTTGACTGACAGAATCTGTTTAATAGTTAAGTAAGAAGTAGACCTGATGGAAAAAACTTGAAGGGATATCAAGGCAGGCTCCTTTACAGCTGACACAGTCTCATCACCCTTATATAACACCACCACCCTGTTCCATGGAAGTAGACAAGGATGTTTTGTGTCCTAAAGAAACTCCAAAAGGATAACTAAGTGCCTTATTATGGTTCTTCATCTACTAATTTTTGTCAAATGCACTGCAAGCCTTACTAAAGTCTCTGCACATTGTTGAATTTCTGAATTATGGGGTTGTCATTTGACAAAAGCACAACCCGAGGACAGAGACAAATCAAAGCCAACACCAGATTCTTTGTTTGGTACTGCAGCTGAAGACAGCAGAGAATGTTTCCAGAGCTGAGGAACAAGTAAACAGCCATTTGAGGAAATTATGTTTAGCATCTTGAAATATGAGGCTAAGAACATGAAAAATCACAATTTTTAAGAAGTTCTTTGTGAATAATAAGCATGCAATGGGTCCATAGTGAAATAACATGACACAGAACCAAAGTCTTCTTAATTGTTCAATTCAGTAAAGCCTACACAATATTTCTGTTCCACACTTCTTCCATTAGGATAATATTTGTAAGCCACGTTATATAAAATATTATTATTTTTTTCATTTTTAAGATATATATTTCATTAGTTTCCTCAGTGCTATGAGTCCTTGTGGTCCTCTGGTAAGGGTTAACCTGGGAGGGTATTTTCCCTGAAGCATGAGTATTTTATTTTCAACTACTTGAAACTTCCGAGGCTTGTAGAGGGACATCCTGCACCAGAAGATTTGACATTATAGCAAGACACTTCATACTAAAACACCTCCAGTTTGCTATGGCTTTGTTTTCTCTTGATTTGCCACCTCAGGCAATATTTTAATGGCATTTTGCTATCGATAAGTATGGAATCAAAGCGGGATTATTTTCACCTAATTTGGGATATCTATAATTTATATTTGCCACCGAAAGTAATCTGAACAAACATTTATAATAGGAATACATATATTTTATCTGGAAGCTAGGTTCCTCCCATAGCTAATGGGAGAAACTCATGTCCTCCTATAGTTAAATCAAAAAGAGAGCAGGTGACTTCTGCTAAATATGTCTATTTATTTCCATTGAACATTAAGCTCTCTTGGACAGCTGGTTCAGGTTTTAATGCTACACACAAAATATTTATAAGATGCACTCTCCTAGATTCCAAAGTATAACAATATTTTATAAAATCTCAGAACGTGCTTATTTTCTCATTTTGGAGCCTAAGAATTTTTACAGTCTATCCCTTAGGATATTTAGGTATTGCTGAATTAAATGAGATTAAAAATATCTTCATTATATAGGAATTATTTAATCTAACTTTGTGCATCTAACCCAGTGTACCTTTTTTGAATCACTTAAAATAGTGATTCACTATTACTTAATCACTTAAAATAAGTATTGCTTTTATCAAGGGCAGTGAATTCACTGCAAACAACTATGCAGTGCAGGTGTGATCTTCCCTACTCGTAACACAAATTAAAATAGACAGGATGTCAACTTTTGCTCATGTTTGATACCTGCAGTACAAAAATGAGCATGGCTCCAAGCTCCTTGTCACAAGCAGATGTGGGAATTTCAAATGGCAGTTTTATGTCTTGCTATGATTGCACAAACTGAGAAAAAGCAGTTTTCTTAAACTAAAAATTATATAGCAATAAGTGCAAAGAACTTTTTTTTACCAAGTACCTCCTTAACCTGCAAATGCTTTCATTATAGGACGGCAGTGGAAATGATTAGACGAAAGGTGATTATTTCACCTTCAGGCCACTGTTAAAATGTTGTTGCTAAAGCCCCTGGTTAGAGTCACCAATCCTCCAAAGACAAGATTAAAAAAAAACAGGAAAAAAGTCTGTGTAAAAGACTTCTCTCCATCTCTCTCTCTCTCAAAGGTATGAATCATCTTTTCTTTGGCCTTTACAGGCAGGAAGAATGTTTTCAAGGCTCCTCTTTGATAAGAGACAGTAAAAAGTTACATGCAAATTCAGCTATTTTATGACAACTTTCTCATTTGTATCAAGTTAATTAGCAGTTCCTTTGAAGCACAAAGAAAATGAACAGATCACTGCACTCAGCCTCAGTTACACTCCTTACATGAAAGATGTCCCCATACTAAATCAAATCTATAGAACATGTATGACTTAGGGTTTTTTTTTCAGAAAGCAGTCAAGAGCGGGATACTCATCTCAAACTGAAATGCACACATAAATGCCAACTAATTTGCTATAACTATAGCTATAACATGGAAAGCAAATTAATCAAAATCCTCACCTTCTCTCATGTTTTTAAACTGTATTTTAAAGTTTCCTGACATTTTCATATGCACTCTGTTAACTCCAGTTGTTACTTATCACTTTCTCTTGGAAAAAGGTAGAATAAGGACTGTAAAAAAAGAATCCAGCTCTCACTTACTTAAGCATTAGCAAATAGCTCATAATCACTATAAAGTCCTGTGCCATTAGATATATAGCACCACTCTGCCACTTTTTCCTTATTAATTATTTCCTTTTGAATAGCAATCAGTGAATCCAGATGTCTGAACGTGAGAGATCTTAGCTGTGGCATCTGGATGCTTCACAGATTCCAAAAGTAAGTCTGTTATTGGCATTTAAACTGAATCACACTCCATCTAAGTATTTATACTGCCTTTGGCTTGCTGTGTTATTGTGCATTTATTAATAAGCCAGTGTGCTTACATTTTGACTGGGGAATAATACTCTGTGCACTTTGGAAGAAATCCTATCCCCATTGAAGTTCAATGGGAGTTTTGCCATCGACTACGAGAGAGCCAGGACTTCATCCTCTGAGTTTCTGTTCACAGAGAGAAATAGAAAGCCCTTAGGAAGGGCCTTCAAGAATCTTTCAGTCCTGTAAGATTTCATTACTTATCCATTAAAAAAGTCTGCTAAGGGAAGAGGTTAAGCCCAAAAATCCTGGTTGTTCTGTTTTTCTATTATCAGCATACCCCTAGATCTCTGATTTGGAAGAGGGTTGGCACAGATCATGCTCAGATTGAAATTCTCAAACAAGTCAGGGAATAGGTGACGGCAGATAAAGGCTACTGAAATATAAAGATTTTGGCCCAAAGTAACAGTCAGGGTCTTTTGGGATTACAGCTCTCCTAGAATGCTCTGGCTATAATCAGTCATGTGCCATGTTGCCATGGATGCTCCCAGTGGTGGATTTGCACTTCTGCTCCCTTCAAACAATTATGCAGAAGCCACAAATATTTATAGTTAAAGATGCATCATAAAACCCCCCAAACCAACAAAAAACCCAAACAAAACAAAAAACCAACACACAGAACTCAAATCTTTTAAACTGAGATTTATCATGTATTTTGTGAGTTTTTAAGAGCCTTTTAAAGACAGAAAACTTTTCCTAGAAAACCCTCCACAGATTTAAGAAGAATTTCTCATGAACAAATTCTAATAGAAAGCAAAGTATGTTGAGATTGGAGCTCTTTTTCTTGAACTTTAAACTATTGTTTTCCATGAAAAGGGAATGAAAAGTGCTGGGAAAACTTCTGTGTGTTTTTCAGTGTCCTGGTTATTTTGCCAAAGAAATCCAGGGCAAATTTATTTTAGTTAAACATTTATTTGGTGACCACTGTTTCTACAGAGCTTATTTTGCTATCCTCACCATTAACCATTTGTTTCTCTGAATGTCAGTGAGTGCCACACAATTCATCTTCAAAGGGGTGTAGGGAAGTACTGTCTGTTAAACATAAATGGCAGAACTAGTTTTCATCATATGAAATCTTAGGGTTTGCAGCTCAATATCATTTAGGTCATGAACCATTCCTAGTGCTCTATAGTGAATCATAAAACATATAAATCCCTATTACCTCAAAGAAAAGAAATAATATTCAAGGTACATGGTTGCTTTATTTTTTTTTTTTCATATGGCTGAATGCTTATCCACTAGGAACAGAATGAAGATTTAGTTGAAAAGCCAAGTTACCAGAGTAATTCTCCATCTGCTCACTCCCAGCTTGCAGCAAATGCAACTTAATGTCAAGTTAAGTTCACCTCTCAGTAGGGTTAGGCATATGTATCTCAGCAGCTAGGTCAGCCTAGCTGACATGAAATAACTTCTGAAGCCAGAATAAACTGAGCTCATATCTGAGTTAAAAGTTGAAGACTAATATTTAGATTTCATTTATTTTTATTTTAACAAATATGGTATTTTGGTCATGGATTTCTGAAATGGCCCAGAATTTGGTTACAATCCTTACCATCTGTCTGTACTTTACATCAACCAATAAATGGTCAACACATTCCTACTAAGGAAAAAAATTAAGTGAAGGCACAACAAATGCTGAAGAAAGAAAGAACTTCATATGAGTCTTCAAATTACTCCTAACTATGGTACTCTTTTGGAACTGAACCCTGGCTTTGCCACACATTGACAATAAGGAGCTGGAGGCTTGTGTGGTGGCTACTGCCAAAGTAGAAAAAAACCAGATTCACTGAGCTTATTCAGCTTCCTGTTCTTAGGCACTGACCTGGCAAATCTTTCCAAATTCACCTATAGACAGCAGAAATATGTTCTTTCTTCCTGAGCATTTATCATGCTACACCTTCACCACCAAGTACTGCATATCCAAAGGAGTGGACAAGGGGAGCAGAACTGTTCAGTCTGAGGACCAAGTAGCCGTGACAAGCATGTTTTGCAGACTTCAGACTAGTTTTGATCCAGCCTCACAGACAACACAAGTTAGGACTGGAGATCTAAAGGGGCATTCCTGGTTTAACCTCATTTCAAAGGAATACAGCCTGTGCACTTCAAGACAGCTCTATGATGCAAATCAAACCGGAGTAAGTGGGAAGTTTGCTTTAGGAGCATGTGCTGGATCCAGATTAAGAAATGAATCTTCATAGTTGCATCTTCAGATCATCTGAAGTGATTTACTCCTTTATAGAGTACCTACCTGCATCACAACCCCCTTCCATTTCCCTATCTCTTCCTCATAATAGAGATAGCCAGAATAATAGCCTAAAGGAGTGTCTTTTATCTCCTTTTACCCCTGCAACTGCCAGCTGTCACCAGGAAGTTCAGTTGTTTCTCGACTTCCTCGACCATTCAGTGATTTGATTGCTTTTTTCCTTTTTTTTTCTCCTATTTCTTTTGATTGCTTCCTTTTAATTTCTTTACTTTTATTTTGTGTACTTTGGAAAGTAAAAGAGCTACAGTGTCTGTCCTACTAAAGAATAAGTAAGATGAAGCATCACTTCTCAGAAAGTGGTATTTTAAGCTGAGGTTATTCAAGGAATCAGTATGTTATTACTATTATTATCATCTCCCTAGAAATTAAAAAGATGATGTTAGCTTGTCAGTGTTACCTTTGTAAAGAACAGAGCTTAGCCTTTGCTTGCTCGGGACTCCTCATCTGGGCAGGAATTTTAACACAGCATGCAATTCTAGGCTATGCTACACAGGCCTAATATCTGAGTAAAAGTAAAAATAAAATGGTATTAGAATTTATTCACTAAATTATTGAGTAAGAGAAGTGGTGACTGGTTTGTGTTGCATTTTTGTCTATCAGCTAAGGGGCTGAGCAGTCACTTGAAAGCTGAGCAAAGTCAGAACATATATGGACTGAGGAGAGTCTGGAAACCTTGACTTCCATTTCCTGGACAGTTGGTTTAATCTCCAGACTGTTATACACAAGTCTGATGCTTCCTCCAGCTGTCCTCTTGGATGAAACTGTCTGTGACTGCTGTACTTCGTGTTGAAATAAATGCTGTCCATGTGTGTTAGAGGTGCCGAGAGACCACTGGTTGAACTGCCCTCCCGAAGGAGCTGACTCTGAAATGCCTTGTTTGTAAATCATAAACAGCCTGAAGGAGAGAGCAGCACTGAGAAGCCAAGGCAGTGATGCTTCAGGGAACACAAAACATTTTGGCACCAGATTAAGTTTTCACTATAATAATAAGCACTAACAAGACCTCAGGTACCCAAATAAGATTTATATAAACAACTCTAATGATATCACTTGCCTAAAATCCTAACTGCATTCAATTCCATGTGCTCAAAGGTCTTTTTTTTTTTTACCTTGCCTTTTGCAAGCAAATTGATAAAATTCAAGCTTTGGGTTAGTCCAATGCACTTCCATGAACAGAATTCTGCACTATTTCCCTGTAAAACACGTATCTTGAAAATAACAAGGTAAGTTTGAACACTGAGAATTAATAAAAAGAATAGTCTTGAAATTTGCACCTGCATTACCTTTTCAAAGGAAAAAGAATAGTGATTTTCTAATAGCATTGTTGTTCTAATCTAAATAAAACCCAAAGAAAAGAGAAAAATGGCTACAGCCAGTTTACAAAAGCATTTAAGAATCTTGTGATACATAAAGGCACCTAACAGGAATAATAGTTAAAATTTTCAATTTATGCCACTACTTGAAGCATTTATGTCACTTGTACTTCACTGCCTGATGCCTTAAGAAATTCTCTTCTAGGACTTTGAAATTCCAGTTCTTAACAGTATAACTATATGTCTTTTCACTTGACTGAAAAATGCAAAGGTGAAATTTATGAAAATCTCACATGTATTTTCTTTGCTTTTCCCAGGGAAAAAAAAAAAGGTGAAAATAAATACAATACTATTTGAATTACGTAATTACTTATCTGGTTTTTAGTTTTCCAAAAAGTGTATCTGTGCATCTGGTATTACAATTGGCACATATTAAATGCTTTCTCTAGCCAAAAGGTACTTTTTTCTTTTGTTTATTTGTATCTGACTTTTGTGTCTGACTAAAATTCAAACATTGCTATAAAACTGTTATTAATTAACAGTACTGAAAGACAAAAACTTTTTTCCTCCGTTAAGGTATTTCCTTTATTCAGATAAATTAGAGCATACATTTGCTGTAAAGCAATGATTCCTTTTGCGTTTAAGAGTAATTTTACATGACTAATTTCAAGCACTCTCTTTGTTTTCCTCTTACTAACTCAATGAGCTCACTGCCACGCAGCAGACATACTTATTGTGCTGTGCAAAGGTTACAGCCAACAGAGATTTGTTATGTGCAAAGTCCAGGTATCTGGGATCTCAGCAATTAAAGCATGGGATTCCTTGTTGCTTCTTTATAATCCAAATGAGTTCAGGTAGAACAGCTTTTTTATACCTTCTCTGATAAGGAATGGGGTAAACAGGAGGTACAGGCACTCTCTGGTTTCAGGCTTGAGTCCGTTCTGTCAGTGACACCAGTTTTAACCTACATGCGCAATACTGATAAACAGTGGTTGACTCAGCAGTATTGATAAGAGTCCTGCTCCCTGTACAAATACTTCACACAGGCCTCTGCAGTTGAAAAGATTCCCAAGGCTGCTTGTTGAAGCAATTTTCAGTGAAAAACCTATTATACTGCCTCTGAATCTACAGAGTCTAACCTGTCTGAGCACCTGCACATCCACATAGTAGACAGGAAGTACCAGGAGATGGTGGTGTTGTCTTTTCAATGAAACTGAATCTGGATCATTATATCTAGGACAGTTTCATTGTCTACCATTAACTAGAGGTCAGACGTATTCATCTCACCTCATACTTCACAGAGGAAATCGTAAAATCCAGTCAGAAAAGTGAGATAAACAAGTGAGCAAGTATACACTCACCAACAGCTCTTCAAATGCACATACTCCTGAGTAAGACAGTACAGAAAAGAACTGACTTATGTTCCACTCACAGGTCTTGGTGTTATCGAGAAACAGTTCAAATTTATTAAAATCTAATTATTATTGTGCCAATTTTTCAGTTTTTAGAGCTGTCAGTTATGTTTGGTAATTACCCATAAGACCACTATACATTATACATAACTGGGACTGAAGTCTTTCTGCTTCCAAAGAATAGGTTCCCTTTAATTTCTTGTGACAGCTGCTGACACAGTGGTGGATCTGCCCAGTACTGTTTCATGGCTCAGATATGTGCTGACGTATAAGATTATGACAGGCCCTAACTGGATTTCAGTTTTGTTTCTTCCCCAGTACCAGGGGTTTTTTTTTAGCATTACACACAGGTAGGTTCAGTGCATGTTCATTCCTTTCATCCCCAAGTGGGAAGGAAATAAACAGAAAAAAGAGAGCAACAACACCTTGGCTCCACCTTACCACAAGATCAGACAACAAGCTGCTACTGAAAAGGGCCAGAAGCAAATTACTTCCTCTTCCAGAACCCAGTCCTATGACAGGCAGTCATTTACCATTTTTACATGGAACTGGCAATGAAGAACATTTGATCCCTGAAGCACTTAGTATTTTAGTAAAGATACAGTATAAATACGTTACATTGGATATTTTTGTTAAAAAGCACTAACACAAATGACAATGCTGTTAGCAATACTGGAGTTACTGCTACTTAAGGTGAGAAGGTATTTTCAAGTCTGAACTATATTCTTTTGCTCTGAGTGGAAGGAAATGTTTTAAAAATGGTTTTAGGATATAGAGGCCTTTTTGTGACATTACTGGAATTTAAAAGCATCCAACTGAGACAGCTGAAGAATGTTTTTAAAAACTGGATCTTTCAAATCTAGACCACCCAAATACAAGATTTCTTTCTTTTTTTAAATTTCTTTTATTTAATACTAAATCAGATGAAATGTTTTGTACATTTGTGCCGCTAACGTTACATTTCTTTCATATTTTTGAGAGATCTGCGCTACTTATGTGGTTGAATTTTTAGCTTTCCTGTTTTCTCACATAGAAAGTAAATTATTTTAACAATTATGGATATCTTACATACATTTTGTCTTGATTTGTGGCAGTAACAATCCTATAATTCAAACTGTGTACAGGAAAGCCCATAAATTATGGGAGTTAGGCATTGAATGGTTGATCTCCTTTACTGGTTAGATCATAGAATTGTACTGGAAATTAAGCTGGCAGAAAACTCAGGATGCTATCTGGTGCAATCACTTCTCAGAACAAAGCTGACTTCAAAGTTAAATCAAGTTTCTTAAGGATAGGGTCACAATATCAATGTGTAAATTTTTAGGGCAACATATATGTTTTTAGCTCCATAATACCCAATTGTGACAAAACAGAAATATTCCATTGCAATTAATAGAAAGTATTTAGCAGTCTGAGACGTGGACCTGTGCTCTTGGTAAGCAAAGAGGAAAAAAAACAAAAACAAATTAAATAAATGCTAAAAGACAGATCTATCTCTCTGACATAGAAAAAGAAAAATGCAAATTAGTGGTTACCACAGGTCATTGACAGCATCATTAATTGCATAGTAATAGTGTACAATCAATAGCAACATAGCAATCTTCAAGATAAATTCAGGATATGCAATTTCTAGATACTCACAATTTCTATTGTGAGTTGGCTCAAATAGTCACCGTGCAGGTGTTTACCAAATTCAAGGGACAGTCTCCCAAGTTTTAAGGTTCTGCTCTGCAGACTGAGCTATCTTCATTTGTTCTGCTTTATCATTTGGTCAGGAATATACTGCTTATCTTCAGCGAGTTCCTCCCGTGAAATTACCAAGACTGTGACTTAGTTTATTGATTCCAAGGAAAGGTTGATGTAAGAAGTCACATTACTAGCATCATTACCCCTTAGCCTATTTTCTGTAGCCTGGTTTGTGAAGCTTGTCTGCAAAAGTTTGTGATTTTCTGTCCTTGAAAATTATCAATACATCCTTACCATGCATTTGGTTACAAGGACTATTTTCTTAACTCACTGTTTAATCAGATATTAGAACACTCTTGAAATGTGGCCTCATCCCACCTGGGCAAATGGGCTCAATTAGCACACATTATGTTTCATCATCTCCTATGAGGGAAAAATAAAATAATCAGAGAAATACATACTTGTAAAGAAGCTATGAATTTCTTATACAGTAACACTTTCCTAGAACAGGCATACTTAAGAGATGTTCATTATCAAGTCTTCCTCAATTCTGAAGTAGCTGGAAATGAAGACATAGAATTGGATCTGCCCATCCCAAGGTTGCTTTTAGCTTGATAGAAAACGACAGTCACAGCTTTACATGGCACTAAGTTTCAATAGTTGTTAATTCCATAGCAATGTTTTTGTATGCAGGCTGAAATAAAGCTTTAGAGACAAAATTTCAACTCAGTGCATGAAGGTGGAAGCCTTGTGAGTTGAATAGATCTTAAGAGAACCATTGGTATCACAGCACTTCCTGACCCTCTTTTAGCATTTAAGTCAGATTTCGGGTTCAACTCGAAGTATAATTAGAGTTCTTTGCTATATATTAAAATTCTAAATGGCAATAAATTTATCAGAACTGGGCACATTAGTCTGCTTAGTAAGAACTGAAAAAGGATACCACAAAGACAGTTTGGCGTTTATAATGCAAAATAGGCAGGATTTATTTACTGGAGAGAGAAATCTGAAAGGCTATACCTCAAAACCCATTAAGTTGAGATGTTTTACGCAACTTCAAAACCCATAACAGTGCATTATGGACATTATGGTCATTTTCGTCCTAAAATTTCTGTGTGCCAGCATCAAAGCCAAGGTGGCTTTGATCATCAGGACAGAATTCTGAACGGGTCTCAGAAGTTCTGAGCTATTAATTCCTATTCAACGAAAATTTAAAATCAGAACAAAAATCCTACTATGGATATTTTTATTTTATTTAGCAGAAAATTTCTCAAGTCTGTTAAAATTCTTAGAAAGTTTCTGGATTGTAAAAAAAATTCTTTATACTTGTGTTTGATCTTCAGTTTTAATAAATTATTAATTGTTCCAAATTTGTACTTACGTTATATTTTGTTTTGTTTTGTTGGAGGGTTTTTTTTGGGAGGGGTAGAAAAGTCTCCAAAATGCGAAGACTGTTAAGAAAAACATAAATCTTAGAAACGATATTTCTCAGTGAAACAGTCCTTGGTTCCAACTTTTTTCCTTTTTTTTTTTTTTTTTAACACACTTTTTTGAATACTAAAAGAACCTAATACATAGCTTGACTTTCAGTCATGAGAATTTAGAGCAGCTTTTCTCTGCGTCTGTTGACACTGCAACTGAAGGTGCCACAGCAGGAGGGAATGGTTTAAGGAAGCACCAAATACATTATTTGAAGACGGTGAACGTCAGAGTAGGAGAGCAACTAAAGCACATGCCTAAGGTCCCAAACACAATTGCACAAACCATGGTGCAATCTCCTCTTTCCTGTTTACCTATGGCAGCCAGTTCAAAGCTACTACATTTATAAATTCACCTATATTCAATACATATTTCTATTCTGATATTTATTTTGCTGGATATGTACCCCAGTGGTATATAGTTCTTCGATAATGTTGTATTTTGTCAATTACTTATTTTTTTGATTTTACAGACTTGACTATTCTTGCTGCAAAAGACTCCTGATAAGACTTTCTGGAGGTATTTCACACTGTGTAATTACTGGTATGTGTGTGGGAAGGACAACACTGACACGGATAATGATAAGAATTAAGCAAACACTTTAGGTCTCAGATCAACAGATAATGCCCAATTTCAGAACAAACTGACCTGTCCAGCTGAAAGATCACCCTGACACAGAGCGCATGAAAGAAAACGAGTCACTTCCATGAACCGCTTGACCATTTGAACAAATATGACCACCAAGCTCCTCCTACCTTTTCCAGTCCCCCGCATTATCCCATGGAACAAAGAAAATTGCAGTAACAACCTGTCAGCTAAGCTGCAGATCGATTCTGTTTGGACAAAATGGAAATTGCTGGCTTTCTTCTGGTAAAGATGTGCTTTCCAAAGAAACAGAGGAGAATGAGTAAATTGTGCTTTCGACAACCTTTCTTTTATATTAGGGAAGTGACAATGTAGTTTATCCAATGAAATATCTAGAAAATGTCACTATGTACCATTTCCAGTGGGAATGAAGGCAGGTTCTTAGAAATCCACACAAAAAAGCTACATCTGTGCCCCAGGTGTTCCAAACAGGACTTGGGATTATTCTCTGCCCCTTCACTCTACTGGTATAATCTAATTGCACCCTCATCATTAAACCTCCTTACTCTCCAAAACAAGGTGAGTGAGTCTAAACCTACTGTAAAATAGTCCCCAAGACAAGTTATGTCTATAATCATGCCCAGGATGTTTTTGAAGGTTTGTTGATTCGTGACAAAACCATGCCAAGGAATACTCAATACGTAAGAATTCACAGAATCATAGAATTTACTGTTTTCTTTCTGCTCAAACCTTATGTAAAATAGAAAGATCTGCCACTAAAAAAAAAATCTAGACCTTTCCAAATTCAATGGTAAATCTGTCACTGACTTCCAGAAGGGTATATTTTCCTATTTATCCATTCATTTCCTATTTTGAACATAAGTGCAAATTTCATAAAATATTACCTAAATGTAGAGTTGAGATAACTACTGGTTATGGTAGAGGTAATGAAGTATTTCTCTTTTTGTTTGTATCTTGTTTTTAATCCTATTCATAGATTATGGAAGTTGATGCATGAAAACAGTTAACGTCATGAAGATTGTCAGGGGTCAATTGTATCTGAACATTTCAACAAGAACAGCAAAAAGGAAAAACCCACTCAAAGCAAATAAATTTCATCTGAAGCCTATAAAGTAAGAACTGAGTCAGTGTAAGACAGCTGGTGAAAGCATTAGTCTAGGTTTGACAGATCAGGAGATCCCTTTCTGTGCCATGCCCTTATTTTTTCAAAAGCATTCAGGTTTTACCCTAATTATCAGTACTGTATTTGCTTCATAGAAGAAGACCAGGAAAAACTCTATATAGAGTTCAAATGTAATTTGTATATGAGGTTTCTTTTACTGAGCTCATATTTACCTCTGTATGCAGTAGGTGCAGAACCAGCAGTGTTAGCAGATCATCACCATTTATTACTCATGAGCATACTGTTTATCTCAAATGCTGGTCTCAGCACGCAAAGTATTTCAAGGAAAGATCACCCATTACATAAAACATGAGTACAAGCACTCTGGTGATATACATGTTCAGCAATATGTAAGAATTAGAGAGTTAATTTCATTTTGTGAACACAGAGGCTGTACATGAGCTGTGCACAACTGCTCCTTGGAAATGATCTCATTTTGAAGATGACCAGCTGCCTCAGTACTTGGAATCTATTCTTAACATACAAGTTTGTTAACAACATCCAGTAATTCCTTACGACTTAGTTTAGAACATTCCCCGTCACTGTATAAAGAAATCTATATAGAAAAAAAGTATTATTATAAGAATTTACATGGAAATCCATAGGGTAATATTTGGAACCACGTTTATTTATCCGTTCTAGGTATTCCTCACAGCACGTCTATGTAGAGTGTAAGGGAACTTGGTTTTCACTATGGTACCAAAAACTTACTGTGTACAAGGCCTGAATATGTTTTACATGTCTTGTACTGCAAGTAGACATAAAGTATATGAAGCAAAAACCTCCATCTGCCCAGAAATACCACTTTACATGACAGAAAAGGGGAAACTTAAGAGTGGTCTGAATGCTGGGAAAAGAGTTTAGAGCAAAGTATGGATTGGGAGGTGCAATTTACATAATCTGCTGAACACACCCAAACTCTGGGTCAAGCGGGAGTGTGTTTCCACAAAAAATCAGGCTACTGAGTGTGTTTGGTCTTTCAACTGTGGCACTATCATCTTTAGAGTCTTGATCCTACAGTCAAATTCACAGATGAAAATTTCAATGAAATGCTGACAGGCATATGGTTGCACTTTTGTAAGTCTGACTATGCAGTCAGATCCCTAAAGTGAAAACATTTTTGCTCTGGGGACTTGAGAATCAAACCCAATCTGCAGCACAAACAATGAAAATTCAGATAGACATTGAAAATCTCTCTGCTTTTTACTATCCACACAGTATTAGTAACACATGTAATGTTTTTTTTGTTGCTTGAATATACGGAGTAAAATCCTTGCCCAAGTGAATGCAGTGGGAGTTTTGCCATTGACTTCAGTAAGGACAAAATTTTCTGCCAGGACTGGTGTGATTTTCAGCCTGTCTTTGACCTTTTAATACATGTGATGACAAAATCCTGTGCCTCAATTCCAAGGATGGATCAGCACCCTGCAGCAATTAAAATTGCTGTAGTATATCATACTTACCAGTATATTGTCTGGAAGACCATAGTGGAGAAACGTTTTTGTTTTTGTTTTCTGCTATATAAATAGCTTCAATTTACCAGAAAAAATTAATTTTAAGATACTTTAACGTAAATTCTACTTCTAAACTCATCTCTAAATGGATCACAATATGTCTGCAGACATCCCAGTACGCAGCGAACTTCCTCTGCTATCTGAAGGTAGGATTTGATCATTTGTTAAAGAGAACTAGTGCTGAAGCCCACACACATCCATGTGAGGTGCTAACATTCGTTGTGCTGGAAGTCTGAAAAGCAAATGTATGTTGTAATTAACAGTGCCAAGAATTGCTGGGGAAGGGAACACCTTAATCCATTCCGTCCCTATCAATTAATGCCAGTGCCAGTAACAGATGCTAAGAGGCTGGAGAGGAATCACAGGTCATCAGAAGAGCAGCACAAAGGAATTTCTGCCACTCTAGCCAGTAAGTCAACTTCATCAAGGGCTCAGTTTAAAAGTCTTTATGAAAACGCATGTAGGACAGGGAATAAACAGGAGTTAGAGATGTACACTCACCTGCAGGGCTGTGATCTTATTGGCATCACTGAAACATGGTGGGATGGCTCCTGTGACTGGAGTGTTGGAACGGAAGGATACAGGCTCTTCAGGAAGGACATTCAGGGGAGGCAAGGAGGGACTGTCACCCTCTGTGTCAGTGAGCAGCTGGATTGGATGGAGCTCAACTGGGGAAGGAATAAGGAGCTGACTGAGAGCTTATGGGTCAGGATTAAAGGGAGGGCAGGGACACGTGACATTATAGTGGGGGTCTGCTACAGGTTGCCTGACATGAAAGACTGAATAATGCCTTCTTTAGACAGGAGCAGCCTCATGTTCCCAAGCCCTGGTCCTCATGGGGAACTTCAACCACCCCAATATTTGTTGGAAGGACAACACAGCAGGATTTAAGCAATCTAAGAGGTTCGTGAAATTCACTGACAATAACTTTTTTCTCCAAGTTACAGAGGAGCCAACAAGGACAGGTGCTATGCTGGACCTTGTTCTCACCAACAAGGTGGGGTTGGTGGGGAACCTGAAGCTCAAGGGCAGCCTTGGCCACGGTGACCAAGAAATTGTGGAGTCTCTTAGGGCAGTGAAGATGGTGCACAGCAAGCTCACTACCCTGGATTTCAGGAGAGCAGTCTTTGGCTTCTTCAGAGATATGCTGAGACCTCACCTGAAATACTGCATTTATCTGTGGTGCCCCCAACAAAAGAAGGATGTGGAACTGCTGGAAGAAGTCCAGAGGAGGCCACAAAGGTGTTCAGAGGGCTGGATCACCTCTCCTGTGAAGTCAGGCTGAGAGAGTTGGGGCTGTTCAGCCTGTAGAAGAGAAAGCACTGAGGACACTTTATTGTGGCCTTCCAGTACTTCAACAAGGCCTATAAGAAAAATGTGGACAACCTTTCCAGCAGGGCCTGTTGCAACAGGACAAGGGGGAATGGCTTCAAACTGAAAGAGAGTAGATTTAGATTACATGTAAGGAAGAAATTAATTACTATGAGGGTGGTGAGGTCCTGGAACAGGCTACCTAGAGAAGTGAGTCGAGGTCATATTGGACAGAGCTCTGAGCAACCTGATCTAGTTGGAAGATGTCCCTGTTCATTGCAAAGGGGTTGGACTAGATGATCTTTTAAAGGTCCCTTGGAATCCAAACTATCTTTTGATTTTGTGATCTTGAATGTCCCCTCCAACCCAAACCATTCAAAGGTTCTATTGTTTGCACTATGATTTCAAATTTCATACAAATGGCCAAGGACAAATGACAGAAAAGAGTTTAAAGAACTCATTCTGTTTGTAAACAGAGACAAGATGTAAAATATTTAACAAGATGGATATAATGATTAACACTGCAGTCTAACATTGTAAGGTTTTTATGAAAAAAAAACAAATACCAGACTAGCTTAAGCCATGGACATCAGGTTCTAAAAGATGCTGAGTACTGCTACAGCAAGAAATGAAGATGTTCAACATCCCCAAATAGAAAGGCCTTTTACAGATTATAAACTGCCATATGGGATGGAGAAACTTAAGTTCCCAGAGACTTTTCCTTTTCTGACATATGTTTTTATGTTTAAATGAAAATTGAGTAAAGAGATTCCAGGTAAGACTATATTCCTTAAACATAATGTGTCTGGGGCACAGATACATAGACAGCGTCTCATGTGCAGATCTTTAGAAATATAGTAATTGCTATGCAAAATGGAACTATTTGGATTTAAATAATTCAAATTATTATAGTTCTATTCTGAAGATGGTTAATACTTTTCCTGTATGGCCACTGAATCTCCTATTAGCCCTGCTCCTGCACCACCAGGCTGAAGAAAGGGGAATTCACCCATGGAGTACCTAACTCTAACTTTCCTCTGGAGTGCTTTTGCATTAGTTTCAGTTAAGAACAGGAGGTGAATCTCCCTACCACTCCCACCTATCCAGCTTTAGTCAGCAGTGTAGAGCCACACACAGGCATGTGCTTTGGAATGAAACCAACTCAAGAACGCTTTTCAAATGCTAAGACATCCAGCCCATGTGACTACACTAGAGCTAGTCTTAACTAATCCTCCCTCCCTTAAAACCCGCTGACTTGGATATTGGGTCACCAGCACTAAGCATTTAACTTTGCAGATCTACTCAGGAATTCCCAATGTAAATGGACCCTGACAGCCTTTCACCTCCTACAGCAGATCCAGGTACCAGGGTAAAGCTGTAGTGCAGGGCCTTCTTATGCACAACTCTGCATTCTGGGCCCTAATGGTGGCTGAGACGAAATAGTGATGTGACCTTACCACACAGCCCCACCCTTACAAATTGCACAGCCGAGAAACTCAATCTCACCACTGAAAACGGCTCTGTATCTGCACAGCTGTACTGGTAAGGTATAACCCATCTATTTTGGAAGGCCTCTTTTCGCAGAAATTCTACCTTCTGCTTTGTCCTACTATTTAACAAGTCTCAGTTTGCTCTTTCGCCTGTAAAATGGCCGTATCTTCTGACGCAGTGGGAAAATCCCTCTGCTCTGACACTTATCGTCATGGAATTGTGCAATGGGTATTTCAAGAAGCAACAATGTGGAAAGTGTCCCTGCCCGTGGCAGGAAGGTGAAGCTTGAAGGACCTTTAAGGTCCCTTCTAGCCCCAACCATTCTATGATTCTATCATCTGCTACTGAAAGTATTTTGTAAAACCTATTTCTTCCCTCTGCTTTCTTGTATGTAAACTGCTCAGTAAATGTATGATTTCACATAAGTGATGATATTAACACAGTTTAAAAAAAAATCTAGAGGTGGTAAAATTGACATGTGATTTAGTAAAATATTTGAAATGGAATTTTGACTGCGGATTGAGTAAATAGGTATTGTAGACAGATTGAAAATATTTTGAGAGTTACTTGAGGTTACCCGAAAACACTTAAAGTGACTTCAGATGGTGTGATAAATGTGACGACCGTTCTGGTGAAACTCTACAGCACATGCACCCTCATATTCCATTATGGATCACACTGAATTGAATGGTCCTGTCCGTGCTCCTTCCTTCTGTCGAAGGAACACAAGTGTATTTCCAAGCATGCTGCTAAACTCGTGGCTGCTCCTGCCACCTGGTGGCTACCCCCCATCTTAACAGAAACACAAACCAAGAACAGCTCATCGAGGACACACTTTGAAAGACAAAATAGGAAAATAGGCACAAACTTTTGTTTTGAGATGACACTTTTGAGTCCCGTTATTTTTCAAGTTTGTTGATTACTAAAAAAACCAGCAAACCTTTTGGACTGACTTAACGGAAAAAAGAAAAACTTGGTACTGATCTTGCAGTATTAGTTTCAGAAGAGACACTGATTTTCTCAGGAAAACTTAATAATATGATTATTTTTATATTGCTTATTTATAATTGTAAACACCGTTGTTTAAACAATAAACTTGGGCTTATTTCGGAAAAAATCCATTTATTGTGAGATTTATCTTAGGCAGAAGTGCTTTCACTCTTCATTTTCAGAAGTCTGAAATGTCCTGTATTTCTGCTGTTACCACTTACTCAGACCTCTGTGTTACCTACAGCTTCCTTTTTAAAGCTATTTATTCAAAAGACAAACACAAATGCTACAACAAGGAATGCTGCAGTGTCTTTCAGAAAAGCAATTGATTACATACCATAAAAAATGTTTATGGTAATCAGATATCACTGATGTATTTGCAGGTTGGCACAATAATCAAGCTGAGAGAGATGGAACTAAGCCACGGAGTGCACGTTCCTCTCCCATAAACTTTAACATGTCATGAACTAACTAAAACCCATAGGAGACAGTTTAAAAGTACTTTGTTAATGACAGGTCTCCTTAAAAGTGAAGAAGTATAACAGTTATCTATTTTAGAAACAGTTTTATGATATTAATATTCAGAAATAACCTTAGCAAAACTGAGGACAGATGTCAGAATAGTTGTTGGGATCAAAAGTGGGATAAGCGTTGTTTAATTCTCCTTGTTTCCCCATGTGGAATCAAAGCAGCTATGATCATTACATAATTCTTCGTGCAAGTCAGGTGCTGCAGAATGGGATTCATTCCAGTCAGCAGACAGAGCACAGAACCAGCACCATGAGTGTTCAGCTACTTAGTCACCCAGAAAAGGAAACATTAAGGAGAAGGATCAAGACTCAAACCCTTCTCTGTTTCTACATTGGGGACTTACCTTATCCTTTTGTAATCTGTATACCTCTTCCCTTCCTTGGAGATAGGTGGTTATGTATTTTTTTCCCCCACAATGAATTCTGCAAAACACTTCTACTTTAAAACTCAAAGAGAAGAGAAGATGCTGATGATTCCTCTCCTCCTTTATATGGTATCTTACAGATTGCAAAGTTGTCTTGTAATTTTTCTACTGCTCAAATCAAAGCGACTACATAATTACCACCTGCCAAGAACAATCTAAGAAGGCTGCAGACTACTTTTGGTGTTTAGACTGTGAGATGAACATCCACGTCACCCAAAAGCCATCCTTTGGGTAGTATTTTCCAGTATGCCCCTCAGTTTTTACAACAAAGGATAACTTTGTCTTATGTCCCCTGTCCCCAAAACCAGTTTTCTTAAGTGCTGGAAGTTAGCTAGAACTGTAATTAGGTATTCATTATCCCAGTTCAACAAGGGGTTTATTCAAACAGTGCTATGTTCTACCTACTGGCAGGCAGCTGGCAGCAGAGCTTCATTTATGATCTTCTGTTAAACTCTAGAAGAAAGCTTTTATTTTTGTTATACTATGCTTGAATCTGTAAGGAAAATGAGTACCCATTCCTCTACACAGAGTTTCACGTGGACGTGTACTGAAAATAGGCCAACTCTGAAACAGACCACCATTCCTTACAGAATAAAAATGGGTATGAACAGACTCTTCATCCCATGAGCACAGAGGGCTATTTTAATTTTAGGTTTTCATTAACTATTTTAAAGCACTTTACAAGAGTCATAGGAAAATGTTCCTGATGAGAAAATATACCTGAATGGACATATTTTGGAACACATGAAAAGTGTTCCTTGTTCAGTAGTTTCATACAAAGAACAATTTGAGGTTCACTTTTGGGGTTTTGTCTTAGTCAAGACTTGTTAAGAGCAAAGCCTCACACAACAAAATTCTTTTTCCACTGTATTTTATTTCTGTCAATAAAATATAAACTTACTAGAATTTGTTAATTATCATCTAACACCAATTACATAGATAAATTCAGTTGGAGTTTCAAAGCACCTTAGAGAAAAAAATTTCAGTACTATACAGTTTTTATCAGTCTACCACTATGCTAAAAATATGGTATTCTATCTTTTTTATTCAAACTGACACAAGTATGCTTAGATGTCTGGCAAGGTTCTCCAAAGTCTTTAGATGCACTAGATGTCCACCTCTTTAGAATAGTTTCCTTGTAATAAGATGTGTACTCAAGGAAATGTAAATTTGGAATAGTCTTAAAAGACAGCCCACTTAACCCCAATACAGAACACAGCATCTCAAGCAAACAGTTCTCTTAATAAATAAATAAATGTGTGGCATACACTAAGGAGATAAATTACTTGACGTCCCCGAATGGAAATGTTACAGACCTGTTTACTTGTAAAACTAGAAAAGCTCCTTGAATTCTGCATCTTCTGTAAAGGGGTACCTGCTGAGGGTAAGATGCTTTCTGTAGGAAGGCCTTCTGGAAGAGCTGCCTAAAGAGTACATATATTCAAACCCCAAAGCGTGCTGCTATTACCTAGGGGAACACAAAAAATAATTAAAAAAGGACACACACACAAAAAAGCTGATATAGGCTGAGTCCAAAATGGGAAGCCTGGGGTACAGAGGGGAGCGCACAGGACATTAGTGTGCTGCATTAGGAAAATAAACAGCTTTACAGTTTAGAATGAGTGTGTACAATGTTGCTTTCTGTTAAACAAGTGAACAGACCAGAAAAAAACTCAAAGTAATTAGAAGTTGGAGTTTTTCAGTAGTGGAATTCTGTTGACCAACCTAAGAATGCAAGAATAAACAGGCATTATTAAGAAAAATAAAGTTGAAGTTCAATCAGTGACACACCTGTATAACCTTTGTTCTGAGTAGCTCTTACAAATACTTGACCATGGTAAACATGACCACTCACTCACAAAACCAAAATAAGAGCTCCTGTAAATTTCCGGGTTAATCCAAGTAGCTACAATACCACTTTAAAAGTATATTATACAGACTTTAACAGACTTAGCATATTAGCTGTATTTGGAAACTACTACATCTCCAAGTATTGCCAACCCAGCTTTTCTCTCTTAACTTCGCAAAGTGCAACTATAGTCCAGCAATCCTGACCAGTG
>JAWMRA010000113.1:106349319-106432463 GCA_035584735.1 Pseudotriccus pelzelni
CCCCCCCCCCCCCGGGCCAAAGGGTAAAAATTGAAGGTAAACCCTTAGAAATTATTATATACAGGTGAACTCTTTAAAGAGTGCCATCAGTTACAGACACACCAACACGTTAATATTTGTAGGACTATACAGCAAATCAAGTTTTTTTGTTGTGGCCACCTAAACTTATATTCTTGGTAAAAAAACACAACAAAAAAAACAAATTCCCACAAATCCAAACAATTCCACACCGCCCCCTCCCACGCCCCCCCCCCAAAAAAAAAAAAAAAAGAAAAAGGCCAGGCATGCACTCAAAAGCAAGTGAGGCGACACTTTGCGCCCCGTTAAGATGTATTTTTCACAGCCTGGAGAATTTTTTTCTGCCAATGGGAAAGAAGAGGAGCTCTCGAGTCTTCTTTAGGCAGCCACAGGACACCAATGAGCCCACAGGCACTGTACTCAAAGCTTAGGGAACACTTCATAAACGACGCCTGCAAGTGAAAACGCAACGGAAAAATAACAACCAAACACGCAAACCCCACAAAAAACAAACAACAAAGAAGGCACAACTTTACACAGAACGCCAACGAACCCACGCCGCCCGCGACCGGACATGCGGGACTCGAACCCGGGTCCTTCCCCTCCGCTCCCGCACCGTCCTCCTCACCAGAGGCGCGAAGGGCGCGGGCGGTGCCGCCGCGCACGCGCCTTCCCGCGCAGCGTGTGCCCGCCGCGCGCTGCGCCGCCATCTTGGCCGTGGGGTGCGAGCGGCGGCGGGGCCGCGGCGGTGCGGGGCCGGGGCAGCGGCGGTGCGGGGCAGCGGGGCCGGGGCCGCGGCGTTGCCGTCCTGCGCGGGCGCTCCCGGCTCTCGCACGGTGGTGCCTCGCCCGTGGGCGGTGAGGAAGCCGCGGCAGCTGCGGAGGGGTGCTGGTGTTCGCTCTCGGGTCTCGCCGGGCGGTGGCAGCGTCCGCGCCGTGCGGGGCCGTGCCCGACTCCGTGCGGGCTCCTCTCGGGTGAGCGCGGCGTCAGAGAGCCCCGGGCAGAGCGGCTGCCTCGGAACGTGCCCCTCGTGTCCTGCACGGGGTTGCATTTAAAAGCCCTTCTGTTGTGCCGTGAGTTGCCGGTATGGTAGGTGGTGCGTGATACAGTGTGCATTTCGGTGGCTAAAGCGTTGCAAGCAAAAATAAATGAGTGGCCGCTCCTGCTTAGAAAGTAGGTGGTACATACCTGCCTAGTATTTCTCTGACTGGAGTGGTTTTTGAGCTGCAGTGGAAAAAGAGTGGTCAGACCATGCTTTTAGGAAGGTGGATTCAGTTTCGTGTTTTTTTTTTTTTTAGTAACTTCAAGGTTGTAGTTAAGGTAGGTGTGAGGAACTCTTACAGGGTATGTTTGTTGGGCAGGAGGAGGGTTTAGAAAATCACAGAATGGTTTGGGCTGGAAGGGAACCTTAAAGATCATCCAGTTCCAACCCCCTGCCATGGGCAGGGACACCTTTTATTAGACCAGGTTGCTCAACGTCCTGTCCAGGCTGTCCTTGAGCACTTCAGGGATGGGGTATCCACAACTTCTCCTGGGGACCCTCACAGTAAAAAATTTCTTCCTGATATCTAGTCTAAAACTACTCTCTTTCAACTTGGAGCCATTCCTCCTTGTCCTATTGCTCTATGCCTTTATAAAAGTCCCTCTCCAGCTCTTTTGTAGCCCCTTTAGGTACTTGAAGGTGCTGTAAGGTCTCCCTGGAGTCTCGCCTTTTCCAGGCTGAACAGCCCCATCTCCCTGAGCCTGTCTTAGTGAAAGAGGTGCTCCAGCCCTCTGTTCATCTTTGTGGCCTCCTCTGGATCCTCTCTAACATGTCCACATATTTGCTGTGCTGAGGATCTCAGAGCTGAATGCAGCACTGCAGGTGGGATCTCAGAAGGGCGGGGCAGAGGGGGAGAATCCCCTTCGGCTACCTGCCCCCCACGGTGCTTTTTACTGCAGACACAGAGTGCTGGCTCATTTTGAGTGTCTCGTGCACAAACACCCCCAAGACTTCATCCTCAGGACTGCTTTTGATAAGAGAAGTAGTAAAAGAATTCAATTTAATTACAATTTTACTTGCTCTGATGATTTTTCTACCATCCTAATGATTTTTCTACCATCTTTCCATTTAGAGAGGTGCAGAGTTGATAATAATGGGCTGCATTTCCTTTAGAAGGTGTCTTCTCAGTGAGTAAGCCTTAAGTGGTGGAAAGGTAAGTAAATAGCAAAAGGCCATTTTGTAAACTGTAGAAATGTGACTCTATCAGTGTGCTGCTGTTATTTGGGCTGTAGTAACAGGCAATCAAATGTTGATGTGCAAATTGTTTTAATTTGTTATGTGTTTATGCAGGCAGGACTAGGTTTCAGTGAAGGGAAAAAAAAAAAGGCCTCAGAGCATGAGTGATGCCCCTTCAAAAGTTTGGTTCTGTGTAGTGATCAGGTGTTTATTCCAGGCAGAGAGAACACTTCCCTGAAGGCTGTTTGCTTTCATTAAAAAACTCCCAGAATTTAGCTTTCTGTTACAGGGAAAAGTGATAAAAAAGGGCCTTGTTGGAGCAGGTATTTGGCAGATCTGCGTTTCATACTGCATTTACTGTGAGGGGTTTTTTTGGTGGCTAGTGGTTTGGATTTTTGGTGGGGTTTTTTTGTTGTTTTTAGATGTGATGTCTTTGTCCTTCTGCCTTTCTGCTTTATAGTAGGAGTACTCATTTATTTATTAGGGGATTTTAAATTATTTTTTGCAGGAGTAAAATGATAGGGATCACTGTTTTTTCTGAGGAGAGCTTCGTGTATGCTTATGCTGAAAACTCTCATGGCAGTTCCACTGAAGATTTTTTGCAGGCTGAGGAGGATCTTGCCCTAATAATTTGTTGTTGAAACTGAAAGTTTAACTTTCAGCTTTACATAAAAGTTCATAAATCAAGATTTTTGTCCAGTCTACCTTTATGTGTTTATCCACTGTCTTTGCATTTATTGTTGCCTACCTCTAATTACTGAGTTAGAACAGATGTTTATTTAAGGGAATTGCTTGATGAAATTATGGTCATGGACAGCATTTTTAAACCATGTGAAATCACAGATCCATTGAGTCATTGACTTGTGAATTGAACTGGAAACTGAGTTTAAAGACCAGATTATAGATGAAGATAGAAAAGTATCTGAAGGTTTTGAAGATACTTAAACTGTCAGAATTGGAACACTGAGACAGTACAAACCACGGCTGGCACAATTGTTACTTGATGGGAAGTGCAAAAGTGTTGCACATGATGATGTGCTTACTATGTTCTTGCAGTCACAAGAATTTAAAGTATGCTATTGCTATAAAGATAGTATAGAGAAAGCCAGAATAAGTAAACAGTAAAGCACAGAGTTATAAGATGTCAGTGATTTGAAGAAGCGATTTAGACAGAAAAAGTAGAGGGTGAGTAAGGGATGAGTCCTTGGTCATTGCCATACTAAAAAGAAAGAGAAATAGACTGGAAGTACTTTTGCAGGTAAGGTCTCTTTCTAGCTGCAGTTCCAGTGCAATGAAACACTGAATTGCGTCTCCTTTGGAGAGATTTGCAGTTAAATTTACTGGATGTAAGTCGCAGTTGGGAGATGAGCAGATGTTACATAAATGACGGAAATTGCTTTCCACTCTTTTCTCTTTGAGAAGTAATACAGTCTTCTTGCTCATCTGTATTGTTACATTCCGCATTCCTGCATGTCCATTACCTCCCTTGTTCCCCTCGTTTTCTGATATAATCTTAAATTCTCTGTGTTATTCTGGGAGGAACCTTTTGGTTAGAAATTAATCTCAAGTGATAAAATTAGCCTGTAGCCGCAAGAGTGAATCCAGAGGTACTTTTTTCATGTTATCTGAGCATGTCTTTCAAAGGGAATTGCGTCAAGTGAATACCAGTTGCATAAAACATGACATTCTAAAATGTTTAGCATACATTTTAACCAGAATTTTTAAAATATGCTGTTAAAAGATTTTGAAAACAAATGCCACGAAAGGAATTAATTGCAAAGAAAAAATGTGGAAAATTATCATCGTACGTCTTTTCTTTGCAGACAGGATGGAATCTCTGACCCCTTTACCAGACCGAAGAGATATGAAATTGGAGATAACTCACATAGAGTGCCATCCTGAGTGCTTGGTTGTAATGTTCCATGCTAAATACAACACAGGGTGTGAGCCTGACTATTACATACTGCAGAATGAGATACAGCGTGTGTTCAAAGTAAAAGAGAATGTTTGCATTGGTGGATCTTGTTTGGTGGAAGACACAGAAGGAGAGTGGCATAGAGGAAGAGTTCTGGGAAAGAAAGGGACTGTCTGTGAGGCTTTTCTTATAGACGCTGGATACGCGTTGGCAGTTGAGGAAACACATATTGCTGCTGCTTGTGATGAATTGTTTCAGCTGCCTCCAAAGGTGGTTTTGGGTGTTTTTGCAAGCATACTTCCCCTTGGAGACGTATGGGATCCAAAAGCCATTAACTATTTTTCGTCTCTGGTGGGATTACAGATTACAGGACACGTGAAGGCTGTTCTAACACACCAGCTGTTCATTCTCGAAGTGCCAAAGATTATTACTGATGTTCTTGAACTGAAGTTAGGTAAATGTATTGATGGAGATTCATTTTGTCTTATTGTAGAAACTTTAAGAGCATTGCCCCAAGGAGTGCTTTGTAGGAGAATGCCAGAACTATTGAAACAGAAGTATCCAGTCAGAGAGTTGTTTACCTTAAATAATTCTGAGAAACCAACAGATTTTTGGCATGTTCCAGATGAACTCTTTCCATGTCTACCTGTTGGCAATAAAGAAAATGTAAAAATAACTGGTGCAGTAAGCCCAAATAAATTTTATTGTCAGATGCAGAAGTGGCAGAAAGAGCTGGAAGATTTGACAGGAGCTATGAATTTGTACTATGAAGCTCTCGTTGGAGAAAATACTACATCTTGTGATAGTTTAGGGCTACTTTGTGCTGCCAAGAGGCAAAATGGGCGGTGGCATAGAGGAGTCATAAAGCAACTTCTCTCTGACCACGTGGAAGTCTGGTTTATGGATTTCGGTGTTACTGAAGTTGTGCCACCTAGTTGTGTTCAGAAGCTTAGAGTTGAGTTCATGATAATACCAATGATTTCGTTTCCATGTGCACTGTCTTGTTTTGGTAGTCAGGATGAAACAGCAATAAAATTTCAGCTGAAAGAACTTATGCAGGCTTTGATAGGACAGACTTCTGTGTGTGTCCATGTTGATTTATACAATAACACAGAACACTTGTATTACATTACACTGCAAAAACAAGATCTTGGAATTAATGCTAAACATCCCGAAAACCTGAATGAGGCAGCTGCATCATGTGTCTCCCTTTTGGAAACAAAACTCACAAGTATTGCTGTAAGCCACAAACCATGTCCTGAGAGATACAACTCGGTTAAGAATTTTACTGAAAATAAAAATACAAAAACCCGCTTACCTGAACGGGATATTTCATTCTCCAGCCAGTGCAAAAGAGAAGAAATGCGAATTAATTCTTTCTATCAAGCTTTTGCGGTACATATTATAAATCCATCTGACTTTTGGATTCAAACCTATAGGCACCGGAATGAGTTTGAGGCCTTGATGACAAATATTGGCCACACATACAGTCAGTGTGGAGCTGATGAAATGGTCCTTAAAAAGCCAGAACCGGGGTTGCTGTGCTGTGCCCGGTATAGCAAAGATGGGTGTTATTACCGGGCTGTTGTCACAAAAGTGCTTCATGTAAACATTACTGTTTATTTTCTGGATTTTGGAAATACAGATACAGTACCCTGTCACCACGTGAAAACATTGCTTCCTCAGTTTTCTGATTTACCAGCCTTAGCTATGGGTTGTTCCCTCGCTTGCACATTTCCTGTTGATGGTGTGTGGGTTAAAAAAGAAACTGATTTCTTTAAAAGTGTAGTGCTGAACAAAGTACTGCTGCTTCATGTCATTGGAAAGCGAAACAACAAGTACATTGTTAATGTGCATTGTAGTATTGGTTTGCAGCAGGGAAGTGTTGCTGCATGTATGGTTCAAGCTGGATATGCTGAATACTGGGAAAAACTACCAGATTCTGTTCTAAGGTCAGCACAAAAAAGGCACAACTGTAAAAAATCAAAAATTAGTGCAGAGAGCACTGGTAATATTCATAAAAGTAAGATATCTGGAAACAGAAAAATAGTTCAGAGGGAAAAATCATTAAGTGTGTCTCCAATGCCTGGAAAATCTGTTGTGCCGTCCTGTTTTGGAGAAGGTGCTGTCTCTAAAATGCATGAATCGGTATGTGAGAAAAAATTACTTTATAAAGAGTTTGTGTTTAAACCAGGAGATGTTTTTGAAGTGGTGTGTTCTTGCATTTTTTCCCCATCAGATTTTTCATGTCAGTTGCAAAGCAAACTGCCAGAGCTAAATAACTTAATGGGACAAATTCAGAGTTACTATGAGGATCATACCAGTCCTTACAAAACTGGACAGGTTGCCTGTATTGTTAAATGTCCTAAAGATGGGAAGTGGTACAGAGCAACTGTTGTGCAGGAGGTATCTAAAAATGAAGTTGATGTGGTATTTGTAGACTATGGTTATCGAGAAAGAGTTTTACTTAAAGATCTTCAGGCTGTTCTTCCAGATTTCCTAACTCTGGAAAGCCAGGCATTTCGATGTAGACTTAGAAATGTACCCTTACAGAGTGACTCACTCAATTGGTCTGAAGAAGTGCATAAACAATTTGAACACTTCATTTCTTCTTCTAGAGGACCACTGACTTGTGTCATTTATGCTCTTGTTCTTGTCAGCCCTAACTGTTTATGCAATGTTGTTGACTTACAGAGTCCACTTACTAGTGCAGGGGAATTCCTCAGAGAACGCGGTCTCACCCAGTCTGAGTGTGTTGGACTGAGAAACCTTGCATCTCTGGGTTCTCTGTACAGTTTTTGCTACTCATCTTTTAATGTAAAAGTTGGAAGTGAGGAGGAGGTTTATATAACTCACGTAAATAGTCCTTCAAAATTCTACTGTCAGCTTAATCGAAACACAGAAACTGTGGAGGCGTTGATGAAGAGGATTAGTGACCTAAGTAAAATGTTAAATAATGCAAAGCATGATACCAGCAATACACGATTATGTATAGCCAGATATTTTGAAGATGGTCTCTTTTACAGAGCTTTGGCTTTTCCTGTGGAATCGACATCCTATGTGTGGGCTCACTATGTGGATTTTGGAAATAAGAGTATGGTAGAGAGAGACCAGTTGATGCCCATTCCAGACTCTGCCACTGACCTAATATTCACACCCATGCAAGCTATTAAATGCTGTCTGTCAGATTTTAGGGGGGGGGAAATTCCAGCAAGCATTACTAGATGGTTTGAGGAAAGATTTCTTGGTAAACTGCTGAAGGCTGTAATTTTATCCAGAGAATCAGATGGAAAGATTGTTGTGGAGTTGTATGATGGTCAGCTCAAAGTAAGTCAAAAACTTAAAGAAAAAATATTGAAAGAGTTGGCACAGAAAAGCTGTATGGAACAATTTAGAAGTTATGGAAGAGTGAGACGTCACATAGATGATGACAAGGAAATTAATAAAGTAAGTGTTAAAAATCCTGAAATACCTAAATTGGAAACCAAAGTGAAATGCCAAGGATATGATGACTATGACCAAACAGATACTGGAGAGAGTTTTGGAGATGAAGAGCAAACTGCACGTAGCACACCAGAATTGTGTAGTGGATCCTTAAAGCAGCAAACTTTACAGAACAGCAAAGAGCCAGGCTTTAGAAATACTTCCACTGCTGTTCTGGAGAACGGAAAACCTCTGATTGAAGAACCCGCTTCTCACTCACTCTCTCATTCGGCTTTAGCTTCAGAGGAAATAACTGTAAATGGTCTCTCTGAATCTCATCAGGAAAGACTACATTGTACAGGTCAGCAGGAAAGGAGTGATAAAAATATACCTACCTTAATCAGTCTTCCTCAACGTGATGATATCCAGGTGAATACTGAAGTAGCAGTTTATGTTTCTCATATGAATAGTTTATCAAGTTTCTATGTTCACCTTGCAGAAGATGAAAACGTAATAATGAAATTAGCAAATGATTTAAATGAAAGCTTGGAGAATAGGGGTCTTGAAAATTGCTTAGATGAGCTCATGGTGGGAGATCTCATAGTTGCAGAGCACGAGGCTGATTGTTTTTTCTATAGAGCAGTTATTAAAACTCTGAAATCAGGAGACTCCTTTGAGGTAGAGTTTATAGACTATGGTAATGCTGCAGTTGTAAGTTCCTCAAAAATCTGCAGGATTCCAGAAGAGTTCTTAACTCTGCCAAGGTTTAGTGTTCATTGTTTTCTTAGCAGTGTAAAAAGTGTTCCTGGTGAAAGCTGCACTAAGAAAAGTGCTGCTTATTTAGCAAGAAAATTAAGTAATAAGCTAGTTACTTGCAAGTTCTTACAGCAACATGGAGAGCAATGGGAAATAGACATAATTTGTGATGGAAAGTCTGTATCTAATGATCTTCTGCAGGAAACAGATGGGGCAGGGTGGCAAAATGCACAAATGTGTCATTGTGACAACGGGCAAAACCAAAATTGTGATCCTCAAGATACAAAGTCTAGGAATGGTTTAGATGGTCAAAGTAAAACTGAGGCTGTTAGGATGAAAAATACTTCCCAACCCCCCATAAGTATCCTTCATCAAGTTATAAATTTTGGACAAGTAGAAGCAGCAGAAGTGGTTAGTATTTCAGAGACTGGAGAATTTTATGTTCAGTTAGTTACAAATTTGCAAATACTGCATGAGTTAAATGTAATGCTTGACAAAGAAGCACAAAGAAGTGATTTGCTTAGAGAGGATGACATTGAAAAAGGACTGGAGTGCATGACACAATCTGAAAAGAACTTTAGGTGGTATCGATCGAAAGTGATAGAGAAATTTGTCAGGGAGAAGTTAATGCTAGTTTTTTTCATGGATTATGGCACTTGTGAAATGGTGTCCTTAAATAACGCAAAGGTGCTCAGTGATGAGATTAAAAATGTTCCGAAACAAGCTGTGTTTTGTAAATGGATTTGGTTTAAAAACCTGAAGAAAATTCAGTTTGACCATGTATTAAATGCACTCCTGGATTCTGAAGTAAGGATCTTGTTTTTGAGGTTTTTCAAATCCTCTGGTATCTGGGAGGTAGATATTTTAATAGGGGAAGTTATGTTTCAGGAGTATTTGAACCAGTTCTTAAGCCGTTGTCGGACAGTTGTTGGACCAGAAGAATCCAGAAGTACAAACTGTAAGGAACTTGGTATGTCATTCAAGATAAATTCAGTCATGTGGATGCTGCTGCGAAGTGCCAGAACGTATCCAGGGTTTGCAACTGCAGTTACTGATCCTTCAAACTTCAGTGTCCAGTTTGAAGTCTTCTTTGATTGCATGCGAAAGTTGTCCGTGCTGCTCTCTGACGTTCCTGACAACTTGCCAGCTCTCCCAAAAGAACATGTGACCCCTGGTGCCAGCTGCTTGATCAAGTTTGGACTGAAAGCAGAGTGGTACAGGGCAGAAATTAGTGAAGTAACAAGTCAGTCTGTTGTTCTTACATTTATTGATTATGGCTTTCTGAAGAGCATTCCTTACTCTGACATCGATAAACTTAAAGTTATTCCAGAAAGTCTGTTTTACTTGCCACGCTTGGCACAGTCTTGCTCTTTGCATGATGCAGTTCCTGCCCAAGGGGAGCAGTGGAGTGAAGAAGCTATACTTTTGTTTCAGAAGCTGCTTCTTAAACCGTTTCTGATATTTCATTTTATCCACTATGGCTCTGAAATGAAATTAGAGGTGGATGTTCTGTACGATGACAGCAGTCTAGCTGATGTCTTAATTGCTGCTGGCCATGCAGTCTGCTCTCAAAGTAGGTGCTGCCCCATTCCAGTTGACAGTCTTGAATCAGAAGAAGCAGATCTGCAGCCTGAGTGTTCAGATTCTAGTTACTGTGCTTCTCTCTGTGAACCAGACTATAATTATGATGAAAATTCTGATTCTGCTGACAGAAGTTAGGCAAAGAAGAGAAAAGCTGTCTGAAGCACCGGACTACCTATAATAGTTTCAAATAAGGAAGTCTAGTAAAGTGACTGCTGGAGTATCATAACAAAGGATCTAAGTTCATACAACACCGAAAGAAAAAAATAACCTGCAAAATATGGACAATACTGTGAAGACATTGGGATTTTTTAGCATTATGATGATAAGAAAAGCAAAGTTGACATAATACAGAGTAAATCTGCAAGCAGAAGCACTGGCTGAGACTTGTGATTCTGATGTTCTGCAGTCTGGGAAAGTGTGTGAAGATACTGTCAAAAGAATTAGTTGAATAATGAATAGACTGCAGTTAGGAAAGCACTACTTCAATGCAAAAAAAAATACAGATACTGCTCTTGGTATATACTTTTTCTTCTCTAAGATCTCTTGTTATATTTAGACAATAGTGTCTTTAACAAACCTTTCTGTTGGAAAGTTCTTGCAGTTCTTGCAGTTTTTGTGTGTCTGTGTAAAACTTAATTTGCAGTAACATCTGTTTTACAGTGGTGTTGTCTCCTCCGTTGTTCAGAAAACAAAGATGCCAAAGATATCCTTCTCTTTGTTTCTGATTCCGAAGTTTCTATGTAAGAAGAGTTTCTCATTAGGAGAATGGATCCCCATTTATGGGAGAAACGGGAATGAAGTTGTTTTCGGTTACCTCTTGGTGTATAGATGCCGTTGACCCATCTTATGGTTCTCTTGGTGTCTGAGTTGCGTCACAGTTGGGGTCATTCATTCTGCTGCGTGTGTGTTCCATTGATCTCTCTCCTTTATCCTCCTCCCCATTTGTCAGAATGAGGAGAGGAAGTTTTCTCTGAGCACCTGGTCAAGTCAGGATACTGTTTTTACCTTAAAGGGGAACATTTGGAGACTTTTCTTTTTTCTTCTATGTAGGAGGAGGATATTTCAGAACTGAAAAGTGATGGTATACTGTATATGTCTAAGAGGGGTTGGTTTTTTTTTTCAGTATCCACTCTGAAATTGTAAGAGTTTGTCAGCTGTTTTTCTGATTATTTATTTTTCCCCTCACCTCCTTCCTCAGTTGTTTAGACAAAGAAAAGGCATGAAGAGGCCTGAAGTATGAGGGGTTTTCTTTGTATTGTGATTGTTTGAATTTCAGTGAAAAAATGAATGCATCCCTAATGATAGACAACACATCTGATGCATCTCTGTAACAAGATCTAAGAACACACAATCCCCTGCTCCTCCCCCTCTCCCCCCCCATATCATGATGTATTTAACTAATGTGAAAATGTGGAAGCTCTATCTGGAAAGCAGAATCTAATTTTTTTTAAGGGAAAGAGACATGTCTGGGAAAGTCAAATAAGAAGTAAGACAATGCCAACTGTTCTTTACAAGGTTTTCTCTGCTCGTGAATTATACATAACGAAAGCATTTTCAGTGTCCAAGTGAAAAATGCCCATCAGTAACAAATCAGAAAATGTGTAAGGTAAAATTTCTTAAATACTACCTAAAATATCAGAAATTTTATGTTAATGTATTGATGAAATAGAGGGGGTTTTGTAACAGTTTGTGATTGTTTTCTTTATGTTGCACTGTTCCTTTATATTGCAGAATGTCAGGTTTTTCATACCTAAAATTAAAATAGTTTACCTTGTCAATACTTCGATATGCTGCTTGTTCTTAGGATAAAACACAAAAGTCGTGCTATGCAATTTTACTTACATTGAGTGATGACTGCACTTGCTGCATTGGGTTATGTTCATTGTAGTGCCAAGTAATAATTTTATTAATTATTAATTTTATTAATATTCTAGAGACACACTTAAATGGTTAGTTAGCGCTAGTTCTAGCTTTTGGCTGTCTATCAGTTGGAAAAGTAAGTGCTTGACTGTCTCTTCTTTTTAAAAATCATTTGGATACCCTAAATTCACTCCTGTTGTATAGATTAATATACAACTCACATATTTTAAGTTAGATTTTTTTTTAATGTATATTGTGCCTTAACTTATATGTAGTTGTAGAATGTTGCTAACCTAATGTTACAAAATTGAGCCTAGAAATGACAAATGATTAAGAAAAATGACTGTATGTGTACTATTTGTGTGTTCTGTAAATTCCAAATACGAGATTTATTTGCAAGAATGAGTGGGTTTTTTTAACTTGTAACGAGACTAGCTCATCATAGTATTTCTGTTTCTGGAGGTCTGATTCTCAAAGTGCTTCCAGGAGAAAATAGATAATTGAAAGCATTTTTGGGATTATACTCTACCTGTAAATAAAGAGAATGTCTTGTTGCCACTGTTGATGCAGATTTTCAGAAGTGTGTTACACAGATATGTGATATGATCATTAGAGTAAGTTGCTGGGATGTCTAGCTGTGTATTTTATGCCCAGTCTTCTTTCTTTATGTGTCCATCTCCTGTCCCCAACTTCAGCTGTAATAGCATTTTTCTTGTAAGTAGGACAAGCTGTAGTCAGAACCTAGTGGAGAGAAGGTGTCATTTATTAATGATGTGGAAGTTAATGTGTGGGAAGTTAGGTGAGTTTTTGTATTTGTTTTAGGGCGAGCATAATGCTGAACACACACACTGCTTTGTGTAGTAGTAAATTTTTTTGGTAAAGTTTAATTTGAAACTATTGTTTATTTCCTAATTGTTGAATTTCCTAAATGTGTTTCTGTATTTGTTTATACTGTGTCTGATTACTGAGATTATTTTTATTTTTAATCCATGAAAGTGATAAAGAACCAGTTTCATTTATTTGGAATTAAGTGTTCCTGTGTATACTGCCCTTCCGTCACGAATTAAAGAAAATAAATACTAAAAATAATAGATAAATAAAATGCTTATCTTCTGTGTGTAACTGGCCTTGCCTAAGACATTCTGAATGTTTTGAAGCTTTCTGTGACCTTTGAGGTTGGTGAATGCATTGGAAAACACCTGAAGCTACATCAGTATGTTCTGCGTTGGACAGTGCCAAGGAACAATCCTTGACCTCTGGGCCAGCAGCTGTGGCATGTGTTGTATCTGCCCTGTGCTGAATCAAGGTTGGTTTTTGAATGCTGTAGAAATGGCACTGTATTTCTGCCCATGCAGTTTGCAAGATGAGATGCAGGCTGAGCTCAGCCTGTCTCTGCCTTGTGCTGGGCATGGGTGCTCTCACTGGCACCCTCTGTAAAGGCAGACAGGCCTTACGTGCCAGGTGGGCAAACGGCTACAGGGCCATTGTAACAGGTACTGGAGGGGGAGAGATGTGCCTAATTTTTTCTATTCAGGTAGTATTAACTGAGTTTTAGTAACTTACCATGCAGTGTTACTCCTTAGAGGAAGTACCTCTTCCTGATTTTGCTGAATATTTCTGGATGATTTAGGAGTAACTATACTCTTTTTCCAGAGGAAATGTGTTCAGACCTGAGCCACCAAAAATTGTGGGCCTGAGAGGAGGAGACTGGAGGTTCAGGATTCATGTAGGAAGAGAGACAGAGAATGAAAAGGTTTCACTGGGGGTAGGAGATGTGTGGTTCAGGCACTTTGGAATGTATGGGCCAGGAAACAAAAGTTTTGGCTTTCAGACAGAAATGTAGGTTTCAGTGCTAACTTAGTGTGTAAAGATTTTTAAAATTTGCAATGAAAAGGAAATGAAATAGGAGTGTAGAGCTTGAAGAAGAGCTCTTAGAAACTAACAAATTATCAGCTATTTCTTAAAGGCAAATTTAAGGATGGAAAAGAGCCTCTGACAGTGCTTTTAGTTACCCATAATACAGAGTGTGTGCTTGGGTGCGTTTTCTTGGCTGCACATCAAAGTCTGGGGACAAGTTTTACCACTGTCCATAGACAAATACACTTCTTGAACTTACTTTTTGCTACCCCTTTGGAGCCTTATTTTTGCCCACACTCCTCCCTAATAAACAGCCCATCCCAAATGTAATGACTGCATCTGAATCAACGGATTCAGGGTACACAAATAACAGCACAATAGCCAAGGCCTAATCTGAGCAATGCCCCCTTCCCAACCCTAGTGCTGATAAAGGCCCAATTCAAACCAGGTTTGGAAAAAATTAATTGCTGTAGTTGATATGTAAATATGACTATGAGTCAATCATCTTACTCCATAAATAGTCCAGGAAAGCCCAGGGCCCGTTGGGTTCTCCTGGACAACAGCTGGGAATTATTTTTTGCATCGAGTGTGTGTGGGGCAGCAGGAAACATTTGCTGTGAAAGGAGCTCGTGATACAGCTGAACTGCCCTTTGGATTCACTTGGGAGGTGTTTGTAGGGTGGCAGTGCCTCCTGAGGGCTCCTGCCAGTGTGTGACAGGCAGCTTGTCCTGATGGATCCTGTGGGCTTCACTGACTCCTGCCGGCCCTGTGCTCACAGGAATCGCTCCTGGCAGCGCCTGCAGCGTTCACCCCGCCCTTGAATGTCCATGAAGTGAAGATCTCTCTGCTTTTGGTCTGAGAAAAGATGCATCCTGGATTACTGCATCCGGGTGTCCTCTCCTCAGCACAGGAAAGACACAGGACTGTTGAAGTGGATCCAGAGGAGGACACAAAAATGCTCAGAGGGCTGGATGACTTCTGTGTAGGCTGACAGAGCTGGACTTCACTTTGCAGAAGGGGAGACTACCTGGAGACCTTCCAGCAGCCTTCCAGTACCTAAAGTGGGGCTACAAGAAAGCTGAGGGCAAACTTTAGCAGGGCCTGTTGCGATATGAGAAGGGGCAATGGTTTTAAACTAAAAGAGGGTAGGTTTGGAGCAGATACAAGGAAAAAGTTTATTACTATGAGGGTGCTGAAACACTGGCATAGGTTGTCCAGAGAGAGGGTGGATGCTCCATCCCTGGGAACATCTAAGAGCAGGCTAGACAGGGCTCTGAGCAGTCTGGTCTAGCTGAGGATGTCCCTGCAGGTAGCACAGGGATTGCACTAGATGAGCCTTAAAGGTCATTCTATGATTTGAAGATTAGGCAGCGTTGGAGATGCTGTTTTAGGGGATGCCTGATATAAGAAAACATTTGGTGGCAAAATCCTGCTACCTGTAGAGAAATAGATACTGTGTTTGCAGACTGGCTATTCAAAACCACTTAAAAATGCACGTTCCCATTAATGCTCACTAAATTTCTGTTTCTCAGTTGTTTGGACACATTTTAAAATCTCATCTTTTTTTTAATTTCTCTTCAAGAAGCAATTTTTTCCATAATAAACATTGAGAAAACAGAATCATGAAAATATTTATTCAGCTCTGAACTGACTTCAGGAATAGCTATCTTGATTTAACAAGAAAGTTTCTAGGACTACTGTGTTAGATCTGCATAATGAAGGAATTAAAACTGTGATTGCAGCATATTTTTAGTGAGCAATAAACATTAGGAATCCTACTGGGTGACCCTGAAATATAATTAGGCCTAGTTCTGTGAAATTATTTTGCTGCGAATACAAAGAAATGGAATAAAAGTGGGGTTTAAATGGGCTTAATATTCTTTTTTTTTTGTACTTTAAAGGAATACCAAGGTGTTAAGAGAGAAAACACTATTTGACAGACTTTGATTCTGATTAATTCTTTAGTGTTTAATCACCATGATTTCATAAGAGTTTGAACTTAACACATAATATATGATCAAGCCCTTTAATTAGGTTTATTTTCTTTTAAGCCATGGAGCCATTGATCTCCTCTAATCTGACATTCCATATAACATGGAATTTCACTTACTTTTGCATTAAGCCACTATTCCCCTTTCTGCCTCCAAGGGTTCAGACCTTCATCTCTCATTTCCCACCTTCAAGCTATAAGCTTGCTGCTCACCCCCTTGAAGCTATTTCACTGTAATAAAAATATTAAAGAGCTCTGATATGTGTCTCTCTCTCTAGCCACAGGAGTCAAGTCTAGGAACTAGACAATTTCTTGAGCAGGGGGAAACCTATGCTCCAGGTTCTCCTCAAAGGAATTCTTTTGCATTTTTGTATGAAACACTCAATGATGAAACAACTCTGGGAGCAGACACAAGGACTTTCATAATCCAGTCGTGTTCCCTGCATTTTGCACCCTTTATTTGCCCTCATTAATTTTGGATCCTTTTCTGCAAAGCAAGACACCTTTAGCAAGAGAAATCAAATGACTGATAGCTCTTGGATTAAAGCACACACCTGAAAGAAATTAAAAATAACAAAAGAAAAAGACCAACTTTAGTCTGAAACAGGGAGTTAGCTTTGCATTTTCTTCACTTGGATTGCCGGCACCAGCCTACTTCTTAGTAGAGTGTATCCTCGTTTTGTGTTTTAGAGGATAAAGCATAGTAGAGTATGAGACAAATCAGTGTTATGAGAAGCTAAAGGGCTGTGACTGAGTGGATGGAAGAACCTGCTTGCAGCATAAATTGGCTAAAGAAGGGTGGCATCTCAGGTCAGTGTTTCCGGTTGGCTGATTTAGGCATTTCTCCCTTCAGACTCATAAGTCATTAAGAGCATATCCTGAAACATCTGCCCTGTGCCATGGGCTGTGGAGTCTGCTCTGATAGCCAGCTGAAAAACTTAAGTGAAACTTAGTATGCCTTATTTTGTGCTTAATGAGGAGTAATGCCTTACAAAAAGTCTATGGCACTAGATCCAGCAAAGGGCTTGGACAGTATCTAACTTCTGGAAACATTCCATTTCCCAGGCACAGAGACCTCTGGGGAATACAAAGGCTTCATGTAGACAGTATGGGGAGAAGTCTGATCTCTCAATGTCATATTTAAAACAACCCACATATTGGACATGGGAAAACATGAGGGTGAGAATGCACACCTTTCTAGAAAAAGTTGCTATGTGTGGAGTAAGTAGAGACATCTGTCTGTGCTGTGTCCCTGAGCTACACATCCGAAAACGGCTCATTCTACACAGTGACCTGTCACTCATAAAACACATCCACCAGTTAAGAAGATAATGCACATTTTTCATACAGTGTGTACTGTTTACATCACTTGCTCAGCTATTATGAGCTCAAAGAACAAGTTCCTAATAAACCCATAGCCACAACCCGTGGAAAGCACCTACATGTTAAGAAGGAACAGCTTCCCTTCTTTCTGAAGCTGTGCAGCTGTGTGGGAAGGCATTTGGGATCCCTTGTACAAAAGAGGAAAAGGTATGATTTGGTAGCCTGGCTGCAGTGCACAGAACTAGAGGGATTAAGGTGTGTGGTCTAAACACTTGCTTCTGTGACCTGTTCACTGGTTTTCCACAGGAGAACATTTTCAAGAGGAGGGAATGAAAAGATTACTTATGTCATAGCTTGGTGCTGGAAGGTATGTTTTTGGACACTGTCAAACTGAAAACAATTCTCGTTTTCTAGGTAAATGGCTTAACCATTAAGCTGCTGATTATTAAGTGTGTGCTACACTCTGTCAATTCTTAAAAAGAAAAGAATAGGTTAGGAGCACTGCTCCATGTTTTAGACAAAGTGGTCTCTCAGAGTATCCTTTTCATAACTGAGGACCCCGAAGGGCTAGGAAGTAGGAAAGTCTGCTTGTTGGATGCTTGGCTCCTAAAGGATATCTGCTGAAATAAGCTTATGCTTAGATTCTGAGTGCAGAAGTGCTGGGATTGAAGTAGTTCAGGGCATGCTGGGGAGCATGGTTCTCAGTGTCTGGGGAATTGGGAAATGAAACAGGGAGTCAGCTTGTAATTGAAGGTGCTTGCAGGTACAGCAGCTGCTGAACAAGCTGTTCTAAAAAAATAAGTTTGAACCTGGACGATACAATTCTGCCTAATGCTTGCTGTAACGTTTTATTACATTTAGTCCATGCACCCTAATTCATGCAGTTAGTTTTCTTCAGAAATATTTTAATATATTTTTAAAATCAAACTTACTGGTGATGGTTTTTTTTTTCCACCAAAAATCAACACTTTCTCATATTTGAGGATGGATCAGGAAGATTGAGCTAGGGACTATTTGAGCAACCTGGACACACACAAGTCCACGGGAGGGACACCTGGAATGGAACAACCCTGTACAACAGTCCAAGCTGGGAACTGGCTGGCTGGAAGGCAGGTCTGCAGCAAAAGGGGAGATGTTACCCAACATCAGATGTTTGAGCTTCTGATGGACAACAAGTTGAATGGGAGTGAGCAGTGTGCCTGTGTGGTGAGAGACTGGGCTGGGTTTAATCAGTCTTCAACTACCTAAACTGAAGGTACAGAGAAAACAGCCAGACTTTTCTCAGGTGTGCAGAATGTGGGAGAACAATGGATGCAATGTGGAGCAAGGGAAATTTAAGACAGATACAAAAGAAAAAGGAATATTCACAGTGAGACTGGCTAAGCGCTGGCACAGTTTGCCTGGAGGGGCTGTGGCTTTTGCATTCCTTGGAGATACAAACCCTTAACTGAACAAGGCCCTGGACATCCTGTCCTGTCTTTGAAGTTTCCCCTGCTTTGAGCACAGGTTTCTGCTCACAGGTTGCCCTGGTGCTTTGAGCAGGGGTCACACCAAATGGCCTTGAGAGGCCCATTCCAGCCTTACTTACTCTTTGGTAATGATTATAGTCTTGGATTATGCACAGTGTATTGTACAAACACCTGAACTAATTTTAGGTGTTTAAGTTTGAAAGCAGATGGTTTCTCTGTAGTAATTACTCTGTAGTAATTTTGGTCCCATTTGGGCAACTGGATTAGTGCTCAGTACTAGACTTTATATCATATTCAGGCTACTTCATAGCAACAGATATATATATATATATGTATATGATAATACAGCATAGAGGTAGTGTAGACATACCCAATTACCACCATGCCACTCTTCAGGAACCACCAGAACTACCAAGAGCAGGGCCTCATCATCAGGTGATTGAACAAAGTCAGAAAGTATACTACAGTACCAAAAAGCCTTTTTCCTGGCTCATTTCATTCAAATATACATCTTCTGGTGTAATGGCTTTTTCCCAGCAAGCAACTTCTGTGGACATTTATGATTAGGAGTGTAAATTTGTCTGATCTAAAAGGGTTTATTAATAAACAGATAGCTTATTTTGACAATGACTATTTGTTCCATCCAGACAGAAAGAATTCACAGTGAGCTTTTGCCTTTTCTCTGTTATTTTTACACTCCAGGTATTTTTCAGCAAGGAGGTTTTCAGGGAATGGACAGTAACCTAACAAATCTTCTTGGTACTAATAATCCTAATTTTTGAGTGGGCTATGTTTGTAGGATACCTTACAACATTATTATACACGGGATGTGTACGTAAATACAGTGAAATATTTTTACTCAGTTTTTACTTTGTAACCTTTCAACAGAATTAAATTAACTTGAAAAAGAAAACCTTTTTGAAATCAATAAGCTTATTAATGATGGTAAGGGTTAGTTTTTTACAAAGAAAAATTACTGTTTACTGTGTTTCAAAAAGGTTTTATGGTATGAAAATAATATGATATATATAACTAGAAGTAATGGGAGGAAATTAAAAATAATTTAAACTTCCTGAAAATGAGTTCTATTAGGCTGTAGAATAAGTTCCCAGGGGAAGCTGTAGAAGCCTCATTATATGGCTTATTTAAAACTAGATTAGATGAAGTGCCTGAAGGGAGCAAGCTTGGGCTGTTTCCTGTAAGGCTGAAGGAGATTACCTCAGAGGTATTTTTTTTCCTTCTGAAATATTTTATTCTGTGATGTGGTCTGGGAAAATCCTGTTCGTTCTTACATCGGAATGTTTTGCTTCTCTTTCTACAATAGTTGTGTGTGATTTTAGAAATAAACTTTTTTTTTTTTTACTATGATAGGAGTTTATAGGACTTACTGATATGTATCACACTAACTGTGAGTAAAACCAATATTTTTTTAATTTTAATATATCGTCAGGAATAGCTTGACAAAGGTAGAAGTATCCACACACATGCCTTAGTTTTTCTTCTTGGTTTTAGAGTTAGAAATTTACTGTTAAGGCAGTTGTCTTTACAACCTTGAGTCTACATATCCATGGATGGCCTGAAAGTTGTTGTGATCATGATGCTTTCTTCTGGCCAGCCCATCATACCTGTGAGTGCAGACTTGTGCGTGCTGGAGGGCGATCTCAGCCCACACCCAGAGCTCAGCCACCGTTTGGATGGGTGCGTGAGGGAGCCTGGAGGTTAACTGTGAAGCTGCTCTGTAAAAGGCCAGATATGTTTCTTTTATTATTCTCTGCATCAGTGACTGTATAGCTATTTCATACCAAGGGGCACAGTACCAAAATAAAAGGATGCAGGAGAATGGCTACATAGGCATTAGTGACTGCATATCTGAGGTGGCTGTTTGGTTTTCTCACCTGCTATTCTGGACGGAGCAGAACTGTGCAGTTTCACAGAAATTCTCTTCCATAAACGTGGAAACTCTTCAACACCTTTTTTTTTTTTTGATCCCTAGCTTAGTCTCCATTATAAACTCATAAGACATATATAATCTGAGCTTTCCTTATTTGTAGTTTTTACTTCCACAAGAGGAGATAGTTTCTTCTGCAGTGGCTTTAGAAAAGATTTTGTATAAAACAAAAAATTTTGCTGGTCTTTATAGTATTCCATTTGATTTTTGGGCAAGTATTCAGCCAGGGTGCAAACTCTCAAAATAACTAAGGGCCTGTAAATTTACAATTGTGCAGTATGAATCCACAGTATCTGCTCCAACAAGTTATGATTTCATAGCTGATGCCAAAGGGAGTGTAGACATTAATTTAATTTTGGATCATTAGATCCAAAGCTGTCCTGCTGGTTATGGCACGCTATTATTTTTGTCCCTGTCAAAACCAATGAACAGTTGTACTAGTGATTGGCTTAGCTGACCAGAGATGCTCAAAACAGAAGATTAATGATGAGGAGCTGGATCATGCACCGAATGTTTCAAGCAAGATTTAAAGAGAAGGGAAATTAAGTTTTTGTTTGAAATACATTTATGTAGCACTTGCATTAATGTTACAATGTAATTGCAATGCTCTCATCAAGAAAAAAATGTATAGTTTATAGTACATTTAAACAATTAATAGATTATTTTAAAAAATTTTTACTTGAAATGACTTTTCTTTGTCCAGTAGTTATGCGAGATCAATCCTGTAATGCAAAAATATCTTCATCACCAGATGGCATATTGTCATCCACTGCAACACTGCTAAGTGACCATTCAACTGTCATGGATGGCAAGTGCACAGATTTCCTTAAAATTGTGATTAAATTTCACCATTTCCAGTGATACTGCTAGATGAATTTTCTGAGCGCGTTGGGTATGTGTGACAGGGCTTTCATAGAAGGTGAGGCTACAGGGGTGGCTTCTGAGAGAACCTGCTGGAAGCTTCCCCCATGTCTGACAGAGCCACTACGAGTCGGCTTCATTTGGCTCCAGTCTGCTGCTGGCCAAGTCTGAACACATCATTCACAGTGGGAGCATCTCTGGGCTAACAGAGCTAAGGAGGGGAAAAAAGTTATTGCATGGGAGCCAGAAGAGTGAGAATATGAGAGAGCAACAAAGCAGAGGCACAGGTCAGTGCAGGAGGAGGGGCAGGAGGTGCCCCAGGGGCTGGAACTGAGGTTCCCCTGCAGCCCTTGGTGCAGCCCATGGGGAGGCAGCTGTGCCCCTGCAGCCCGTGGAGCTCCATGAGGGAGCAGAGATCCACCTGCAGCCTGTGTAGGGCCCCATTCCAGAGCAGGGGGATGCCCAAAGGAAGCTGTGGCCCTGTGGGAAGCCTGTGCTGGAACAGGGTCCTGGCAAGACCTGTGGCCCTGTGGAGAGAGGAGCCCACACTGGAGCAGGGGAAGAATGTGAAGAGTCCTCTCCCTGAGGAGGAAGGAGTGTCAGAGACAATGTGTGATGAACTGACCACAGTTTCCATTCCCCATCTCGCTGAGCTGCTGCAGGGAAGAGAGAGAGAAAATCGGGAGTGAAGTTGAGCCTAGGGAGGAGTGGAGGGATGTTTGGGGTTGTTTCTCATTATCCTACTCTGATTTGGTTGGTAATACATTAAACTTAATTACCCCAAGTTAAGTCTGTTTTGCCCCTGTTGGTAACTGGTGACTGATGTCTCCTTGCCCTTATCTCAACCCACAAGCCTTTTGATATATTTTGTCTCCCCAGCCCACCTCAGGAGGGCAGTGAGAGAGCAGCTTTGGTGGGCACCTGGTGTCCAGCCAGGGTCAACTCACCACACTGGCCTTTGTTCTTTCACCAACTTTCTTCCTCTAATTAACATTTTCTTACATTTTTTTTGCTTGAGCTGAGAGGGTGTCTCCTTCCTTACCTCCAAATCTGCTATGAAATTTTCAGTTTCTGACTTTTTGCAGCATCTTACAGTTTGTGTTATATACTAACCTTGGGCTCCTTGGGGACTGTGTGTATCAAAACTGTGTGATCAAAACAAGACACTGGCAAAAATGACTTGCTGATCTGTGCAAAATTACAAACCTGAGCGATATTGAAGAATAGTGTTCTATACTCAGTAGATTAGGGATACTTCTACTGCAGCACATTTTTTTCCCTATTTAATGATAATCATCAATTTGAAGCAGTGGCTTGGCTAAGTAAGAAAGATATTAAGATATTGAGTTGACCAGGTAGCAAAATATTTTGATTTCACCAAAATACAACTGGCCACCAGGTGGAGACTTTGTATTAATTTTCCTAAACCACAGCTACAAAAAAAGATACCAGCCTAAGAAGCCATTTGCACAAAAATAAAATAATCTCATTTATTTTCCAGGTCTTCTTGTAGATAATTCTTGCAATGAAAACTTTCCCAAGCTGATCTGAGAAGGCTAAGCCTTAATTCTTTGAAAAAAAAAAGAGAAGCATAGAGTATAAGATTTAGCAACATATTGCTGAATTGTTTCATGAAATAATGGAATTTTTTAAAGTTAAATATGTTCTATCTGTCTGATTCTTCTTTTTAAGTGGCAAGGAGTTGACCAATCTGGAATTATTGTCATTAAAAATGACCTATTTATAAAAACTCTTTGGCCTTTAGAATTTGCAGCAGGTTTAAATAACATTTATCTTTGTGTAGCATAGTTAATAGCAAAGACATAATTGCATGCTTTTCTGTAAGTGGAAGTCTCTAAATGCAAATGCTAATAGACAGTATCATCTATAACAATCTGCAAATTTATGGAGGAAATTAGTTTTTCCAGGCTAGCTATTTATTAATATGGAGGAGAGTAATATTAAATTGGGGCTCCACCATATTTCTTAACATTTTTATACAATGAAGAGGCTGCAGAAAGAGGTGAGGACCCATTGCCCTGTAACTAATCTGGCTGCAGAATTTCAGTAATAGAGCAGGAACATAAATCCATTCTTTCCTCTCTGATCAGCAATAATACCATTTTTCAGCTACAGACTAGTTATTTGGAAAGGGGTGATTTGTGAGTAAATCTGGGTGAGTAAAGAAAATGAAAGGTTGATACCACTAAATCAGATGATTTAGTTTATGCAGAAGCTCATCCCCCTAAAAAATGAGGAAGAGGTGATCTTGGATAGGACCTGAAGGCAGGTGAGGAATGAGGCTGTGATGGGAGTGAGGAGTGGAAGGGTCTCACTGGGATTTCAGCAATATTCCGCTACCCTGCACTTTGGTGTGCTTAATTTAGTTCCTGGTTTTCATCCTAAAGAACAAAAAAAGGATACTACCCCTATTGCTCCTTTTGGCATATCCCAGCAGCATATTCATTTGAAAAATGCTCATTTGAAAGAAAGAACAAGTGGAATTAAAGCTTAAGCCAGGGCTGGTGAATCCGCTTTGGGCCTGAGGACAAACACAATATTTATTTGTAGCAGTGAAAGGGAGTTGTGGAATGGAAGGAGACGCTCTGGTGGAAAACTGGTGACTGACAGTGTTTCTAAAGAAGGAAAATGAAAGTTAAATAAACAAATAGTAGAAAACCAGTTTTAAAGATTCCAAAGGACTTCTAGGATCAAGTAGTTCATGGGACATGGGCAGTTGAGGAATTTTCTACAGATTTTGATTTGCTCTAGATTTGGAGTAAAACCTGCAGTTATAAAGCTGTGAAGGTACCCAGTGAGTTCTGCTGGGGTTACTACTACATCTAAACGTGATTCTAGGTCACACTCAACCCTTATGTGCTGTGCTGTGGAAGAAATCCAGAGTGCCTTAGGCCAGCTAAGCCTGGCATGGGCTTTTAGTTTTCAGTGCAGGCCTAAGGACTGGTTTTCTTTCTATTATCCACATCTATCTTCTGATTTTTTCTTGAGATACAGAACAAATTTGGGAAAGGTATTTCATCTTAATTTGAATTAATCACTTGGCATCGTTCATCGTGGCTAATTGACCATTTGTCATTAGAAATGTTCATCTCTAGTTTTATTAAGAATTTGCCTTTTTTAACTTCCAGCCATTGGTGGTGTTTGTTGCTTGGCAGCTTGGCTTTCTAAGGAGTTCATTGTGTATCATTAGAAAAATAGCGAAAGACTGAGAAAAGAGCCCCGTAATTAATGTGCTTTAGTGCTGTTTGTACATGAGGGTTGTGTGGCACTTTGAGGGCAGATTCTCCTAGAGTGAACTGTTCGTGCTTTCAAACATAGTTCAGTGTGGTTAGAAGGAGGAGAATCTAGCACTTAAAATAAGATCTGAAAACTGTCCAGTGTCCGTCATATTATTGTATGTGAAAGGCATTTCGTTTGGAGCCACTGTTAGTGTGAAATGCTAAGTGGGGCAAAGCTTGTGCTCTCATCTTTAGGGTTCGTCCTCACATCTACATTCAGCCTTCTGTGATGGTGCAACCCACAGTTGTTCAAGGTGATGTTTTGCTTTAGTGTTACTGAGATTTGATTTATAAAGGGGAACTGTTACATAATCTGCAGGTTTAAATGTGTACCTTAATATTTTACCTTCTTTTTAAATATATACTATTTTCTTCTGTGTATTTCTCAGCAAAATACTTCCAACAGGTTCTTTAAAGGGCAGTGAGGTTGATAGACCTTATTTAATGATTGGCCAGTATGCTTAAGCCAAAGAAGAGCATTAATTGCAGCAAAATATTAAACCCCTATGGAGATTTTTTTTCTTTTAATACAGCTTTTGAGATTTCTTGAAATAAATCAGAATAACACAGGCTGTCATGGACATTATTTGCATTGATCAGTGCATGTGCTGGCCTAAGCTGCTGAACTATTCAGGCTGAAGGTTTCCACCATTGTCCTTGTTCCTGCAGATATCACAGAGGAAAAGATTAAGAGCATTATAACTTTAACATAAAACTCAGAAGTAATATAATAGGAAAAGATAGTCTACATACAACAAAAGGAAAATTTGCACGGGCTTACTTTTATCCAAACATTTGACCTCCAGCTTAGACGGCTTAAAAAGGAGGAGGGAAAAACCTGTACCCATTTGTCCTGGTGCAGTAATCTGAAAGTTAATACATTGGGAAATATTTCTCACTAACTCTAAACTGGATATGCAATTTTATTTTTTTTAATTAAAACCTGCATTTCTTGTTCCACTCCTGTGATGGCCAACCAACCGTCCTGTTGGAAAGTAATAGTATCTTGCATTTACTTAGCATTCCTCATAGAAATATCTAGAAATCTGCTTTTTCTGATTTATCAGTTGTTTCATCATTCAGATCATCCACTGGCTCTTTCTGTAAGCAGCACTGAGTTTGAACTGTCTTCAGAGCACTTGACAGCTCTGTCTCTGGTTGTATCTTGGATTTTGTGTTCTGTCAAGTCCCCTTGACCTGGCTTTTTAAACCTTCCTGAGGTTCAAACACTAGTTCTGCTGGTAGCATCCACACAGTAGTTTATGATTTTATCATGCCGTCCTTCAGGAGAAGAACATTTCTCTTTTCTGCAGTCACTAAACCCCTTGTGTCTCTTTACTCAAAGATGCAGAATTTCAATTTTTGACATATATACTAGAACTGAGTCTATAGCAATATAAAATAAACTAAAGGAAAAGGAATTCTTAAATCTGAATCCCCCTAAAAGTCTCTAAGCATAGATGTCTGCCATTTCAGGTTGATAGAATTTAGCTTTCTCTGGTTGTGATGAATTGCCCAGCACTGAATACAGAATTGATGGCTGTGGAAATCACTTTCTGCTGTGCAGGTCTTGCCACTGGCAGGTTAGAGGCACCTAAGGAGAAAGGGAGGTTGAAGGCATCATTTTTTGTACATTTATTGTCTTCAGTATTATTAATTTAAAGAAAAGTTTCAGTTCCAAAATGATGGCTTGCATTTTTACGTACATTCTTATATTCCAATAATGGTACTGCTGGATTCAAGAAGAATTGTATTAAGCGAGGGAGGTTCTGCAGGAGTCTGGCAAAAAGTACTCACATAACAACTTCACAGTCGTCCTCTCTACCCGCAAAATTGGATCTGCAGGGATTTGAATGTGCTCACTGCATTTCACTCTCTCTTTATTTGAATCCATTATGTATTTTATATTTCTTATTCTGACAAAACAATCAAACAGAATGGGAATGACATATTTAAGGGTGGTTATAGGAGTGTTTAAGGCAGTATAAAAAAGTGAGATGGTCTGGTTACTAAATCATTCTAATAAAGGACGGCATTGCTTAGTTTTATTTTATAGTCTCCTGAACAATAAAAACAGTAGCTGCTTCACTGTTTTCATTTTTAGTGAAAGCAACTGTTCTGGAGAATAAGATGGGAAAAACATCAGAAGTATTGAAATAATTATGCTAATATTCAAAACAATGACTTGCAAGTCACTGCTATATAAAAAATGTTTCCTTCGTTTTCTGATTTTTTTTTTTTTAATATGAAACATCTATCAAGTAAACAGGAAAGGAAAACTGTCTTTTTCTGAGTGGTTTCATTTCCAGTGTTTCTTTGGCTTCCCCTCAAGGGTCAGCCTCAATAAACAGCTGTGCACTGTGTGTGAATAAAATCAGTGTTGCAGAACTGCATAGCACACCAACAGAAAAGGGTTTTAATTCTTTTCTCTTTGAGTGTAACTGGGACACTTATGAATTTAACTTTTCCCACTCCAGTATTTGCTCTCGGTGCTTTCACCAAGGAAGAATTCAAAACAAGAAACAGCTGGAGCCTTTTCTTTACACTTCACCTGCTATTCACATCAATAACCCTTCAAAACACAAATGTGCTGGCAGCTCACACACAATTTTCACCGCACCCACTTTTGTGTGGAGAACAAAAGTAGCTTCATCATCTCACTCAGGATAACAAATATTAGAAATCTGCATGACACCATTTTCTAGGAAATCTCTTATTTCCTATGTTACAGGACAAAAACCTGACTCACACATAAAGGATATTCTGGTCTATATTTAAAAAGATACATATGTATTCTTCATTTGTGTGCTTTTTTTTTTTTTAATTCTTGAATCATAAAGATTAAGATACACCTTTTATCAGGCACAAGACACAAACAACAGCATTTATGTGTACGGAGGGTGTATTGTATATAAGTTCCTCAATGGTTGTAAGGCACCTGGGGAGAGGTGCTTGATGGAGTGATCCTTGGCTGACCAGGTAGCTTCTGCCTGGTAAGAATTGCCCATCTGTGTTACTTGTTGATAGAAGTGCCTTTAAACAACAGAGTTGCAGAGCAGAGGATAAGGGTAGATTGTGCATGTCTGTGTCGAGGGGAGCTACAGCACATTACACAGCTGTTGGTTGTTCCATCTTTTGCCACAAAGATGGCCAGGTGTTCTTGCAAGCACCCAGGAGATCTTTAGCTGCCTGTTTGGGCGTCCTGAGTGACCATGAATGTATACTGCACATAAGGACACTGTGGACATTTTGGGACAGATCTCAGGGGCCTTCAGATTTCATATAGCTTGTGATAGTGTTCAGCCTAAGTGCATCCCACATGGTCTGCAGTGAGCAGTCATGGAGAAGAGCTTGGGTCTGTGTAAATTTTTGTTAGCCAATATAAAAAATATTGGCTATACAAGCAGTTTATATAGGTCTTGGCATTGTTTCCCAGGTAGTTGCCTGAGGAGGCCTTACTGATGGGGGCAAGGACACAGAGATGGATGGGCAAGGAAGTGTTGCAAATCCTCACAGATTTACTCTGGGAGATTTTAAAGTTTCAGAGGAGTTTCCATATTTCATTCTGTGCCAGCGTAGCCTGCAAACATGGACTGAATGAGGCTTCCTGGGTTATCAAATTAATCTTCTGGCTGCTTTTACGTCATCCAGATAAATGGGAACAGTTTTGCCCTGATCTTGCTGATGTCTCAGAATGGCACAAGAAGCATCTCCTCTTCTTCCTGTTCCTATATCTCCTCTTCTTCCTTTTCCTATAGGATCTAATGTAACTAGAAGCAAGATTGTTTTTAAAGCCCTTAGAAGCTTTTCTGGATTTTTTGGTGCAAATAAAACACTATTTTCTTTGTGCACGGGGCCAAGTAGTCCACACAGAATGAGGTTTTCTCTATTGCCTGTCTCAGAAATGAAAACTGGGATAATGGTGTTTTCATGTTTCATGGTTAAGATTTGTAAGAAGAACATACCAATGCTTTCACTTATGTAACTTGACGGGAAATGAGCTATACCAGCTACGATGTCTTTTATTTCCCTGAAATATGCACATTCAAAGGTTATCTGTATGGACTACAGAGGTAGCTTAGAGACAGAAAACTGTCTTAGATGCCTAAAGTTAAGAGTGGTTGTATCCTATGTCCATTGAACAGCCTTGAGTTAGGCAGGACAATTAGTTGATCGCTGTCCTGCTCTATAAGGCTCCACAGTCAGAGTGCAGGGTACAAGTGCTTCCCATCATTAACAGCCCAAGATGACTAACTCAGGTTTTCTGAATCATCACTCTAAATCTCAGCATGACATTTTTAGGTGTTAGCTTGCCTTAGGTTGTTTGAGTCTGACCTCCAGCCTCTATAGTGAAAAAAACCCCAATGTCCGATTTTATTCATTTAGCTTTTTAATACAAATTAGTTTCCTTGTAGCTTGAGCCTTGAAGGAGGCAAGAACCTTTGTGTGAATTGTTGGTGGATCACAATAAAGATCACAATAAAGATCTGTCTGTGCACTAACAGCATATGCCCAGGGACAATTTCTGCTGCACACTGACAGTTTGACAGACATGATTTTTTTCCTGATCCTTAGAAGAAATGAAAAAATCTTTCAGACTTCCTAAAGATGCTGATTCCTAAAGCTCTATGAGTTTTTTATTAAAGCATTCCAGCGTCACAGCATCCAGACTTGTGCCCTCGTAGTTGATAGTCAAGGGGGATATTTGCAGGACTGACTGCACAGTGACCTCAGGTTTCCAGCAGCAGCAAAAATGCCTCGGGGAAACTCAAGAGATTTATCATAATGCTGTTTGTTTACAGGAACTTTCAGGTACAACAGAGACTGACAAGTACTGTACCACACAGCTTAAACAGTGAAGAGCTTAGCAGTAACAATTACAGAAAGACAGGCAGTCCAATATTTACATCATATACAAAATTTTTCTCTGCTCGATGGTGTTAAGAGTTCCCTAGAGCTGTTTTCTGTGATATGCTGACGTTACTGGGCCTACAGTTCAACACACTGCATTGGGTATAAATTCACAGGGCTTTTTTTCTCCCTCTCTTTTTCCTTAAGGCTGGTCAAACTTTGCAGAAAGTTAAATGTTTTAAGGAGGATTTGGCTTAGTAGATCCAAGCAATTTTTTGAAGGCACTGCCATGATCATTTGATACAGAGCTAAAATAAGGTAATGAAAATTTGCTGTCTGCAATTTGGCTTTCCTATGTAGCTTGTGTAAGGGAAGGGTAAAGTCCTCACTGGTGAACTGAAGAGCTGTTCACTAGAAGGCAGGTTCCAAGTAGAGCCTCTCAATTTTTCTTTGATGTCAAGAACTCTTTTAGGTGTCTGCATGGCCCATTGCTGCAAAATCTGAATAACTCACAGAAATATATTTTCCTACTAAACTTGCTGTGAAACTTGTGAAAGAAAGGGACATATTTGTATCTTTGCTGTACAGATCGTGCTCTGAGATTAATGTCTCAGTTCACAGACTTTTGTGCAAACCCTGAATTTTAGGAGATTGAAGTGAAATGATGAATTCCAAGTACACAGTCATTAAAATCTTTAATACCACCGGCCTTGCAACAGGCTGCCCAGGGAAGTGTGGGAATCACTGTCCCTGGAATTGTTCAGAAGGCCTGTGGATGTGGTGCCTGGGGACATAATTTAGTGGTGAACACGGTGGTGTTGGGTTAATGGTTGGACTCGATGATCTTAGAGGGCTTTTCCAACCTCAACATCTCTGTGATTCTAAACTTCTAGATATACTGATTTTTGCCAGTGAAATTTCCTTAAATGCTTGTTCATGTCTTACCCTGGGATGAATCGCTCTCTGCATGTTCTTCACTGACTACAAAGGAGCATCAGCTTCCAGGCCTTGCATGCCTCTAAAGATGCATAAGATAAATTTAGATGTAAACCCTAAGCCCCCAGGAGACATAGGCACCAATCCCATGTTGATGTTGGTTATTCAGGTGGCTCTGTGCTTGGCAGACACCCTTCTCAGAGCTACTGATGATCTCTGGGATGTAAGCCCCTAAAAGTTTGGCAAGTACCTGGATGCAGATCACATACCGTAAAGCTCCTGAATTCAGGACAGCAAATTATTGGAATATTTTCCTTTCCAGTGATTACCATAAATGTTTAGGGAGCTTGTTTCAAAATATTTTGCAATCATTAGGTAATTTTTATTGGCCATTTTTAACAGTCAAGGCAACTCAGATTTCAGCTCACATTAATATAATTCACCTTCACAAACATCTCTCTCAGGTTTAGTTACTTTTTTAGAATTTTACCTTATTTACTGCATTAACTGATTAAACAGTTACCATGTCCTGCAGGAGATACCATCCTTTTAAATTCTGTGAGTTGCATATGCAAGTTATTACTGTTCATGAAAAATAAGATAGAGCCATACATGAACCGCAACACTTCAGAGTTTCTTCTCTTCCAAACAAGCTAAAAAAATTACAGGGTGGATGGTAGCAGCATAGAGAATAATAAAAAACAAGCAAACAAACACCTCTCCACCAAAAAAAAAACCCAAAACAACAAAACCAAACCCAAACCACAAACCACACACAAAACCTGTAATTCAAAAATCAACATTTTCAGGATTTTTAAAATATATATATGTATATGTATATACACACAAGTATGAAAAACTAATGCATAGTCTTCTGATCAACCACCCTTGAAATAAACCACAAGCAAAAAGGACGCAGAAATGACACCTGTGGCAGCCATATAATGGTCTCCAAAGGCAAACCTCCCCAACTATTGGTCTTACAAATTGGTGGTTGATTGAAGTGTAGACTGCAAACCTCGTTGGACTGTGCAGCTCTCAAAACACACGAGAATGGAGAGTATTATAGCAGCAGCTGTTACCATGGACGTTGACAGAAATCTGAAAAGTGCAAAGGATAAACATAACAAAAAAATAAAACCTTTCCAGATGGCTGTACAGCTTCCTAAAAATATACACTGCCACTGAAGGCTGGCTGGATTGAAAAGAAAAGATATGTTGTCTAAAATAAAAAAACCAGTAGAAGCTGCTGTACGTTAAAAAAAAAGTCGAAAAAAAATAAATTGTGAGATGTTGGTAAGTGAATTTTTTTCTCCAGTCTCTGTAGAGCTTAAGTATGCAATATAAAGTGGCAGATGCAAGCTATAACTAAGATCAGTGCATAGGTAAGAGTGTAAGCAGCATTCCAAGAAGCATGGCTGGATGGTTAAATAATAAATGCCATTTGGCTGCATTTTGATAAAACAATGTTGCTGGAGTAAGACAAGCCACTAAACCCAGTGCTGACTAGCGTGTCTGCCGGCCTCTTTTCTATGCAAGTCTAACCACGCATGTCCATGCCTGTCCGACCTCAAGATTAGACTAACATAACTGATTTATTGGGGTCTGGTTTTGGTATGTGGTCCCCAGCAAGTAAAAGAAATGAGGCTGGAACTCATGCATGAGGGCTTGTCAGTGTCTGCAAATTGTAGTTTCCCTGAATAACTGCCTGCTGTTTAAGATGAATGGCAATTCCATATATCATGGCACATAGTGTACACCATTAGCAGATTTATTTCTGGATGTCAAAGAGCTCCTGATTACCTTCTACTTTCAGAAACTTTTTCCAGTTTGGCTGAAAGTTTCCTGACCCATTTGTCTGCAGGGAAAAGATAAAAAGGAGATAATCATCACAACTCTTCCCTTATCAAGGCTTAAAGGACATAAGGCTGCATTTCATGCGTTCTAAAATGAGAAGCTAGTCAGTGTTTCACAGAATTAAGACTACTGCAATTAGAAAGTTAAAATTTAGGAAGTTTTTTGCCCTGTTATTTCTGTCATCAACAGGCTGTTCTAACAGGATATTTCTTTTAGTCTTCAGTCTCAAATTATTTGTGGCAGATTTATACTATTTGTTCTCATACCAACATTATTCTTCAGATTAAAATAGTTCTGCCTTTTTGTTGTATCATCTCAATATATTTCTAATCAGCTTCCACTCAAGTTTGATTTGACTAGAGCAAACAAGCCCACCAGGCTTCCTTCACTTCTCATAAAGAATGTTTTTCTTTCCTTGATCAGCCTACCACCCTTCCCTGCATTTTCCCCGTTGGATCATGGGCAACATCCTGAGGTGTGTGTGTGATTTTCCAGTGCACTAGGAAACAAAGGAGCAAAACCACAGCCCGGCACCTTAGCTTAAGAATTGTTATTTCTGAGCATTTATCTGTGATGTCTTAACATCCCCTAAACATTTCTAGTACCATAGAGGCACATGTAGAGCAGAGAGTGAAATTTTTGAAATAACTATCTAAATTTCCACTGCCTGTCAGTATAATTCCATACTCTATTGCTAATTTCAATCTAAATTGCTTCCTTTCAGGCCTAAAACCATGCAATCTAAATAATATATTAAACATGAAGGATCCAAATGAAGCCTGGCAGTCACTCAAGGTGAGATTACAGCCTGTTTAAAATGAGCATGTGCTATTTTAGAGGCAGGTGTCTCAAAGGTAATTGTCATCATCTTCTCCTTTGGATTATTCCAGAAATCATCAGGAAGATTGTGTACTTCCATTAGCCTCGACAGCTGGTTCTGCTGACGCTGGGATGTCATAAAAAGTGTTGTTAGAGTGAAACGTTTCTCATGGAGAGCACATGGGCACATGTAAGAAATGCTGCTCTGAACCAGGTATTCGCCTGAATGACTCTTTCCTCCTGCAGGATAGAACAATCACATATTATTCAACTTGAAAGAAAAAGACACTATCCAAGATACCGTCCAAGCTTTTATAAAGTGCCTTGGATGCAACCTCCAGATACAATTTCCTACTGTACAGTCTCTTACAGGAAAATGATACAACAGACAGCTCATTTCAGATGATAGACTCTACTTTCCTAGCCACATTTCCTAGGCAATCAACAGAATAATATTTTTTAAAATGATTTAAAACATATCTATGATTTTATGAACCTATGGACATTGAATATGGTCTGCGCTCTCTGTATCATTCCACAGATAAATTAGGAAGTTGAATCCTGGTTTGGTAAAGTATTGACATAAACAGCAATTATTTTCACTCTTTATTGTGGTTATTTTGGTGTTCCCTAGCTGTTTTGAATAATTAAGCCTCCAGAAAACCTCTCTCCCAAATGTCAGCAATCCTTGTTTATTAAAACCATTACACTTGTTTCTCAGGATCTTCCTGTTGAGGAAGATTATCTCAGACTGTCTCCACTGGGGTGTTTCTGTTTGAATGCATGTTAACCCTTTGCTTTGTAAATTGTAAATGATCTCTGTCACTGCTGTAAATCAGTCATTGTATCTACACTACATGCAGTAGCTCCAAGAAAAGCAGAAGAAGCAGAACATAGTTCTGAGAAGTGAAGGTTAGATTGCCAAGTGTGACAAAATACAGATAATCTCTTTTCTAGACTGCTGAAGGAATCTAGTGCAGTAAATGCCAAGTCCAGCAGCAAGGATTTTTAATGTACTTTAGGACTGTATGATTAGAGAGTGCCAAAACCAGTAACAATTTCTTAGAAATTACTTGCCTCTCCTCCCCAGCAACCTTCTGTTTTGCTTCTCACGAGGGCCAACTCAGGTCTCCTTTCAGTGTGAGCAAAACTGAAGTCTGCCACGGCATGGGTGAGCATCTGGGATATTTATTTAACCCTCATTGTTTGTGATGTCACTTCAATTCAAAGAAGGATTTTGGGAGGATGGAGTAGCCAATAAGGGGCTTGAAGAAATTTTTGAAGTTCTAGTGAAGTAGGGACAAATGGAAGAGGCAGGTCTGAGGAGCTTTGCTTTTTTTCTTTGGTCAGATCTGCCAATAATCATGTTTATTTTATTTATTGTATTTTTTCTTATGTAAGGTGATACAGTGGTATTATCCCTTTGAATTTCAGAAAAGCACTTTCCACCGTGCTGCATAGGAATTTCATACTGCAGGTAGAGATAATTGCAATTAACAGAAGATGTGGGGTAGATTGAAGAACTGTTGAAAGGGAGACTGCAGAAGGGGACATTAGGACAAAGAAAGGCTACTGTTATTATCCTCAAGGGATAAATCTGTGACAGATCATGTTTAATGTATTCATTAATGACCCAAATATAGAGAACTAAATATGGGATTCTGAAATTCAGACCTGATCATAAAGCTGGAATGTAATGCTGGGGACTAGGGAAGGAATCATCCATTAAAAGAAGGCAGGGTGGATCAGATGACTCAGACAGCTGAAATGAAAAGTATGAGGTAAACTTGAGTTTCAAATTACAATACTGAGCACTTAGAAACCAATATTGGTTTTGGTGGGTTTTTGGTTTGGGGTTTTTTTGTGGGTTTTTTTGGTGGGTTTTTTTGTGGTTTTTTGTTGTTTTTTTTTTGTTTTGTTTTGTTTTGTTTGTTTGGTTTGGTTGGGTTTTTCAATTATTATTATTTTATTTTATTTTCATTTCCTTTTTTTTTTTTTAAACAGAGGATATCTAAATTGGAAGACAAAAAAGATCATTTCTTAGCTGAAAGATGAAGCTATGAACTTCCAAGGAATTTACTTGGCTTCTGGTGTTTTCCATTGTAAAAAGCATTGGTTAAACCTTAGTTGACAGATTAAAAGACTTTGCCTTTTTGACCTAACCAGCTGAATGTCAAAAGGAATAACTTCCTGCAAATACTTTTGGGCAACAAATATCAAACAGGAAAAAAGTTCTGAATTAAAAAAATTAAAATTGGTCTTCAGCAAGTTTAGGGTAAAAAAGAAGTTAAAAAAAAGAAGTTAATTACTTGAATGGTGTTCCACAAATAACCAGAAGGAATCAAAATTGTTTTACGATGATGTTTGGTAATCTACTGAAAAGAATTGCACATTAAAATAGGGGAGTTTAAGGAGATTGGAAATTAAGTTTGTGATCAAGTTGTTGTAGATCAGCAAGTCCTTGGACATTTAATGTCTCTGAAACAAGAGTAAATGACTTATCACACTGTATATTAATGACACCTTTCTGGAACTGGGTTGCTTGGAGAAGGGAGGGTAGATTTTTCCCTGGTGATCCATAAATGGCTGCTGGAGATTGAGTGAGAAGAGTTGCCTTCCCCTGACCTTTGTGCAAAAGAAGGAATAGCTACCTCCATTTTTTCTGGAGCCATTACACATTTAAGAGAGTAGAACAGGTCAGGCTGACAGGTACTAACTTTGACCCACTCTCTCTTGTTGTAGGATGTGCTTCATCTTGTGGTTCATCTGTGCCTGTGCAAGATGAGTTAATAAGAGAGCTGGTAGACAGCAGAGGCTGAGCTCGAGTCACAGTATATATGTAGGAAATGCTGAATAACAGTAGTGCTGTAGGACATTGGTAGAAACACTGTTTCAGAAGCTACATTCAGTAACACAGGTGGTCCGTTCCAGTTCTGTGTTCCTGTTAAAAATTGCTTGAAACATGAAATCTTTAACCAGGCAAAACTTTCCTTAGAACTTTTTTCTTAGAACTGTACTGGAATTTTAGTCCCCTTTAATATTTCTTCTTCTGTGAAGGCTTTCTGCTCTCTCAAATATTTCTTTTCCCTAAATAGCAATCTTCTATGTTCCCTTAAAAGAAAAAATCACAGTGTGCCAACACTCTACATAGTCTCTAAAAATTTACCCAGCAAGGCATATCTCAAATAATTGTAAAGAAACCTAATGACAACAGAAGGCAATAAGAGATAGGAATTGAAAATTTTCCATTTCTTTTAACAAATAGCAATAAATAACTTCTTTTTTCCCTGAAATATCCATCAAAACTAACCTTGTTGATATATGTGTTTTACTTCCAAAGTATTGAATGATAAATAAAACCCCAGAAATTATAATAAGGACAGAATGAAGTATTACTGTTGCAAAATAAAAGAAAACATTTAGTTTTGTTCAAAAAACACCTGAAAGACAACTCTGTCATCGGTCACAGCCACCACAGCTTCATGAGAGGAAAGTCCTGCTTATCAAACCTGATTTCCTTCTATGACAAGGTAACCCCCCTCACTGGTCAAGGGAAGCCAGTTGATGTGATCTTTTTTGGATTTCAGTAAAGCTTTAGATACTGTCTCTCACAAGATCCTGCTGGACAAAATGTCCAGCACAGAGCTGGATAAACACATCGTATGGTGGGTGAAAAACTGGCTCACGGGTGGAACACGAGATAATAGTGAATGGGGTAACATCAGACAGGTGACCTGTCACGAGTGGGGTGTCACAGAGCTCTGTGCTCTACAACATCTTCATAAATGACTTGGACACAGGACTAGAAGGGATACTAAGCAAATTTGCAGATGATGCAAAACTCAGAGGAGCTGTTGATTCCCTTGAAGGCAGGGATCCCTGCAGAGACACCTTGAAAAATTAGAGGACTGGGCAATCACCAACCATATGAAGTTCTACAAGAGAAAGTGCTGGATTCTGCACCTGGGATGGGGCAACCCTGATTGAATGTACAGACTGGGGAATGATATGCTGGACAGCAGTACCACAGAAAGAGACCTGGGGGTCCTGGTCGATGGCAAGTTGAATATGAGTCAGCAGTGCCCTGGGAGCCAGGAGGGCCAACCATCAGGCAAAGCATCACCAGCTGGTCGAGGGAGAGGATTGTCCCTCTCTGCTCTGCACTGGGGAGGCCTCAACTTGAATACTGAGAGCAGTTTTGGGCACCACAATATAAGAAAGATATTAAGCCATTGGAGACTGTCCAATGGAGGGCGATGAAGATGGTGAAGAGCCTTGAGGGGAAGCCGTGTGAGGAGAGGCGGAGGTCACTTGTTCTGTTCAGCCTGAAGAAGAGGAGATTGAGGAGAGACTTCATTACATTTACAATTTCCTTGTGAGGGGAAGAGGAGAGACAAAACTGGTCTCTTCTCTGTGGTGACCAGTGACATGACCTGAGGGAATGGCCTGAGGTTGTGTCAGGGGAGGTTTAGGTTGGATGTCAGGAAAAGGTTGTCTCCCCAGAGGGTGGCTGGTCACTGAAACAGGCTTCCCAGGGAAGTGATCACAGCACCAAACCTGACAGAGGTCAAGAAGCACTTGGACGATACCTTCAGGCACATGGTGTGACTCTTGGGGATGTCCTGTGCAGGGCTAAGGGTTGGATTAGATGACCCTTGGGGGTCCCCCAACTCAGCATATTCTGTGATTCTGTGAAAAAGCAATATTTTGAGAGAACTACAAATTTACTGTGAATGTATGTTTTTAAAGGAACACATTTTTCACTGTTTTTTGGGTTTTAGATTTTTTTTTATAACCTGTAATTACCTTTATTTAGTATGAAAAACTCCTAAAATGTTGTTTGATTCTGATGCAAACTGGACAGGGAAATGGATAACGAGATCATTCAGTGAACCAGTGATTAAAGTGATCTAGGAGATGCATTTCAAAGTATAGCCCAAGGAGGTTACACTATTTCAGAAGAGAAAGTATGTCATGATTGCCTTCTTTTGTGTTTTCTTACTTTTAAAGCTAATCTTTGCCAGCATCTGTTTATTGAGCCACATAGACCATTTCCTTCATTCTACTTCAGCAACTCTTATGATCACAACCAAGTGATTTTTAAAGACTTTTTTCAAATATAGGCATGAGTTCACCATGGTCTGAGGAACACAGGTGATTTAAATTGTTTTCTTTTAGACAAGATTTGGGGACTTTATAGTCATGTGCATTGCAAAAATTTCCTAAAAAACGTTGTTTCCAGGCCCCAGTCTGGTGACATGGTTCTGAATGTGATATTCTCTGATTTTATGTGAATAAACTTGTAACTCTGATCCCCATAATCATGGTACATCTTATGTGAATAAACATTTCCTAATATACTTTTTTCTTTGTGAAATCTGTAAATTTTGAGACACCTGGAAGCAGAAATGAGGAGACCCTTTTTCACTCTGAAGAAATTATTCTGAACTCTGGGATTCACGGTTGGTCTATCCATGTGCTTGAACAAATCAAGATCAAGGAACTGGGTACTGTGATTTGACTGTGCTGGGTTATGGTTATAAGGATTCCTGGCGTGCCTCTGGTCTGAGTGCTCTTCAGGTTATTCCCAGGCATGGTCTAGGAGTAAACTTGTGTCATGGCACATTCCTTGTTGACAGTTTAAATGTGCTGGAGAGCGAGGGAGTGTTTCTACTGTGGACATGCAGAGAATTGTCAGGGGTTAGTTCATTGATATCAAAGAGTCACAGTATCCTGTGCTAGAAATTAGAAGATAGAGAGCTTCAGATAAATGACCAAGTGCCTACTCATAGAAACATGTAGGTGTGAAATAACTGTGTGTCTAAGGGTGCCGTAGAAAACATGGCCAAGTCAGGTGTAATGATGAGTTCATATCCACAAAGAATATCACAGTAGAAAGTGTTTCTGTTAAAGGAAACAAAATATTTGTGGGACTACTGGAAGTGTGATTGCAGATAAAAGTGCCAACTACGTAAAGTTTTGGTTATGTGGGAGTAGGGTGATAGACTGATGGATGGAAAGACATCAAGAATTTTAAAAGAATGCATCTTTTTTCCCAAAGGCAATAGTATTACTAGTGGAAAAATACAGCAAAGGAAAGCTCCCTTACTATGAGTTTGAATAGATCATGAAATAGTTTTTCAAGGAAAGTGGAGAAAGCTGTGCCAACTACAGATTGTACAACTGTAGTGATTTTGGATGAGATTGAGTCAATTTTCTTCATAGTAGCTCGTGTGGTGCTATGTTTTTGATTTCTGATGAAAACAGTGCTGATAACAGAGCAGGGTTGTTTTAGTTATTAGTGAACAGCATCAAGGCCTTTTTTGGTTCTCACTGTGCTGCCAGGGTGAAGAGGCTGGGGGTGCACAAGAAGCTGGGAGGGGTCACAGTTGCCCCTCAACTGACCAAATACCTTAGCATGTCATGCTCAGCAATAAAAACAGAGAGGGGAGATTTTTGTCAGCTCTGCAATTCCGTGGGAACTGGCTGGGCATTGGTCTGCTGGTAGGGAACAATTTGGGATTTTAGCACAGCTTTTTTTTTTTTCCTTGGTTTTGTTTTTCTTTGCTTCTTTTTGCCTTTATTTTTAACTTTTCCTATTAAAGTGTCTTTATCTCAACCCACATGTTTTCTCACTTTTACCCTTCTGATTTTCTCCCACATCCTACAGTGGGGGAATGAGCTTGTGCCTGTGTGGTGCTCAGCTGATGGCCAAGGTTAGCCCACAACCACACCTAAACTGAAAAAGAATTAAAAACTGTACTGCCCGGAAAATTCTCCCCTGAGAAGCTTGTCTAGAACTGCCGGAGATAGTTAGCATGGCACACTCACAAGATGTGAAAAACATAGACGTGAATAAGGTGAACCTTGGAATGTTACAAAACCTGCAGTATTACTGCACCCAGGCACATTGTATGGGTTAAAAAAATTAATATTATTAGGTTGTATACTGAGAGACATTTGATATTAAGGGATAAACAGCTGCAGAAGCATAGAAAGATTAAGAGATGAGAGTACATTCATCATTAAGTCACAGAGCATTAGAAAAATGATGGCATGTTATCAGAAGGTAATTATACACATTCCACAGACATTCTCACCTGGTGTAAATCAGCAGATTTCTTTTGCAGTGAGAATTTTGGTGATTTATAAACAGAGGAGAACTTGGCTCACTGTTTGTGTTCCCATGCTGTCCTTGTAACACTATTTAGACCAGAAACATTCATGCTCATGTTTTCCTGAATTTTGAGATGCTGTGGATTGTGAAATCGTTGGCAGCCTGGGAAATGCCATCTAATCACTCCTGTTAGCTTAAAGGAAAAGCTGTTTGACCACGCAGAATACTTCACAAAAACAACAAAATAGAAACTCATTTAAAATTCCAATGAACAGGAATGATGAGCTCAATCTTGAGAAGTGCAAAACATGCATTCCTTTATCCTTGGAACTGAACAGGGCAGACCTTGCAAGAAATAAAGAAGCAATTTCTCTAGGATTTATGCCTAAAAGGAGCTGAAAATCTCCTAGGAAGTGTTGAGTGCTCCAGATTGCCACTGAATTCTTATGATTCTGTCCCTCTTTCTTGTAAAGGCTTAAAACAAGTATACAGCATTGTGCTTCTAAATCTGAAGGCTGGTGGGTTTTTTTTGTTGTTGTAATGAAGTAGAGTTTTATTTTCATTTCAAAATACTTGCCTTTAAAAACCATAAAAAAATTGTGCTTTATCTGACAAAATGAAACTAATAATTTTGTGTGCTGCTAGTATCCTCCATGCAGTAATATGAACTGAGGTATCAAATATTTAGTACTATGAAACACTAATATGGATATGGTGATTTCTCATTAATGCTAACAACTTTAAAACTAATTCTCATTAGCTTGAAATAATTATTTAGCTGCTTAGAAAGTGATTAAATTCAAACAGAAGTATATAATGTGTTTACAAAAAAAGAACTGGGTGACATTACAAAATGTTAATGGCTTTATTCCTTAAAACTTATTATTGGATTGGCCCATACATTTAAGGAATGGTCTTAAAACTGGGGACTGTGTTTTTATTTTAGTGTGGAAATTGCATCCATTTTGGAAAAGCATTTTGACTCTATCAGCCACAAATTAAGCAACAATCACAAAAATAATAAACCCCAAAATAAACCTTAGAATAATGTAATTCAGAATTTAATGGAAAAATAAAATTATTTCCCCATAATTGTTTGACTAAGCCTCCTTCTATTTTCCCTTCATATGTAGAATGTTGGCATTTAAAGGTTGGAAGTACAGTAGCAGAAACAGTTTCACGCATGCAGAGCCCAGAAACTCAACAATGAGAAAGGCTGAAGCTCCTAAAGCAGACATGAGTTTTGTGTGGGACAGTCTCTGGGATCTGAGCTTCATCTCACTGTTTGAAAGCTAGAGTCCTTTTGTTGAGGGAGAAACCTTCTTTTGTGCAGCTTCACTTACCTTTCAGGTTTTAGAACTAGGTGCTCAGCAGTAATGAAAAAGCTTGAGAAGCAAGTGTGAAAATGGAGTGATGAGAAATGTTCTCTCTGCATTACAGCTTCCGTCTTGGATGGTACACAGGGAGCTTAAGTGAGGAGCTCAGGAGCAGATGCATGGATGCTATTAAAGCTTATGTGCCAAGGCATTAAAACTAGAACTGTTCTTCTCCATAAAGGACAGGAAAAAAAGAGGGCCCTCTAGCCATAAATTCGCCAGTAAAATGCATTTGCACTGTATCATTTGGCTCAATAAAAGATGCGGCATGTGGCAAAATTTTAGACAGATAAATGTAATTAACACTGAAAGGCAGATGGCAAGGAAAAGGGACAGGGCGAAAAACTACAGAAGGGTGGGATGCAGTGGCACTCTCTAATATTATAAGTACATTAAGAATTCCATCCTCATAGAGGACAACATTTAAATGCTTTCCTAAACAGAAGAATATGACAGATTTTTTTCCTGAATTAAACCCTAAACTTTCAAGTGAGGGTCAGTGTATATTGGTTTATGCATTCGTTGTAAAACATTGTTGTTATCCAAAGTATAAATTTCAAGCATCCTGGTTTTAAGAAATGTGTTTAAGAGTGGCAGTTATACCATTTCTTAGAGGTATGATAAGAAGTGTCAGTGCCCTGCATAACAAATCATGTTTATGTTACAGTAGAAAGTAAACATTTGCATTTCAAACCCACACAAACTGCGGGTAATATGCTAAGGTTGCTCTAAGTCAGCCTTGCAAAAAGTTCTGGAGCCTGAGTTCAGAGCAAGTGACTGCGAACAAGTACCATGTACTTGATTTCAACCGGAGCAACCTATGGCTGAGAGTGTCACACAGTGGGGGTTTTTCAGCTCTTGGATTTAATGGAGAGATAGTGGCAAGGAGCGCATTAGGAAAAAAGGGAGGAGTGAGGTGGAATTAAACTGGGATTTTAAAAAATGGAAAATCAAAGTATGAGGTTTCAGGCCTGTCAAAATGTTTAATTCTTCTTGTTCAAGCTGCAGATGGTTTGAGTCATGTTGTGCCAGAATTAACTTGGTGACACAGTAAAATAACCTTTCAGAAATACGTTTCCCATATTTTATTCATTGTTGCACTTTAGCTGAACCTATTCTTTGCATGAATAAGGTATTTGAGATCAGATGCCCTCTTCATACTTGCTTGGTGGGAATTAGAATGTGACTTGTTAAGAGATAAGCCTAATTATGGAATGAAGGCATGAAATGTTGCTTTTGCTTACAGTGTGTTGTGCATCTTCATCTGTCTATGCAAAATACTTACGAAGCGTGCTAAAAACGAAACCCTTGTGTCTACATCCTGCAAACAATCTGGAATGCCACCTTCTGTTATATAATAAATTCAGACTTATCTATAAAGAAGAAAAATAAACCACATGTAAAATTTGTTCAGTTGAACTGGCTGTTTGACTTAAGACAAAAGGGTCTTTTCTGCTGTTTGGATGGTTCTTAGATCCCAAAGCAGTGGACAACAATGGAGGTGTGCCCATTAAAACATTCTAGGAAGTTTGGCAGATGAAGGTACCAAGTTAAAAGCTGGGAGTGAACACCAAAACTGCCTGTTTCAGAGGTGGCATATTTTATGCTTTCTACTAGGGGTTCTTGCTGCTTGCTATCATTTTACAGTGCTGACGGGGGCTGTGGAGGGTCTAACGTGGAGCAGAGAGCATTAAAGCAGAACTCTGTGCAAGGTCTGAAACTGCCCTGGGTATCTGAGAGACAGATTTTGAGCATGTTTTTTACATTGCTTGTTTCAATTTTGTATAGCACAGTATTTCTCTTTACAATCTGGGCTTCTCATAAGCATGCACATGAAAACACCATCTACTTTTAACTGTGAGTATTATTAGTTCAAGTGACAGCTAATGAAATAATATGTGCATATATGATTTTACAATGTGCATATCTCATTATACAATTAATTAAAAGTGCAATATTTATCCAATGCAAACTCTGTACATATTCAAGTGATTTATGTAAAAAAGAATATTCTGAATTTTAAATTAATTCTGGATTTATTTTTTTTTCTGACACAAAGAGATATTCTGTGCTTCAAAGGAAGGATTTTATTCAAGCAGATGACATCTTTCAAATCAGAAGCAGCATTTTAAGTTCAAGTGCTACATTTTGGTCTGAGGCGGGTGATTACTTTTATAAATCAGCTGTAAAAGGTAATCCTGAAAGCTCTCCATAAATAATAACCAAGACTGAAAATTTCTGTGTAGTGTGTGTGTATAATGAGAGGAAAATAGAGTTGAGGGAAATGGAGTTGAGTTTAAATTACTTTCTTCATGTAGCTAAATGGGCATTTCTGCCATGGAAATCAAATGAGGGGTATACATATGGAAAGAGGGCAGGATCTGGTACCAGCTTTGCAAATGCTTCAAAAAATTATGCTGAGCAGCCCAGTCTGTTACAGCTTTAGAACAAAATCTGGAGGAGTGTTCATAACAAGTATAGAGCAATTTACATAATTTTCAGTTGTCAGACACTGTGTGCCACAAACTAACAGGGATGACTGGGTAGTATGGAAATCTGCTGAAAAATTGTCCAAATAGATTTCAGTTCAACATGTTCTTCTATTACTGTGTGTGAACATTTGTACAAGTAAAACTTTCTTTGGAGATGGTGAATTGTAAACCTTCAGAAAAGATTTATTTAACCTATGCCGTATTTGTGCCAACATGGAAAGCAGTTTAGCACAATTAGGTCACATAGTCAGGAAGCAGTAATGCTATTTATTACATGATATGGATAACTCTTCATGAAGCTGCAGTAGTGAAGTCTTATTTTTCTGGCTGATACAGCCAACCATCGCAATTAGATACAGCTCAAACAGCTTTTGCAAGTAGTTTCTCTAAATTTTCAGGTAAATTGCTTCTCAATTCTGGGAAATGCTTTCTGTTCTGTTCTTTTTATTCTATTCCTGTACTAAAATATTACCAAATTGGAAATAAAATAATTTCCATAGAGTTATTAGGGTGTGCTGTCATTCAACTCTTATTTAGTAAGTATGACTAAGGCCATCTGTAGTCTTTCTGACCACTTCATGAGTGGGCATAAAGGCCAAAGTTACCCAATTGCTAATTTGTTGAACAAATATTTCAGTTATTGCTTCTTCACCACAAGTATAATGTTACTTTTTAAAATTTAAAGAGAAATTTGAAAGTCTTGTGTTACCTGTCATATACATCTGGTTGTAGTTCAGATTAAATGTAAGTGAAATCCTGACATAGCTGTATGAGTATAGCCTTACAAAGGACACTCAGCTAATCATTTCCTGAAGAAACCCCTGCCACTATTACATAAAATGCTATTTTCACAGCAAACACAGTGCTTACTCCTTCAGTTAAGGTCTCAGAATTTTCAGTTTTCCCCTATTTCTGTCTGGAAAGGTCTAAGAGTAATTTAAAATGCTCACTTTCATGTTGCAGAGATTAATGAGACATGAAATTTTTTTTTTTTTTTTAAGACACAGGATGTTTATTATTAAGACTGATGGGAAAATAGGAACTATTTCCCTTGAAAAAGAATTTGTAAAAATAACCCTTATCAAGATGAGAAGGCAAATCCACAAATATTTGTGGTTAAGAATGGATGAAAATTCTGTTGGAAAAAACTTCAGTGGAAACTTTCAGCTTTCCAGCTATGGCCATGGAAACATTTTCTCAGTTGAGAGAAAGGAAAATCAACAGGAACCTTCAAGAGTGGAATCTGGGGAGTCATCATTGTGGTTTTACTTAAAGGAAAAGTGTTAGAAAATCTTTCCAATTGCAGGTTTCGAAAGTTCTTTACTTATTATTATGGCTATACATCTATACACTTTCAGAATTCCTCAGTTACACCAAAGGATGGATGCAGGTTTGTTTTCCAAATAGCTGTTTGATTTTCTTGCTGTATTTAGTTCATTATTGTACAAGCCTTCAACAACGTTTTCCTTGTGTTCTCTACCTTTTTAACCCTTTTGCCATGTCTGTTTATATCATTGCTTCTGGTCACCACATTTGTGTAGCTCACCCTTTCGAGATATTTCAGTTGTTGTGTGTTGCTTTGATATTGTAGCTTTTCTTACCTTGCAAAGGTAAGAGCTTCACCACAGCAGCTCAAAAATATTGCAAAAGATCATGAAGAATTTTCACTGTTGTGAATCATGAGGAATTTCACAGCATTTAAAATAGTGGTCAATCTTAAAACTGTTTGTCTATGCAATATAAGCAAATAACTCGCTCACAAAATGTAAAAATATTCTTGACAGGTTTCAAAATTATCAACAGAAATCAGTTATATCTGTGCCCCAAAAAAGGTGGTATTGTTTAATTGGCAGTTTTTAAAATCTCAGATAAACTACTTCCAGGTTACAAAAGACTTAAGGTTATCTCCACATTAAGAGATTTAAATGTGAGTTAATAAAGACAGAGTAGCATAGAGATGTCTCAACAAAATTGCTTTCAAATTATTTTTCATCTCTGGAAGATCATCTTTCAGGTGCACATCGATCAGAGGACTTATTCTACCCTCATACCAATGTGATTTTCCTGTTTTAATGTCAGAAATTTATTTCTAATGGTCTGAATTTATAGTTTCATTGTCAAATCAATGCCTTGTATCTATCAGATGTCAGAATGATGACTAAAAGTATGCTGTATCACATAATGCAATTATTTTGGCCAGCAACTTACTCTTGCCCTTTAATAGCAGCCATTGGTCATAGGTGTAGTAATTGAGGACCTGAAAATACTGGATGTCTTTCTGAAGCCCTCATTTAGGAGCTTGATATTTTTCATGCTTGTATGTATCTGAGAAAATAGTATATTTGAGAAACTGATGCAAGCATTGAGATACAGTTTTTGACTTATAGGTTTGCACTGAAAGAACACTTTTCCCATTGTTTAAAAGCATTTAACTGCATTTTTTGAAAATTTTGAACAGAACTGCAGCAAAATGTTCAAAGCTTGAAACTCAGATCAGATTCTTTTGTATAAGGAATCAGTGCTTCTCCTGGTTTGAAGGGAAAATAAAAATAGAATCATACATGATTGAAGCGGCATTTTTTACTTGCCTAGTTCAACACAAAGCTCACAGAAAATGTAAATTTAACCACTAACATCTGACTCAGTGAAAGAAGAACTTCAAAGACGAACTGGAACATTTAAAAATCAACTTATGCAAGGGCTCCTCCCTCTCTCCTTTCTTTTTCTTAGCAGAGGAACAAAATACTTGGTAATCTGCTGCTATTAACTTTTAAGGTCCTCACAGCTGAAACATCAAAATACAATACAAAAGTAATTTTCTAATAAGTATTCCAACTTCCCTTTTTTTTACCAGTGAAGTATGTGGATTTTTACTGCTTTTAGTGGCAAAACATAGCAAGTCGAGTTGTTTTGGGTATCAAATAAAATTTTTATTAATTTATGGGAAAATGGTTTCTTAGGCTTAGAAGGGAGTCTCTCATCAAAAGCAGACACTGTCTGCACAGAATAGCCAATAATTCAAAACTGAAGAACACACACTTTCAAATCTGCAGTTTGCTTGGCTCAAGCTGCTGATGTGGACAGGAGCATGTTCATCTAAGGTAAAGGTCTTACTGTCTTGCTTGAGTGTGTGTCTCCCAGTCCTTTCTCAACTCTAATTGAGCTTTGGCCTTTCATGTCTTCCTCCTGCATATACAAACCACGGCTCTGTGTCAATTCTTTTTATTGACTATAAGGAGAACATGATGTGACTAGCCGATATGTAGGTACATTCACTGTATACACCTAAAATTAGATGATTTCAGACAACATTACTGACAACTTTACAGACGCGTGTGTGATTCAGGGATACATGCAAATAACACCTAGGATCTTAACTCTGGGAGGGCAACCTCTGGAAAGTCCTTCTGTAGGACTGACTGAAGCACCAAAATAGGAGTGTTATTTATAAGGAATGCTAAAAAGCTTTTAATTTTTCCATCAGCTGCTGTTACCAGCTATGATGGTGACATTATCCGATCCCTACCTTGTCAGTGTTGTCTTTCTGTATGCTGGCAATGCAAATAGCATAAGACAGAGGTAGAGGAGATGAGTGGAGGCTATTTTTGCTGTTGTGGTACAGGGCTGATGAGGGGACCACATGGTAATATTTTTAATAGGCATGGTCCATCCTGGACCGGAGGCCTTAAAATCATTTATAATGCTTGTGTAAAGCTTAAAGGGCAATGAATCTCCTAAATTTTTCCATGGCATTTGCTGGAAAAATGCAACACATTAAGGACAGAGTAATTGAGTGTACAAATGCAGGCTTCGTAATTTATCCTTCTGTGGAGTGGGTTCTACTGAAATTGTGCTTGTAAAGTGGATTCTATATGTACAACTTCGCATCTGATGCACTGAACATAGGTTAAATTAATACAGTCAGGGTCAAGTGTTTACCAAACCTTGACATTGTCCAATAGCCACCTCTACCATTCTTGAGTCTTGCCTCAAGTGTGCTGTGGCAAGTAACTCTCCTTAGCTACTCATACAAGGAATCTGCTGCCTTTTATGCTGGTAGCCCAAAGATGGATAAATAGAAAGATACACATGCTATTGAAGGGCACATCAAGCACATAATTCTCAGACTGTACGTGCATACTGTTATGAGAATAGATACCCTCTGGAAAATAATGAGAAAACAATTAATCTATTGCAGTAGGGACTTAGGGCAGGAGCCAGCCAACTGTTGCATATCCACAGAATCACCCAGCCCTAAGAAAGTATGTCTTAATGATTTAATTGCTTTTCTCATCTGACTGGATATTGTAATTCTGATTACAGAAGTTGAGGATGAACACGCTTAAAACTAATAAATACAAAGTGCATTCATTTGAAATGAGCATCATCAGCACTCACAATGAAATTTCATTTATGGGCATTGTTTCATTAAATGTAACATCTAGCTTATTACAGGCACATTATTTTTCATTTTTTATGCATGATGTCATTCCTTTATTTAAACAGACCATGTTAAATATTTTATGAAACCATTAAAGGAACAAATAATAAAATTTTGCATTAAAAATGGATCTGTGAAAGTGTCTGGCAACTAAAATACAAACAAACAAATAAACAAAAAGGGTGGAATTATGTTGCAATCTGTCAGAAATTCTCCTGGAGTTTTATCTGTTATTTGGCCACTGTTACTCTATTTCTCACTCAGTTGCCCTATTAATATGAACTGTGTAAAATGGTAGAAATATGTGAGCTGCCTTGGGGCAGAATATGATGATCTTGTTCTACCTCAGACTTTTAGAGGATGCTAATTGTGTGCTGGGCTTTTTGTTTTCCCAAAGGCCTGTTTCATGTATTTAATTAGAGTTTTTTAACTTTTAAAGTATTTCCTGTGTGCACTGGCAAGTATTTTTAAGAACCATGTCCTGTGTATTGAGGCAATTGTTCAGATTAGCTAAAAGAGTCATTAAGCACATCTGCTTGCACAAGACTGTCATAATCCAGTCTCCAAGCATAATTTTATGGCCGCTGCAAAAGGCAGGGTACAGATGGGGTGTTGAACTTGCAGTTTAGCACCTCCTGTGAATCCCACTGACTTCAGCAAGAGCTGAGAGAATTATTCGATTTGCGAAATCTGGCACCACAAAAAATAAAAATATAATGGCAAACCCCTCAGTATTTATGTAGCTGAAATTCCTACTAAACATACTGAGAGATCAATACAGTTCTGTGGAAATCAGGAGAAAGATTCCCACTGGCTTCATAAGGAGTTGAATCAAGTAACTAGTTACTAAAGATGTGATCCTGCAAGAAGCAAAGCCAAATCTTCATCTCCCAAAAGGAATGGTTGTGGTGGTGGTGGGAAAAAATTCACTGTATTCAGCAGCTTCCAGTGTTGCTCTGTACCTGAGAGATTTGAATTTTAAATGAATGAAATTCAAGACATTTTCTTTGTGACCCAGAAAAAAAGAAAAATAAAAAACAGTGACAGGAACCAAAATACACAGATCTGAGTTTCTGTGCTAATGTGTTATTGCCAGCTATTACTTTTCAATTTTCTCCTTGCAGAAGGAGTAGCTTTGTCAAGGTCATGCCACAGATAAATCATTTCTGCTTTTCAGCAAGGTCTTGCTAAAGCAACTGTAATCAGGACCTTCTGTAAATTAGTATTTCTTTCTAAGGAATGCATTCTTATTTCAAATGACCTCTTACCTCTTTTTTTCCATTTCTTCTTCCCTCTGTAACATCTAAGTGATTTGTAAACTTCTCACATTTCAAGGACATAATTAAGAATGCTGATTAAATTGACATAATTCTCAACACTGAAGAATGTGAACAGGAGTGCACTCACTGCTTTTTAAATACTTCTGTCCCATCCTCTACAAATAAATGAAAGTAATAGAGCTTGAGAAATAAAAAAGGTCATGGTCCCTCCTCAAAAGTTGCTAGGCTGAGAGTAGATCTTTATGCATCAAGAAGAGAATGTAGCTGCTAATATGCTGTCCTCAAAAGAGAATAACCTGTGTTTATGGCAAGGCTCAGGCTTGATGAGAGTAAAAGGATACTTCTTTGATACTATTATTTCTTCAAAGTACACATTAATGTCTTTTAAATGCAACTCATGGCTCTCATTAACGCTGTTACTATGAATTACTAAGACCTCCATCCATTAGTTTGGTCACAATGCTCTTAATTAATAGGTGACCTATCTTTAACCAGATATCATATTTTGCATAGATTGTCTGCTGATAACCTGAGACAAATACCAATGCATAATTAATTTGTTTTAATTAATTCTCAATACATGCTGTTGTATGGATTCAAAATCAGAAAGGTACTAATTAGCATTTTGTTTTAATTAGCCTTGCATATGCTAAGTGTATTATGCAGCCCTCAGTGCAGCAGAATTGGTGATCAGGAGGATGGTTTAGAACTGATGGGGTTAATATTGCAGCTCAATAGTAACGTGATTCCAGTGCTGCTCAAGAATGATAATTGAAGATCCATATTTCCATAGTCCTTTTTCTGCCTATGTAATTACTATCTCCCAGTGATTCTAGAGCAGGTTCAAATTAGTAAAGAGGTTAAGGAGTGTTACTGTAGTGGTCTCTAAGTGCCAAGGAAAGCGAGTACCTCTAATCCAACCAAGACTTAATCTACCACTTACAAGGCATTGCAAGAGCTCCTGTGTGTTCCATTCTGTGAGTTTGCACTGGTAGACAGTGGAATTCTCTATCTGGAAATTTTGCAGCATTCGAGTGCCCCAAGTTCATCTAAGACAACCTGGATTATGGTCCTAAATGTGACAGCAATTAGAAGGATTTTTATCATAAGTTGCCAACAGCCAATCTATGGCACGTGGCATATAGCACTAAGCATGAATCTGAGTAACACGTCAGAGGACCTTCTTCATATCTCCCAGACTTTCTGCTTTTTCTTCATGTCTCTTGATTATTTTGTTTTGCTTTATTTTGTTTTGCTTTATTTTGTTTTCAAACATTGATAGGAGCCTGAATAATTTAGATGGGTTGAAAAATATCACCTTCCGCTGCTGTGAGGATCCTGGTCTCTCTGGCCCTGTGCTGTTTCCTTCCTTCTGTTACCTTCACAAAGATCCACAGAACAAAGTTTTCCATGCAGTTTTCTTTACTGTTTGACAAAGACAGCACTGTGGTCTTAAAGGCCATTAATGAAAGCTAGATATTGGCTTGTCCTTTCTTCCTCCTGCACACTTTTACCACCTGGCTGTGCCTCTGAGCCCAGGGTTGTTCCGTAGCCTGGATCTCCAGCAGTTTGTCCATGTCCTGTACACCAGCCCTGTTCACCTCCTCCTGTGGGGAAGAATGTACTGAGAACTATTATGTTTGGATTCTGGTAATGAAAGCTGCAAAAGTAACAATCTTTCAAAGGTCTTTTTTACAAATCATGGATGTTCAGCATGTTAAGGGGCTGCATAGGGGAACATCTGTTCACTCAACATCATTCAAAAAAATCTGGAGTACGGAAACAATGGCTAACTTTTAAAGAATAAGAACTTTCTGGGAGATTTTCAGTATTAAAGTAACAGACTTTGGCATTCTTATTGAAGAATTCCATTCAATTCTAAAGTAAGCTTATGTTATGAATGGGAAAAGCAATTTTTATACAGTTGCTCAAATGACAGTATTCTTGTAAGGTTTTGCTTTTGTATTTCCTTTCAGAAGAAAAATACATATTTTTTTTCTGAGGAAAAGTTTGGTAGTGACTGAGGGATGGAAATATGAAATTTTCCTTTGGGTGAAAGCATAAATTGTTGAAGTTAAAATTTTAATTTTATTAATCTAATGACTATACTTTGGAATGCCTATTTAAGAAAAAATAGTAATTTTCTTATTTACTGTCAAACAGATTCACCTGTTCTTCTGTTAAGTGATATTGCAGACTGAGAATAGCATACTATAGAACTTTCTGTGTGCATTAAAATTTTATGAGATCAGAGCAATGGACGAAAGAAAGATTATGTTTATTATAAAAGCTTTTTGGAAAAAAACAAAACAAAACAAAAACATGGTAAGATCCAATTAATAAATCTTACGGTTTCTGCTTGACCTTAAAAAAATTCAGTTTAGTATTATACCATAGGCCACAGCAATACTAAATAACCTTTTTATTTGTGGATCAGAAGTATCACTGATATATTTGCTCATCAGCGACATCAGTTTTTCTTGTGATGTACAATAACAGCTTCTCAGGAAAGTCTGATACAGAAGGCTATTTCTCTGCTCTCATTTATGTCCCAGAAACCACCATAAAAATCATAAGCTTGAACCACATTACGTGTTCATAGAATAGTAAAAAGCCTTGAGTTGGAAGGGACCTTAAAGACCACCTCATTCCAACCTCCTGCCATGGGGAAGGGGCACCTTCCACCAGACCAGGTTGCTCAAAGCCCCATCCAACCTGGCCTTGAACACTTCCAGGGAAGAGTTTCAGGCTTCTCTGGAAAACCCGTTATAGTGCCTCACCAGCCCCTGGTTGGTTTCTTCCGCTTTAAGTTTCAAACCTTTCCCCCTTGTCCTATCATTGTGATAGGAAAGTATGTCTCTACTGTCGTGTTACCACTGCTTGTGAGATACCTTCCATGTGTAGTTCATCTACACAGAGACTGAGAGAAGGTTTCCTCTTACCTCTCTATTTGATGTTCTGGACTGAGCTCCAACCTTTGGATCAACAAAGCTTATAAGGGCTTGTTTCTTTGCTGTTGTCCATGGAGGCCTCTGTATAAAGCCATGAAGATTTCCTCCCCCGCTAGTTCAAAAAATACCTACATTTCCTCCCCATGAATCTGCTTGGCAGCCTTTGAAGAGGGCAGCCACCTCTCCAAGCAGGCCAGGAGATGATAAAGTCTTTGACCTCACAGGTTCTTTTGCTTCTCTGCTGTTTGTGAATATGTGTAGGAATGGAGAAAAGAGAGTTCATAACCTCAGTTTTGTCCCACCAGTAGCTTTTTAGAGGACGTGGCAATATAACTCATAAGATTGGCATAATATAATGGCCAACTGATGCCGAAAACATGTTGGTAAGTTAGATATACCAGACCAGATCTGAACTCAGTTACATAGCCATGAATATAAAGATATGTAATTTTTCAGAGGTGTGGAGGAGACCAGAATCCAGCACTTTATAACTAACATACATTGTGCAGGTTAACACTTTATCTTTTGGGTTATTAGACAGAATTATCCTAGATATAATGATGAGGGAAAGTCCAAATTGTGTTTGTTGAATATGCCAGCAAAAGTTTGCTTTAATCCATCCATTACAGTTAAAACTAATAAGAATAATTTAAAATTAGGAATGATTGACAACCAGGGAATAAAATTCAAAATCGAGGGTTACTTTTGGCTATTATCGACGCAGAGGAAACTGTCTTTTAGTATAAAATAGCTGTCCTGTTTAGGTGTCACAATAAATTTATCACCTCCAATAAAATGTAGAAAGTATTGTTTTTCTAATATTAATGAAAGATGATGTCCATTTAAATTAGATTTTTCATTCATTTCTAATTGGCTTAAAATCCGGTTCAGCTACAGTTCTTCCACTCATAACTTGTTTAAAGGATTCTAATTCTCATAGATAAATAGGCATCCTGACATTTTTCATTTTCATCCATCATTAAGTTTCTTATGGCTGATGTTACTGGTTGTGCATTGCCTTTCCAATATGCTATCAACTTCTGAAGTAACTGGGTTCAGATTGGATCCATTTATTTCATTCAGTGCCTTATCTGCCTTTTTCCCCCACTTTTTAAAGTGCTGCCAAGGGTCATATTGAAAAACTATCTCCAATTCCAACTGAAAACAACCAGGAAATGGCTTTATTTTACTTTTAGCTGCGACTGGAATCAAACAGGACTGCGTCATTTTATAAAATGGTCATTTACAATACAGTTGCATGCATGCTATGTTGAAAACACCCTAAATTTCTTATATATGCCTTGTTTCTCATTTCATTCATTTACAGTTGCTTAAGAAACAGAAAATATTTTCAGAAGTGCTGGTTTTATCTGAGGTAGAGACAATTTTCCTCACAGTAGCTGGTATGAGGCTGTTTGGGATCTGTGCTGGAAACGGTGTTGATAACCCAGGAAAGGTCTTGTTATTGCTGAGCGGTGCTTACAGAGTCAGGGCCCTTTCTGCCCCACACCTCATCCCACCAGCGAGGGGGAACAGGGGAGCAGGAAGCTGGCAGGGGACACAGCTGGGACAGCTGATCCCAACTAACCCAAGGGACATCCCAGACCGTATGGCCTCAGGCTCAGCGTATAAACCTGGGGGAAGAAGAAGGAAGTGGGGGATGTTTGGAGTGATGGTGTTTGCCTTCCCAAGTCAGTGTTGCAAGTGATGGGGCCCTGTCTTCCTGGGGGTGGCTGAACACCTTCTTGTCCATGGGAAGTGGTAAACTAATGCCTTGTTTGGCTCTGCTGGAGTGTGGGGATTTTGCTTTTCCTATTAAACTGTCTTTGTATCAACACATGGGTTTTCTCACATTTACCCTTCCAGTTCTCTCCCCCATCACGCTGGGGGAAATGAGCAAGCAGCTGTGGGGGGATGAGTTGCCAGCTGGGGTTAAAGCGTGACAGTCCTAATGAAAAGTGGGGGGCTATTAAAAAAAAGTGTATTTTTTTTTATAAAAGAGACATTTCTGTATACTGGAAAGAAGGAACTTTAGAAGGTACTTTAGATGGATAGAGTAATGGGCTCTGAAGGGCAAAACAAATCAAAAGAATGTTCCTTTTCAGTAGCACTGAGAGACTTGAAAGAGAATGCCAGGCTGCAGAGGCAGTTTGTGTGTTTGGATACACCATTTTCAATAACAGAGAAAACTGAATGGGAGATACAGAATTAGAAATTCCTCATACTTTGCTTTTATTTACAAATGCATTTCCCCAAGGACTGCTTTCTAAGGCAATCTGTAATATGTTTTCATCCTGCTTTAATCCTTACCCTTGTTTTCAGCAATCCAGGAGAGTCATCAGGGTGACTTTGAAAGTCTGGGACTTGTTTTTGAAGAAATAGGGCTTGTTCCAGATTTGTAAATATGTAACTTAATGGTATCTTTTACAAGTGTGAAGAGAACGAAGCGATGACTGCAGAATAGATCTTCCAGATGCTGTGAGACTGCAGGAGGTTGAGAATTTTTTTTTCCTGTATTTTGAGTATTATATACTCCTTTTTTTGAACTTGAGGGTATTGATAAGGACAGCCTAGAAGATGCGTGTGGGGAAACTGTTGTTATTCTTGAAATTTATAGCTTATAAAAATTGGCTAAACTTTGGCAATGCATTTTTTTTTTCCAATGAGGCTAGTGCTAGACATAGACATATTAGACACGTTAGATCAGTCTATTAAAGAGACTATAAATCAATCAGTTATATTTTATAGCAGTTTCTGTTCTCCCCATCTTTATCTTCACTTTTTAACGGCACTAATTTTGTTAAAAGGAGATATTAGAAAATTACCTCAATTATGTTGCATGAAACATTCAAGAATGGGGATGCTAAAGCAAAAATTGTTATATGTAGATCCAATAAATCAATAAAAGAAGTTTTAATATCTGTGGTAAAGATCAGATTTCTTTTATGAAACGTAGAGAGTGAATAATTATTTTAGTGTTGTCTCAGGTTGTTTTCTTATTAACAGTCTTCTAAGGAATGTGGCATTTCCCATCTGCTCATGAAATAGTCACCAGATCTACCTCAGGAATGACAGCTGTCTCACTGTGCTCTCACAAATGTGTGTCCTGGATACAAACTGGCTCAGGACACTCCAGTAGTTTTTTTTGGGTTTTTTTTTGGTAGGCTTTTTGAAAGGTTTTTCATCCTATACTTGCTCAGTTCCTTATACTCTTTCACGAAGCATCTGGGGCTGTAAGGATAGAAAGCATATTGACGTGAATCACTACTGCAGCTCATGGCAACCCTTGAGATTTTTGGGCAGTTTCTGTGTATGCCAGCAAGACAGAAGCATTATTTAAATGACAGGGTGTCTTTGGCAGGGGCTGATATCAACATGCTTGTATCTCTTCTTTAGGGTCTCCAATATGCAGAGCAAACCTAGCAGAGAGCATGCAGTCAATGCCATCATATCAGATATCCTCAGGAACAGAATGGAGGACCTCCAGGGCTGAATGCAAGAGGTCTGACAGCATGTGCTATATCTCAAATAATTCCAAGATGCTCACATTGGCTCCCGGCTCTCTGTGTGAAACTGTGTGTTGGCAATGATAAAGGAGAGGAGATTGGGGGAGGGTTATATATTTGCTTTTTGTGCGTGATTTTCCTTCACTCATCCAATCCTGCCCTTCGTAAGCCATGAATTCACAGACATTTGGCATGAGCCTCGTGATGTCTGGCAAGGGGGTAGCACAGGAAAAGGAAAGATGAACAGAACAAAGCTTGATATTTCATAAGCCGTTTACAAAACATTAAGGGGAATATTTTGTTCCGGTAGATTTTAGAATTCCTTGGAAATAAAGCTGGAACACAAAAGCAGTACATTTTAGGTTTTGGAGACTTAGACCCCTTAACTCTTTTCTACTGATTTATTTGAGTGAATTTCAGATTTTAAATTGCACCTCCTATAATGATTGAACCCACTTTCCATATACCCAGTATTTATGGTGCAGCAGTTGGCAATGTTAATGTGAAAAGCACATCTCCTGAACATTGTCAAGCTCTTATTGTCACCTTTAGTTCCCTGGGAGATGGGGACAGAATTTTATTTCAGATTAAAAGGAAGAAAACTGTTACCTTTCACGGAAAACATATATTTATGTTTCTGGATGTCTCTAAAGTGACTCAGACAAGGAGACACACATTTGAGTTATTGTTGCTAGATTTCATTATACTTGGTGCCTGGGTGGCTATACTATATTTTATGCTGTAAGGTTTAGAGTTGTTTTGGAAGGGAAGGGAAGCATTTTTTTTATCTTGATGAGGATGATAAAATGTAAATTCTAAGGGCAAAATTCAGAGGTGATGCCATTGAGAATGAAAGTTCGATTTGTCATGCATGACAGTCATTTAAATTCAGGCCTCATCTTGTCTTTTCTCTCTTTTCTGCCTATTTCTGCCTGTTTATCAATGAGTAAATATGTCAAAATTGGTGAAAAGTAGATGCTGGTAGCCTCTAGGAGATATGAATTAAAATATGATGATAACAAAGCTAGGCTCAAAACTAGGCACATAGGCATCTGACTTCCTAATATGTTTTGTATTTCCTATCAGTAAATCTTCCTAAGGTAAATGTCTAAATTGCTTGTGTGGTCAGTAGGCAAAGCAAATGCTTCTGAAGGACTCTGGTCTGGTGGAAAGTGTCCCTGCCCATGGCAGGGATTGGAACTAGATAATCTTCAAGGTCCCTTCCAACCCAAACCATTCTATGATTCTATGACTCCAGAAGGAGAATCTGCCAGTCTCAGGTTAGGTACCAAATTACATAGATGATTTCTCTCCCTGGAAAGCCTTTGTGACCACCTATATCCCCTCACTGATATTATGAAACTTATTTTTGATTGTCTGACTCATTAGACCTCTGAAATTGTAGGAGCAAGTTTGATGCAAGCAAGAGGAACTTGATGCTGCTCTAATTGAGTCTCTCAGGGAGTTGTAGTGAGTACAGGGAGAACACATAACTGCAAGGCAGGGGCTCCCAAGGAACTGTTTCTCCTGTCTCAGGCTATGACACTGCAAATAGGGTCACCAGCCCAACAGAAATTCAGTTGCTAATTTAGGTTCCCAGCTGAAAGCAGGGTCAAAAGCCTAATTATGAAACCTAATTAGATATTGAATATATGCAAAATAGAGCCCCTCCTTCATTTCCATCCAACATTAACATTATATACAGATTTAACGGTACAGTAATACTATGTAGGAATGCAACACTTCCAACTAATAAGTAACAGTATAAAGACTTTGTATTTAAAATTTACAACTTTTGATGGAAAAACATGACCCTATTTCATTGTAATTATTTGATATCACTGTAAGTAACGATAACAAAAATTATGAAGAACTTTAACTTGTACCTTATAACTGGTGCATATACATTGATTTATAATAAAATCCTCCTTTTGCTGCAGGGTAGCAAAGGCACAGCAATAGAGTACGTTTTATGATGAGATTTATATGACTATGGGTTTTGTAATAGTACAAACACAAACCAGCACATGTGTATATGAACCACACACATCTTAACAGCTTCTAGCTTGAAAGGGCAAGAAGCTGACCATCACATAAAGTTTACCTGTTAGTAAATTTGAAAATTATCTTTTAATTAACTGAAATTAGTTAGCAATGATAGTAACATGGAAAGGTAGGAGTAACCTGTGGTTTGCTAAATGTGTGTGATAAAGGTGCTCAGGTAGGATAGTATGTGCACTGTGGAAAAAACAAAGCTTACGAACATATTTTGATAGTTGTGAAACACGTTGGTACAGTTGCTCCACAGTGGGTTCCTGGAATTCATTCTGGAATTCCAGAATTCATGCCCAGGGAAACTTCATTTGTGCCAAGCTCTTGAAGGTTAGCACAGACTTCAGCTGGTACGAGCCTGTAGGCCATCAAGTAATCTGGGTTGTCCTGTTGATGCATATTTGGCTTTCTGGGTGGCTGCAGTTCTCCCTGTTGTTTTTTTACCCTGCTGACTGGTCTTTTTAAACAGTGCTGACCCACTTGTGCAGCAGTGTGTCTTTAGTATTATTATGAAAAAAATGGAAATGTGCTATTTAAAATTCCTGTGGGTGTGCACACTGCCAACTTCTCATTCAGCAGCAACACAGGTATTTTTTCTTGGTGGAAAAGCTTTTATCCGTCAACTGAAGAGTTACAGTATGTCTTTGTGTCACAGTACAGTGTCTTGTGGTGATACACAGCTCTGAATTAGCTGTATAATTACCTGAGGAACAGTGTGTATTAGATTCTCAAAGAACCCTTTTTAGTGGATCTACATGGTTTCTGACTCCTGAGCCTGCTTTCTCAGAGCTCACAGAGTACCACATTGTAGCACTGCTATGGAATGCATATTTGGATTTAGGTTATCATTTGTATGGAAAGACATGCCTGAAGCTAAACGAAAGTTACTTACAAAAATTCTGTTCTCATAGAAAGAAACAAAAAAATAAAATACCTTTGATAATTTTGTGGCTCAAGTACACTTTTCGAAGAAACAGGTCTGTCCTAGTAAAATCGAGGTGTACACGGTGGAAGCTAAACTAGTTATGTAAGCTCCCTCATAATCAAGAGACAGGATGATTCCTTCTGTGATAAATTTCAAAGGTAGATGTGCCCTTACTTTAAATTAAAATTAATTCTCACTTGCTATAACTAGAAATCCTCAAAAAATTACAGATCACAACTGTGAAGGAAAAACAGTGGAACAATACCAATCTTTGAAAACCTACATTTTAGAAGACCTGTGATCGCATTTTGAATTGACTAGACTGAACATAATCATGAAGAAGCTATCTAGGCTTTTGAAAGTATTTCTTATTTTCCCTGGTGGATTTAAAATCACTTCTATCCAAAACCAGATATTTAATTCAGATAAAAGTCAAACTGGTACAAGTTAATTGAACTTTGTATGGAAAAGCGAAGAAATTAATTTGAAATTTCTAGAAATAAAAAAAGAAGTAAGAGAATATGCTATAGATTTTCGCTTATAACAAATTTTCACTATGGCAAACCTGGCAAGATCTTCCTTTATGATTAGAATTTTTTTATTATTATTTTCCTCTCTTCTATTATTGAAGGTCTCAGATTTCTACCAAAACACCCACACAGTATACGTGCCCTGGGTTTTCATTTATTGTATTATTTCAGGTTACCTGAAATTTCATTTTAGATGAGAAATCATGAAAATAGCACATGCCAGTTATTTCCCATAGCAGATGGCTCCCAGAGGAGCTTCTATACTGCTCAGCTGCATTTATAGGGTAGAAAAAAGTATTAAAATGTCACACAGTGAGCCAAAAGCTAAGTTTCATCCGGGGTCAGAAATTATTTATGAACTTAACATTTAGCACTAAAACGTGTTCTTCACCAGCCATTGTCCAATGTGGAATTTTATTTCCTTGGGCTAGATGGCGCTGGAGTATGTAAAATATCCATGCCTGTCTCACAGCACAGAGCTTCCCTCTGCTTGGAAAAGGAGCAAGCCTTTCCTACATGCAGATATTCAGTTCTTTCTTTCTGTATCAACAAACAAAATGATAACTCTTCTTGGTTTATTTTGAAGGTTATTATAAGTTCCCATTTCACTTGGAATAACTTCTCTTTTAGTAAAATGTGGTAAAACTGCATTTTATACAAGGAGTATTATATATATATGCCACAAACTGAAAATGTGCATGAAACCCACAAACATTTCCTGTGAACATTTGACATTTTAGGTATTTTATCCTGGAGGAGGAGAAAGTAGCAGAAAGGAAAAAGTTGTGGTATTCCCTGGCATAGTCTGTGTTTCTAGCACAGGATATGGAAGTATTGAGAACTACCAGGGCTAATGTCAAACACCACTCATGTTCTGATGGTACTCTGTTATGTGCTATCCTACTGAGACAGGACCTTCCATCTGCTGTGCAAATCCTCTGTACTTCCTTCTCTGCCTTCTCCTCTATACCTCTCTGTGTGGAATTCAAGCCATGGCACAGTCTTTCCACTTAAGCTCTGGAAAGAAGTGACTCTTTAAGAGCTGAGTCCCCACCTGCATCGTCTGCCCATGTGGTGAAAGATGAGATGAGATCTTCACGTCACCTTGTGGTGAAACTTGAACAGTCCAGTGACATTCTCCAGGAATAGGGAATAGTTTCCCTGACAAGATCAAGTTGGGTTTCTATTAGTTTAGAGGAAGAAGGACATACAGAGGAGAAAGAGTGAGCTATTCACAACCCATCATCCCTGAAACCCCCATGACCCCAGGGCTGAGCTGTGTAACTCCTGCTACCATAGTAACTTTCTGTGCTGTTGATGGCATGAAAGATTCAGCTACTGGATAGGCTCTGGAGTGAAGGTAAAATGCAGGAGTTAAGGGAGGTGGTCCCATGGCCTCAAGTGGCCACAGAGTGTTTTTTGTAAATTACCTTCCAAGCCTTCAACACCAACCAGAGGCGCTGTTCAAACGCAATTAGCCAGTGATAAGGGAAGAGATGCACTAGCCTGAAGTGCTCGTGCTGAAGTCCTTCATTTGAGAATACCTCTGTAGAAGCAATAAATATAGACTTGCTTGAACAGCATCTTTAAATTTGTCTGCTAATTGTGTTTTTCTGAATACTGACTCTACTCTGCTTTGGGAATAGAAATGAGTTTCACTCAGACAGTATATAATACTTTCTTCGAAAGCTTGCTGGAGTTACTGATAATTGCTTATGAATTTTTACATACATGATCTGAAGTTAATAATGTTTTGTGAAAACAGAGATCCGATACTGATCCTCAGAAAAGAGTTAACGTTCAGAAGAAAAAGAGTAGTGAACTAAGTTGTAACTTATTACACAACACTGCTTACATGCCACTTTATTATGCTTTTGATGACATTGGTGTTATTGTTTTGTAACACAGAAAAACCTCAGGGGGAATAGCTGGAAGGTGAGATGCAGGCAGGGGTTGCTCTGGCACCTTTGCCATCCCAGACCTGTCATCCCTTATTTCTCCAGTGGCAGTGCCAGGATAGCCACTCCCAACCCTTTCATTTCTGGCTCATGCCTGCATCTGCACTGAGCTTTCTGCAATGCTGTTTTGGGGAACTGATACAGGCTGCTAAAAGCCATGACTGGGATTGCGTTCTCAGGGGGCTGGATTTAGCTACCAGAGACAGGTTTGGCACAAGCAGTGGTGCTGCTGAATGCGGAAACACAACTATTACCTGTCTAAGGATGTTCTGACAAAAGACAGCTACATATCTCTTAAACCTATTGGAATGATACGATTACAGATGAAAGAATAAATACATCTGCCATTTTTGATAAATTCTGCTCCTTGGGGGCAAAGATGCTTCCATTTTTTCATGTATAAAGGCACACACAAAGCATGGAAACTAGTTGGTAGAACATTTGCCTCTCTGCTAATCTTTTCTCCTCTTGTAGATTCAACTTGATCAGTGTTTATTGCTGCTCTAAAGAGATATTTTCCTCCTTCTTCCACCTGGCCACATGCAGTTCTGTTAGGGGCTCATTCTATCATTGGCTAGGCATTGGGGCTTAAACTGCCTGTGGAGTGAAGCTTACACAAATTGGGAGCAACTGAGTTGATGTTAGTAGCACTGAACTTAGATATCCTGTCATGCTTCTTGATGTAGAACCGCAGGCAGATTTGGAAATTCTGGACTTGTATGTTTCTGTTTGTTTGCTTCATTTAAATTTTTTTAATGAGGTTTTTAGGTGTCCTAGAACAAAAGTATTTTTTAAGGCAGTGTTAAATTGCTATGACTTTTTAACATAAAATAGAAATATAAATTTGTTTTGCTGTTGGAAAAAAAGGCAATATTGATTACATCTCAGATCTTGCATTCTTTGCTCAAGTTACCCTTCTCCTGGACTATGCTCTTGTGCAAGGAATGTAGGATCTCAGTAAATACATGATACAAAAATCATCATTTTGAAGTCTTCCACACTGAAACTTTCTAGATGATGTCTGTGTTCTTTTGTTTTCAATAGGAATTGAGGACACTTAGCTGAGTTACTACAAGTTCTGCAGGGAAAAACAACCATTTCAAAAGATTTTGTTAAAATCAAAGATGAAGCTGGTGAGACTGAAATAACCAACCCAATCTATTTCTTGTGGCTAGCATAATTGCCGTGATTCTCTAGCTGTTATTATAGCTGCTCTTAAAAAGAATATTAAAAGCAGCTGTCATCTATTTTTTTTTAAACCAAGATATATGAATTTCAAATAGCTGTTGCTATGAAAGCTAGGTCAATATTCTAGTCTGGAATGAAGAAATAAGTACTTGTGTTGTTTAAAGCAAAGGATAATGAAGATAATTTAAATGTTTGTTTAAAGTTGAAAAAATGTCTTTTATTTGGCTGCTAATAAGTAATGTCAGGTAGGTAGAGGCTGGCAGGAGAATCCCTGTGTTGCATCCAATGAGCAATCTATATAAAAAATATCACCAACAGGGCATTTCTTTGTGATGAATTGCAGACACTGTTGAAGACACACATCTCCTTTCCTAGTACACTGGGAAATCCCACTTTGAGAAAAATCTCTTTAGTCCTAAGTTGATGTACCTCAGTACATCAGTGTTCAATGAGGCCTTCCCAAGCATGGACACCAGCTCAGTTGCCCTTTTAATCTGAGATGTTCAGATGGGCTTTGGTTTTTCTCTTCCAAGGGATCTGTTTACCAGGTTCTCTGAGTGTGTTTGGGCTTTGTTCCCTCTACCCTCAACACTGATTCAGATCCTGTCCCAATCACCAAAATTTCTGACTACCTTCCAGTTGTGCATTACAAGACCTGACTAATATCTGTTACGTATATTTTAGATTGGTTTTCTTCTTGGTCTTCCCTTGCAGGTGGTTGCAGGTGGTACATCCTTATCATTTCAGCAAATCCCTCCACTTTCAGGAAACCTCATTTTTATACAGCCTCCTGGCTGAATATTTCTTATATTAGAAATGAAATTATCTGATCAGGGGGACAGCAGCATCTGGCATGCAAAAGAATTGTGGTAAATTTTGGAGGCATATTAGTTAGTACTAAACTCTAAAATGCATGTGAGCTACCAAGTGTCTCAAAATTTGGCTCTGGAAGTGGTATTTTCTCCAGATGCTGTTAGAAATACCTTTTCTCATGTCAAAGGCAAACTGTCTTTAGCACCTTACAGCTACTGGAAGGAGCACATTGCATGCAGACTTGGGCAGAGGGACCTACTAAGTCCTCATCCATTTTTAGATCTTCTAAGTCTCTGTTGTGACAAAACTTTCAGAATAAGGAGAAAAATTGAATGGTGTAATGAGGAATATGCCTGTTGACATGGGAGACCACTTTGCCTCAAGTGATGCAATAAGAAGAGAGAGAGTTCTGCAAGGTTCTACATGGTAACCTCTTGAAGTTACCTTATATATAGTCTTCCTATATAAATTACCTATGACTTTATAATTTTTTCAGTATCAGTGGGCAGGCAGACCACTTGTTTCTCTGCATACCTTTCTTAAAAAAAGATACTTTGACCTTTGTGAGTTGTCTGGATCCATTTATACTTTGTCATTTGTATTTCAGAACCAAGTTACATTCTCTGCAGCAGCGCTATCAATTATTTTTGTTACAAGATCCAGCTCCAGAGGACTTCAGTATAACAAACAGCTCAGGGGTGATGGGGAGATGTTGTGGGTTTATGTGGCTGGGCTTTTTGATAGCAGGGTGAGCCCGTAGGGCTGGTTTCAGTTAGAAGCTGCTAGAAGCTTCCCCTGTCCTGTGAAAAGCCAATGATATCCAGCTCCAGGATGGACATCCTGCTGTTGGCCATGGGAGAGCCAATGTTGTCATAGTTCTTCTGTGATAACATATTGAAGAACAGAGGAAGAGAGGAGGAGCCTTGCGCAGAAGAAATTCCAGCCCAGGAAGAGCGGAGGAAAACATGGAATAACAACGCAGACTCCACGATCAGTTCAGAGGAAGGGGGAGGAGGAGCCCAGGGTTCCCCCCCTGCCTTCCCTTCCAGCAGGGGAAAGACTGAGAGCCGAGGTTCCTTGCCTGATGATGGATGACCTTCCCCTGCTGATGGAAGACCATTGGGGTAAGAAGACCCCCTGCAGCTCGTGGAAGAGCCCATGCTGGAACTGGTGGTTGCATGAAGGAGGCTGTGACACCGTGGGAGGCCCAAGGATGGAGCAGAGTCCTGCAGGAGACCTGTGGCCCGTGAAGAGGGAAACCTATGCTGGAGCAAGTTTTTCCCAGGTAGGACTTGTGGCCCTGTGGGGGACCCACGCCAGTAGAACTCATTTGTGAAGGAGTGACCCACAGGACAGCAGATTGGGAAGAGCTGCTGCCTGAGGGATGGACTCACATTGGAGAGGTCCATCAAGGACTGTCTCCCATGGGAGGGACTCCACGGGAACAGGGGAAGGACTCAGTGATGTTGTCCCCCTGTAGCCCATGGTGAGTACCATGGTAATTTGGGTGTTCCCCTACAGACCACGGAGGAGTAACCCACAGGACAACAGAATGGGAAGAGCTGCTGCCCAAGAGATGGACTCAAACAAAAACTGACCCCCCTTCCCTGTTCCCCTGCAACACTGGGGGGGAGGAGGGAGAACATGCAAGGAAGAAGCGGGGGGGGGAAGGTGTTTTAAGACTGTTTTATTTCTCACTCTTTGGTTTTTATCTTGTTAGCAATAAATTTAAGTAGTATCCCCATTCTGAGTCTGTTTTGCCCGTCAATAATTGAGTCTCCCTGTTCTTATCTTTACTCAGGAATTCTTTAGCTGCTTTTTTTTTTTCTCTCCTCTGTAGAGTTGCAGAGAGGAGAGTGATGTAATGGTTTTTAGTGGGTATTTGAAATCCAATCAGGGTCAACCCACTACAGGAGAATAACCATACAAAACTATGAATAATTAGCCCAAATTCACAGAAAAGATCTATGGCCAAGCTGGAAACATTTTTTTTTCCTAGTGCCTGGATACTGTTCTTTAATCTATGTTCACTCCTGACTATTTTGCCTCCAAATAAATTTAGCCCTATGAATATTTTTGAAGCCAAATGACTAATTTCACAGCCAAAATCCTATGCCAAACAGTAGACTGTAAGCTACCTGATACTGCTGCAGACCTACGCACATTTTAAGAGGAAAGTTTTTGTTTGGCAAAGAAATGAATTGCAATTGCACTGAAGGGAAGCTTACACACCTCTTCCTTCACTCATGTGTGATACAACTGCTGAAGGCAATTTGGCAAGACTTTTAGATTCTTGCACATTGTTAGGCTGAGAAAAGAGCAACCAGTCCACTTTAACCTGCCTCTTTCCTGTCATAGTCTATATATAGACAAATGGAAGTCCAGCACCTGGCCAGAAGCGGTAGAGAAGGCAGGAGACCGACTGGCTGGTGTTTCAGCACTGGTCTGTAATGGTCCCACCTGGCATCCTCTGTTTGTATGTGGTGTCAGATGTCCTTGTGAAAATGTTTCTTCATGATCCCTATTGTTTGGGGGATGTCTGTGTGTGTATGCAGTCAGATGTCACATGTTGATATCATGATGTACCTTTCCAGCAGTTTCAGATATTGTTCTCCTGTCACTTGCTGATCCATGCCTGCATCGAGCTCATTCCACTCAGGACTTTTTTGCACTGCCCTGATGTCTGCAGCTCATTGTACTCAGGCACTCAGCTCGTGATCAAGGCAAGGTTGTGGTGCTCCCATAGCACATTCCTTTGCAACAATGAAGGCAAACTGTGTCCAGTTATCATTAGCAAGAGCATATCCCAAAGATTAAGGGGTGTGATTATGCTATTTGGCACTTGTTACTCCATACCTGAACTATCATGTCTAGCTGGAGTTTCTCCAGTTGAAGAGAGACTCTAAACGTTAAAGCAGGACTACTAAAGGGCCAGCAAGAGGATTAGAGTGTTGGTGAACTTGATGTATGAAAAAAGGCTGAAGGAATAGGGTTCAGGCCAGAGAAGGGGAGGCTCCAGGGGTATCTAATTATGACTTCCCAACACTGAAATGTAGTTATGTGGAAGATGCAGGCATTCACTTCACAAGGTTGCATGCTGATAGGGCAAGAAGCATCAGGCACAAGTTAAGGTAAATTCTGTAAGGGCATAAGATGCAAATTCGTCTTGCGAAAGATTTAATGTTGCGGTAATTTGCCCAGAGAACTGGTGGACTTTCTCTTGCTGGAAATGTTCAAGACTTGTCTTGATAAATGGGGCTAAGGCCTCTTTCAAGAGAAAGTGGAACTGGATCATCCCCAAATGTTCCTTCCTGCTCAAAACACTTCTACCACAAGTGTCCCTGCCCATGGCAGGGGAGTTGGAACTAGATGATATTTAAGGTCCCTTCCCACCCTTAAGATTCTTTTATGGTCTGCATATTCAACTCAATAAAACATAAAAATTGGTGTTGTAGTGAGGAATACATTTCAGGATATCATAGATTTATTGTGCCATTAGCATGGTGACAACAGCAACTGACAAAACCTTATTTTAATTCTGTGACTTCTATTAATTATCCACTAACCTTGCAAAATTTCCCATCAACCCTTTCACTCATTGAAACTTCTTACATGAACTGGTTGTATTTTACAGATTTTTTTTTAACCTGGTACCTGACTATCCAATTAGAAAGATAAATAGATAGTGGAAAAATCAATTAAAGCAGAAAAGCTATAATGTGTTAAACTAGAATTCATTCTGACCTGAAAGAATTGGGTCATTATCTAAATATTCCCAAGTCTTGGAATTGCATTCATCCTGTGGTTGAACACTGGTTCCACTGTATTTCTTAAGAAATTTAATCTAAATTTTATTCTAAAGTAGGAGTTTTGAAGAGCTTGAAGATTTCTGTATTTACCATATCAAACAATTTAGAGGCAAAATGAATGACTTTATCCTTCTGTTCAAACTTGTGAAATTATGAGGTCATGAAAAGAGAGGCGTTCTCTTGTTAACTCAACTATTTCCATAATTAACATTCATTTGGTTACTTGAGGTTTAGCATGCTATTTCATTAAAATAATGCAATTGCAGATAGAGAAAAAAAACTTTTGAAAGTATAATTGGGTTTCATTGTCAATATAACTTAAAATCCCATTAGCCACAAAATTTCAGCATTGTTTTCCTAATGACTTGCATAATTGGATCATCAGATTTCTCTCCTTAAAGAAAAAAAAAGTCTCACTTGGTGGCTTTAAAGGTTATTATTTGCATGAATTTTTCCCCCTCAGTGTTACATTTCCACTTTTATTTCCACGAACGCTGAAAGGTCGGAGACCCAGCGAGTTAAATGAAATCATGTCAAGAGCAACTAGAGCTCTTATTTCCCCCCTCCCTCTCTTTATTTTTAGATTCTGACAGCTACTGGGAAATGCATGCATGCTACTAGTTTGATTTGATATACGTGTCCACCTCAACCCATTAGGGTGATTTAGAGCATTCTTCTGGGTCTGGTGCTGTTCTCTCTGTTACTTGTGCCTGTGGCAAGTTTTTGTCACTGCATTTCAGGAATTCCAGTGCACTGTTTCTTGACTTAAATGAAAACTGTTTTGGAGACATTGTAGAACTAACTGTTACCAAGAGGTGTAGATAGTCCCATTAATAAATATTTTCCAGAGGTACTACACTGCTATAAGCAAACTGGATCTGCCATACATATTATTAGAAAAATTCCCTTCTCATGTTCCATGTGTCTCTGTTATCACAGGAGTCAAACACATTAAAAATCATAGAAAAATCAAATTTCTGGAAGAGTTCTTGAGAAGTTATCCAGTACATCCCCTTACCACAAGGCAGGTTCAACTCTTCCTAAACCATGCGTGACAGATGTTCAGCTAACTGATTCTTAAAAATCTCCAGCTTTAAAAAGTCTGTATTTTCATTAGGCAATTTATTCAAGTGCTTAAGAATATTTTACTTTCTTTCCTCTAATATCTAATTTAGATCTTCATTGCTGCATTTTAGGTTAACTGATTTGGTGCTTTCCTGTTTGAATTTTCTCCAGTTCTTTATGCAGCAATCTTTTAAAATACATGAAGGCCATCAAAATGCTCTTCAGATGCTTCTCATTTACACTAAACAACTTGACTCATTTTGGTTGTCCTCAAAGGTTGTGTTTTATAACCATTTGATTATTCTTATCTCTTTAGTTGGTCAGCATCTTTCCTGAAGATACCCTAAATCTAGACAAAGCACTTGAGATGAGTGAAATAAACAGAAAGTTTTTTTACTATGTCTTCTGTATGATTATCTTCCAGGACGAAGTCTCCATTTTTCTTTGAAATAGCCTAGCATTGCTGACTCATGCTCAATTTATGACCCACTATAGCCCATGCATCCTTTTTCAGAAGAACTGTTATTACTCATCCTATAATTGTGCAGATGGTTATTCTTACCTAAGTGGAAAACTTTTGATTTTTTGCCCTTATTAAATTGCGTCTCAGTCACTTTGGATAATTTCTCCAATTTATAATAATCAGTCTGAATTCTAACCTTGTTATCGCCTCTCCCAGCTTTGAGTCATCTAGAAACTGAGCAACTATATTCTCTACTCCATAGTGCAGTTTTTGTTATTGGAAATGTCCTATAACCTCAACTTCAGTCCCCAGCAGACCTCACTGTTACATCCTTTCAGCTGAAAAGTTTCTCTTTATAGATAGTATCCCAATCAGTTGTGTCCCTACTTTATAGCAATCTCAGGAAGACCCTGGATTGCATGGAAAAATATTATAAAAGACACTGTCAAAAACTTTTTAAAAGTAAAGATATTTTTCTTTTCAATACACATACCTATCACCATGTCATAGGAAAAAACTAGGTTGTTTGGTGTGATTTGTTCCTGATAAATCAACACTGGCTGATTCATATCCCCTTGTTTCCATCCAGATGTTTGAATATTCGAACCAGTATTTTTTTTCCTTGGTAATTGAAATTAGATTGACTGATCTACACTTGTTTTCAGTTTTTTAAAGGTAAGAACTATGATTGCCTTTTCCTGTTTTCTGAAACTTTACCTGTTCTCACTCTGTTCTCAAAATAATTGCCAAGGGCTCTGAGATCGCTTCAGCCAGTTCTCTACATACTCTCAGGTGAACTTCATCAGTACTAGCCCGTTTAAAAGCATCCAGCTTTTCAAAGTGGAATTAAACCTCTACTTTACCTTTTCCATCCCAAGTTCTTACCCTTTTGTCATTGATGATAATTGTGTTAGACATCTAATCACAGCCACTGGATCAAGTGAAGACTGAAAAAAAACCTCTACATTTTCGTCTTTGGCCATCTGTGCACCATTGAGCCGTCTTGTACTTAGGAACCTGTGAAATGTTTTGATAATCTCAGCTTTGTATAGTGGTAGAATAAGGAAAGAGAAAGACAGCACTGTTCTTATTTAAACTCGTTTTTGATGTCAGAAGGAAGTTAAGAGTCTAATGTGGGCCACACGGGTATATGAGATTCATCACATCATTTTGATCAATAAAAATGCTGATATGTAATTTAAGCATGCTCTTAAGTGTCCCTCTGCAGTCAAAGGAAGACAGAAAGTGGCTTCAAGTATCAGCTTTTTCTCTCTCTTGCCTCTTTTTTTTTCTCTCTTCTCTCTTTTTTTAGATGAAACCTAACCTGTGAAAAACACGTGATAATGATGCAATGCAAGCAGACAGGGACTGCAGCTTGATGAGGACTTGGTGCATTTGAGTCTTTATTACATTTGATGACAGGCTTTAGTTCCAGGTACATCATAAGCTTTAAGACTGCAGTGCCTTATCCCCATCTTTTGCAAAAGTTAATGAAAATTTACATTCTGATTTTCAAGATGTTTATTTTGTGCACAGCATAGTGTTTGACACAGCACTGGCTTTACTTTTTTTTCTTTTTTTTTGAATCTGAATTATGCAGGAATTGCTCATGAATATATGTATATACTGGTCAAAATAATCTGTTTCTGTGCAAGAAAGGAAGTTACCAACAGCCATGAATTGACTACAGCCCACTTCTTGTTCTGTCTTCCGAAAAAACTTTCAAGTTTAGGAAAAGGTTGTATTTTAGTCAGTTTTTAAATGGCTTCCAAAAGATATTTTTTTAAATAGTTCAGCTTATAGCCTGGTATCAATTTAAGAAGCGTGTTGTTTTATTATTGTGTAACCAATGTGGTGACCTAGCTAAAGTCGAAGACTGTTTTAAAGAGCTAAATCCTTTTTGTTCTATTACTCATGTGGTCAAGCAGACCAAACATACTGCTTCAGTTTCCACACTTTTATTCCATCTCCGTCCCTTTAAAGATCATGTCATCCCCTACGTGTCCCTAGAGGCAAGCTGCTCACAAAACTGTGAATCACTGGCATATAGTTACTTCATGGTGAATGCCAGAAAAACAATGATACTGTGTGTTGGTCAGAGCATACAGTGATTCTTCAGTCATCTTCAAATGTCTAGTATTGCTTGAGTTTCCTTCAGGTCTTTTCTCCTGACGTGACATCATGAACTTTTTTTGTATCTGTAGAATATACATCTTCCTTTCCTTTCTTTTCCTGCACCTGACGAGAATTTGGTGTGTGCTCTGGTTGGCTACAATACAATGGTTGCATCTGTGTGTGTATGTATACATCGGGACACACAGGGGATAGATTCCTGAAAAAAAAATAAAAACAAAGGAGGTTTTCCTTTTATGCCAGTTTGAATGATTATCCTTCACTTGAGAAAGTCTGGCACATACCTTGGTGTTTCATATGAACTGTCACAATAACCTGACTATAATGCAGATTCCTGCCCCAGCTTCCAGAGGTTTGTGATATGTCTCCTTATTCCATTAGCACTTTGTCATCTACTCCTCCTGGTGCCACTGTCATGTAGAGAAGGCTTTAGGGTGAGGTTCTTGATACTATTGAAAAGTCTCTTTGTACTGTACTCACTCTGTCTCTCCCCACTCTCAATTTACACGATACCTATTCATATGTTTCTGCTTATCTCTCATACAACTTGTACAGTTTCATTGTGGAGGCTTATAAATTTAAATATTTGGGGTTTATATTGAATATGATATAGTTTAATAATAAAACTGTCATCTATTCATATTAGTGTAGTTCCTTATCAGTGTTTCAGAGGGGGGCAGTTTTCCTCTGACATGAAAGTAAGAATTGGCTGAACTAGTTTCTGGAACATCTATAAAGGAGGGATTTTAGCCACAGATTTCCTTCTAGTTGGGTGAACTCATTTCTGTGGTGTTTTTTGTTGTTGTTGTTTGTTTGGGATTTTTGGTTTTGGGTTTTTTTGTGGGTTTTGTTGTTATTGCTGTTTTTCTTAATGTAATTCCTAATAAATCTACTTATTATTATCTCTGTCTCAACAAAGAAGGCAGTGGAACAGGAATGACTAAATAGATAAATAAACAAACAAACAAAAAAAACAAAGCAGAAAGGAACTTCACAGAATTTCCATCTTTTGGTTCACATATTTTTAAAGATATTCAAAATGTTCAGGTAGCAAATGGAAATACCTTTGTTAAGTAGACATATGTAATCAGTTTATGCTAATCATATATATTAATGATGACATGATATAAATATAATTTACGTTACTTATATAAAATAGTCATAAGTATATAGCTTTTACTCTCTAAGATCCTGCATATAAAGGTGATGTGATATTTTCGTATTTATAACTCGGATAAAGTAGATTAGAAAGGTTTTGGCAAGGCATAGGAATAAAGGCCAGAAAAACATTGCCTGAAATTTCTTTTCTCTACAGCTTAGTGCAAATAACTTAGCTGCTCTACAGCAATTTTTCTGATCTCTGAAACAGGAACAGTAGCTGAGTGTTAGTCCTTGGTGAATTACTTAAACAAGACTACATTTCAATGACTGAAATACAGGATATATTTAGAGATATTTTTTCTGTTGGATTTCTCCTTTCATTTTTCACGTAATTCATTTCTATTTGCTAAGTAACTGCTTGGTTGTCAGCCTTCAAGTGTATGTTGAATTATATTTATTTTTCTGATTGTATTTGAACTGGAATCCTTGTAAACACAGGAAAAAGTTCTGTCTTTGTATTGTATTTTGACATAGTGGTGAATTTGCATTAGGCATTGGGTTAGGGCAAGGTATCCAATATCTTTATTTTTGGAGGTTTTAAGAACAAGTTGGAAGAATTACCTTATAGGAGAGATTTAAGTTTGGTTTTGATGCAGCTATGGGAACACAGCTACAAAATTAAATGCCCTGCATTCTACCCCATGTTCTGTTACTACAAGGCCTGTTTCAATATGTGGTCAATAGGACATCCCATTTACATAACTGGAATAAATTCGCTGATCCCTCTGATAGCACTCAAGGCTACCTTTAAACACCAAGTGCTTTTTGGCTCGGTTCTATGGTGCCACCCAGTTTCCTTGCAGAATGACTGAATATTCTGATTCATTAGACAAAGCATGGATACATGGCAAAGCTCTATAACATGCTGCATGTTTGCACCGGTGTGCACCTGCTTTAATCCATTAGTTCTCAGCTATAACCCATGGCTTTGTCTAGATATTTTTCCCCACAATAGAAGGCTTATAGTTGATCCCTTCCTTGGTGTAGAAATTGTCCCTTGTTGGAAAAGGTGATGGGCAGTGTCAATGCTCAGAGACAGAGGTGGTGACAGACACCTATGGTCCATATTTCTACTAAGCCAGATTTGGTATCAGTGAAAGTTCAACAGGGCTTAGTCGTGTTGGGGTTCCCCTTAGCTTCTGTGAGAGTCTCTGCCTCAGACTCTGCTGGCATGGGAACATGATGACAGCTGCCACTTTAGATTCAGCCCAGGAACGTTTTGAACTTAAAACCAGAAGTCTCTGCAGCTTGAGCTGAAAAGAAAGTGTCTGCAGCCAAAAAAGAAATAGTTTTATATCCCTTCTGTAGACTGGGCAGCTGAAGCAGGTTCTCTGTATTGCCAAGAGTAGTTGTAGCCCCAGTCTAAGTGGAACAGAAACATGGTGTTGTCAGGCAAACTGGCAGTGCTTATCTCAGTGCTTATCACCATGTTATTGTGGGAATTGGGAAGGTAAATGCACATTTGGTGGATTACACACTCCTAGTAAACCCTGAGTGAACATATATTAGGAGTAGATGGCAGAACATCTAGCTGCCAATTCAGTTCTATTAATCAGTATACAAACACCCAAACCTTTCAGCAATTAGAAGACTTGCAGAAAGTAATGTTGCTAGTGGTGTCTATAAATCAAGAGAAAATAAACAATCATTAAAGTTCTTCCACGGTACCAGAATCTGGTAGCGATTCAGAAGCAGTAAGTGAGAACAGATAGTCTAGCTCCAGCCCTAATAGAGAAGAGTCTTTGCCAGCTAATAATTTTTTGTTTCTTTCAGTAAATAAGAGCCAGTGTCCTGAGTTGCAGGCTGGATAACTAATGCAAGTTGAATCACCCTTGTGATTCAATTTATACCCAGTCAAATGGCAATTTCTTTACTTACTGACATAGTCACCCCACATATGTTCTTGTAATCCTCATTGACATTAATGGGAAATATACTGCTATATGGACATGTAAGGTAGCCACAGAGTCAAAAACCTTTCTCATTTTTCCATCCTTGTAAGGCAGAGGTGGAAAACTGTTTTTATTGCTAGAACCATACACAGATTAAGATAAAAACATGCATCTTTTTTTCCCTTCACATATAATCCTGGCTGAATGTAGGGCAATGGTTATCATAGTCATATAAATATTTCTGATCTCTCTGGGAGAAACTGGAATGGCTCATTCATATCACTGTATTAACATGTTATTCTGTACCAACGTATTTTGTGTTTCAACAGGAAAGCTGATGCATACAAGACATGCATTACATATTTTTTCAACTGAGTTTAACTGTTCCCAGTGAGGAGTTTTGAAAGTTATGTTTGGATCCCTCTCTGGAGTATTTTTACTTGTTTTCCACTAGTCTTGGAAATCTTAGCATGAAAAATAACCCAAAGGAGGTCTGGAAGAAAATAAACACACCAATATTTAGGAAAGTTATAGAGGACAACAGTGATAATTATGAGCCTGTGGAACAAGAGTGAAATGGTTGACACAGTTCTAATTAATAAAGAGTTAGAAGAGGTTACTTTAATTATTGCCAATTACCATCAGTATATGCTAATAAAATTTGTTAATCTAGCTTGCTATATTTTTATGAAATTACAAGTTTGATTGAGGAATCTGTTTAATATAGTTAGACATCTCTGGGGCATTTGACTTGGTGTGGAGCAATATTTCAATGAGTATGAAGAACGGTGCAAAATCACTGGCTCAAAAAGCATGGAAAAAAGTAATTCTTGCAATTCAAAATTGCAGTTGTGTATTGAGCCTTGCTGGGATGGAGCTAACTTTCCCCATGGCAGCCCTCACAGTGGTGAGCTGAAGCAACACTATGAGTACCTGCTTCCCAGGAAGCAGCTGAACATCACCTGCTGATGGGAAGTCGAAAAAAAATATTCTTTAAAAAAAAAAAAGTGTTCTACACATACCCTTTGCTTTATTTAATTAAATTGCATCTGTCTCAAACCACTAGTTTTTCATAATGTTTTTCCTTCTTTCCTGATGAATATGGGGTGTGACAGAGTGGCTTGGTAGGCACGTGTCACCAGCAAAGCTCAACCCACCCCAAGCTGAAAATGAGAATTATTAGGAAGCAGACATCCTCTTAGGCAAGCCCCAGTAAGATCCATTCTTCATTACACGTGCATTATCACAATTTGAAAATATAGAATTGTACTGCTAAAATTTGTGGTTGAAAAAAATTTAGGGGAATGTATGAATAATGAAGAAAATGGGTTATGAGAAATTAGGCACTTTGATTGCTTGGAACTATGGCACAGGGAAATTATTTCTCAGTATTGTCCAATACATAGTCATAGGCCAGGAAAAAAAATAAATCATTTGTACATACAGGATTGGAAATATATTCTTCGGAGTAGAGAGTGTGAAAAGGACTTAGAGGTCATGGGAGTTAATCTGATGAAAATGAGCTGCTAAAGATAACACTGTGGCAAAAAGGTTAATGAGACCACTACATGAATCCACAAGAGGATATGAGAAGTTATAGAGAGATTAAATGACTGCATTGTTGGGTTTTGCACTGATCCCTCTGTATTAGGATCATTTCTGATATCCAGTGAAGAGTGTTAAAAAATGGAAGAAGATTTGGAGAAGAGCCATGAGAATGATCAATGAACTGGAAAACACATTTTATTGAAGAAGTAAATTAGTTCCATGTATTTAGTTTATCAAAGAGAAGATTATGGAGTCAATGTCTATTTGGTGAACAAAATGCAATAATGCAATAATGCATTCTTCAACCAAAATATAGCTTGAATCTTAGTTGGACAAACTAAGACTGGAAACATGAACATGTCTTTGAAACAAGAACTATTTGGTTTTAATGCAGCTTATTAAGGGATTCTTCACCAGAGCTAAATTTAAAATCAGGATTAGATCTTGTTTCTAAAAGCTATCTTCCTGTTGAGATCAACTTTCTGCAGTCAGAAGTTATCTGTTGGCTCTGCAAAGCATGAAATATTTTTTGTATCTCACAGAGGTATAAATGTTACATCAAAGCTTTAGTCTATACTAGAACTGGAAATTTTATATGCAAACGTTTTGCTTAATTCCTTTATTTTCTTTATCTCACCTCTATTAATGTTCCCTTTGCCTGATGATCTGCAACAATTCATTTCAGTTTCTGTGATATGAATGCTTATTAAAAAGGTACCTCATATATATATAGATATATGAGGAAATTTATTTACAGAAATATCTCCATCTACTAATTGCTGCTTTCTTAGGGAATCTTAGCTTTTCCCACTATTTCTAAGATGCTGAAGTTTAGAGAGAGAAGAGTAAGGAGAAACAGAATAAGGAAGATAATTTGGAGAAGCACATTAGGAACAGCAAAATAAATAACTGTAAGACACTAAAACCAACCAGCATAGAGTCTTACATATGCCTCATATAACATTGTCTTGTGAAGATAAGTGCATTTATAGGTGTGCACTTTCACTTTGAAAAATCCCCAAATATCTATTTTAATTATTTGGTCTTTGTCATATTTCTCCTCTTACAACTTTCTTTGACTTATCTTTTCCTTTCCAGCTCTTCTCAATAATAAGAGAAATCTTAAAAAAAACCCCAGAGATATAAATTCAATGGAACACATTCATTTACATTCAAGGTGGTTGATCCCCAGTAGAATCAGGGCAAAAGAACTTTATAATAGTGGAAAAAACTGAAATGATTGGAAACAGTCAATTAATTTAATTTTGAAGCAATGACAACTAGGATTAATTTTTCTAACTGTTCAGAATAGTAATTGACTGGACTACAGGGATAGCCTTTTTTTCTTTCGGATCAACAGAAAAAATTCCTAATAATACAAGTGGGATGTGACTATGACTATGTTAACATGGTCTGCATTAAATTTGTCTCAATGTCTTTATGGAGGCCAAAAAAAAAAAGGTATTTTGAAATGAAAACACTGAATTAGTGAGTAGCTTCCAGGTAAGTTAATATCTTTTGAAGTTAGTAATTGCTTATCTTATTGTAATGTTTCAAATTACATCACCATAGCAATTCAAAATGACCCTCATGCCTGGAGTGGACATGGCATGGAGATCCAGAGAGGCTTTGTAAGGTTTTCTCTTTCAATACAGTGAGTGTGCTCACAGTCATGGCCATCAATCTTTCATACCCTTAATCCAGAACAAATTGTACAATGGACATGCTTTATGTTGTGGTAGTTTTGCTTTTGAAAATGTGGAATTGGGTTTTCTCAAAAACTGGAATTGTCATCATAGAATTGTCATAGAATGGCTTTGCTTGAAAGAGACCTTCAATATTATCTCATTCCAACCCCTCTGCCATGGACAGGAACACCTTCCACTAGACCAGGTTACTCAGAGCCTCATCCAACCTGGCCTTGGATTCTTCCAGGGATGGGACATCCACAATATCTGAGAGATACTTGTCAGATGTCCCAGATAGACCTAATAAAATTAAAATTGGCCTCTCGTGACCTATTTTCTGTAAAATCTTCAGCTGCAAATGATGAATACTACAAATTTTTAAATGAAGGAATTTACTGAAGTCATCTGTAAATATTTATTTTCTCTTCCACCACTGATATTTTGCATATTGGAAGGTTACATCTTCAGTGATTCCGCAGGCTACTATTAATTTTCTGATAATGCACATGAAACTTTCTAATCCAAAATTATTTCTTTGCCACCAAATTAAAAAATCCCATTGATATCTGTAGCTTATTATCAATCATGGCTGTATTCTGGGAACATAAATGTGGCATTCATTTACAACTTTCTGATACTTTGGTCCAAGAACATCATGAGCAGTACAGATGGCATTATTTGCTCCACAGCTCATCTCCTTGACATGTTCTGGATCTGTGCTCTATTCCACTGATGGATGTCTTTGTGGAAAGGTTATGTTCTGCCAGCATATTTACAAATGCCCCTTTTGCCTTCACAATTACTGAAAATTGATTAGTATGGTCAATGTCTGAGCCCACCTTGGCCCGGTAGTCCTATTCACAGAATATGAGGGAGGGTTATGCCCTTTGCCACTAATATGTTCCACAGATTTGTGGAACAGAGCCAAGGGGAGGTATTGCTTCTCTTTTTTTCCCCATAAAAAATAAACTTTAAAAGTTCAACAGACTGTGGAAAACAATGTTTTTACACTGTATTCAATCTGATGATCTGCATTTAGAATCATAGAATCAACCAGGTTGGAAAAGGCCTCCGAGGTCATCAAGTCCAACCCTTGATCCAATGCTGCCATGATTCCTAGATCATGGCACTCAGTGCCACATCCAGTCTCATCTTAAAAACCTCCAGGGATAGTGAATTCACCACCTCTTTGGGCAGCCCATTCCAATATCTGATCACTCTGTCCATAAAAAATTTCTTCCTAATATCCAGCCTAAACTTCCCCTGGCAGAGCTTAAGCCCATGCTCTCTTGTCCTATTGCTGGTTGCCCGGGAGAAGGGACCAACCCCCACCTGGCTACAACCTCCTCTCAGGTAGTTGTAGAGAGTGATGAGGTCTCCCCTGAGCCTCCTCTTCTCCAGGATAAACAACCCCAGGCTAAACATAATCTCAAAGATGCCAGTTTATTTATGCAGAATTCAACACCTGTTGAGGCTTCTGAACAGGAAGATAAGTCTTTTTTAAATGAGTCATCCCTAGAGAGATGGGTTTCCAGGCTGTATTCCTAAATTCAGTAGGTTCCTACAGACAATTCACTTCATAAATTTAGTTTCAATGAACTTGGGACCATTTTGAATTACATTCTTTAGTCACAGATAGTCTCTGAGTTTCAAAAAGTCACTTTAAAATTCAAAAAACCTGGAGACTGCCCTGTGTTGTGATCTATACTCCATTCCTTCTCCTCCAAGTCTGTAGAGATACCTTTATTGTAATTTGAGGTAGCTTTCTTAAATGAGACTCAAGCGTCCAAACTTGCCACACTTTGCTGGCATTTCTGTTCTGCATTGTAGTTTTTACTTGGAAATTATGTAAACTGAGGCAACATATTTAGGAAAAAAACTTCATTGTGATGTAAAAATTCATTCAAAAAGTGATTTGTGAAAGAGGAAAGCATGATGTTTCTCTTTAACTTAATCCCTGCCTTCTCTGAACTTCAATATATACTATTTAAGTTTTATCCTGCATTTTTTAATTCAGATTATACTGACTCTTATTTATACCTGCCCATCCCCACCAAGGCAGAAGTGTGCCCAGGTGGCCAAGAAAGCCAGTGACATCTTCACATATATCAAGAACAGTGTAGCCAGCAGGACCAGGAAAGTGGTCATCCCCCTGTACTCAGCATTGGTAAGGCTGCACCTCAAGTACTGTGCTCAGCTCTGGGCCCCTCACTTTAAAAAGGACACACAGATACTGGAGCCTTTCCAGCAAAGGGCAACCAGACTTGTGAAAGGTCTAGAAATATTTCTTATGAGGAACAGCTGTGGGAGCTGGCTTTGTTTAGTCTTGAGAAGAGGAGGCTCAGGGAGGACCTCATTGGTCTCTACAGCTACCTGAAAGGAGGTTGTAGTGAGGTGGGGGCTGGTCTCTTCCACCACACCTGCAGTGAGAGGACCAGAGAAAATGGCCTTAAGCTGAGACAGGGGATATTTAGATTAGATATTAGAAAAAAATTTTCCTCTGTTAGGGTGGTCAGGCACCGGAACAGGTTGCCCACGGTGGTGGTAGTGTCACCATCCCTGGAGGCTTTTGAGAGGCATGTGGATCTGGCGCTGAGTGATGTGGCTCAGTGGTCTAGGGATTACAGTGGTAGTGCTGGGTTGATGGTTTGACTTGATGATTTTAAAAGGTTCTTCTCACCCTGATGATTTTATCATTGTATGATTCTATGTTTAAGGAGTCAGCTGGATAGCCATGATCAAGGAGTTACAGTCAATGGCTCAGTGTCCAAGTGGAAACCAGTAATGAGTGGTGTCTCTCAAGGGTATGTGGTGGGATCAACACTGACGGCACAGGAAGCAGGACTGAGTGCACCCTCAGGAAGTTTGCAGATAGCACCAAGCTGAGTGGTGCAGCTGATACACTGAAGAGACACCATCCAGATGGACCTCGTCAGGCTTAAGAGGTTCAACAAGGTGAATGCAAGATCCTGCACCTGGTTTGAGGCAATTCCAAATGTGAATAAAGACTGGAGTATGAATGTATTGAGAGAAGCCCTCAGCAGAAGGATTTGGGAATACCTGGGGATGAAAAATTTAACATGAGCCAGCAATGTGCACATGCAGCCCAGAAAAACAATCATATCCTGAGCTGCATAAAAAGTGTTGCAAGCAGGTTAAGGAAGGGTGATTCTCCTCTACTTTTCTCTTGTGAGACAGCCGTGTGGAGTACCAAGGCTTTTTTTCCACAATCAGAAAATGTAGTTCCACCAAAAAAAATTCCTGAAGAAGAATTAGTTTGAGCAAATTCAAGGAAGTGATTTCTTAGATCAAGGGCAACTTGTTTTTTTTGTTTGTTTGTTTGCTTTTTTCCTCTCTAATCACAGAGAAAAAGACTGAGTGCTGTAATGACCAGGACATTAGCTGATGGTCTCTGGTAGGCCCAGGTTTAGCTCCCTGACCTACCTCATTATTTTGAGTTCTGCTCCTTTGCTCTCCTCTCTCTGGCACAGCTTCTTATATTCCTTATTATATATCACACTATATGTATATAAAATATATATAATATTTATTATATTCCTTATATTCCTTATTACATCATCTGTGATGTACAAAACTCTGAAATTTACTTCAGTGTAAAATTAGAAGCATTTTAGAAAATCTGAAGTATTTTTAGAATACATTGAACTATTTAGTTGCATAGGAGAAATATTGTCCACCTAATTCTAATGCTGAAAATAGATGAATGAATCATAAAGAGTATGAATAATCATGACTTTGTGCATTACCAAATACCAAATATCTTTAGTGGTACTGACATCTTGCATTAAACAAAGATGTAAATATAGATTCAATGAGTTACCAATCTTGGCTAGACAGGTAACTACGAACTATAACGTCAAACTGCATGCTTAATGAGATGGCATGAAGTAATGAATAGTCAATATAGCTTTTGGATATATTGTTTCCCAAGCAACAAAATAGAAGTGCTGCAGCTTTGTGTCTTTCTTTTATTTCAAATGTCTTTTCATAAACTACGTATCATGGATATCAGAGCAAAGGCTAATGACAGAAACCAACCCAAAATATTTTATATGAAGAAAGCACAGTAGCTCACAAGTCAAGAAAGAGGGCATGGAACATAAAGACATTAAATTGCACAATTAACATGAGGAATAAGTTGTAGATCCTCATTAGCAAAGACTTTGGAATGCTCTTGACTGAAGGTCATTATTTACTGTCAAAGATTCAATCCAATTTCAGCAAAATCACACAGAGCTAACAAAACCTGGGGTCACAGCTGCTTGACAAGAGAATCATTATTATCTTGGTACTTTAATTAAACGAAAGAATGATAAGGTTGCTAAATATTAAGTTAGTAATCTGAATTTTCTTTTGGAATCTGGCACAACTGCTAGCACGTAAACTTGGTTTGAAAACGGGTAATATGCAAATTAGAAAATGTAAAGCATGAATCACATTTGAGTAACTGAGTGTATATAAATTAGTTATTTCATAAACATTTTATAGAATCGTACAATTATAGAATCATAGAATTATCAAGGTTGGAAGAGACCTTTAGAATCATCAAGTCCAACCGTCAGCACAGCACTGCCACTATAACACCTAAACCAGTAAATCACATCACCCAGCACCAAATCTAGACACTTCTTAAACACCTCCGTGGACAACCTATTCCAATGCCTGACCATCCAAACACTGGAAAATTTTTTTCTAATATCTAATCTAAATATCCCCTGTCTCAGCTTAAGGCCATTTCCTCTGGTCCTCTCACTGTGGGTGTGGTAGAAGAGATCGGTCCCCACCTCACTACAACCTCCTTTCAGGTAGCTGTAGAGACCAATGAGGTCCCCCCTGAGCCTCCTCTTCTCAAGACTAAACAAAGCCAGCTCCCGCAGCTGTTCCTCATAAGACATGTTTTCTAGACCTTTCACAAGCCTTGTTGCCCTTTGCTGGAAAGGCTCCAGTATCTGTGTGTCCCTTTTAAAGTGAGGGGCCCAGAGCTGAGCACGGTACTTGACGTGCAGCCTTACCAATGCTGAGTACAGGGGGATAATCACTTCTCTGGTCCTGCTGGCCACACTATTCTTTATACAGGTCAAGATGCTAAGGGTCTTCTTGACCACCTGGGCACACTGCTGGCTTATACTGAGCTGGCTGTTGGCCAGAACTCCCAAGTTGCTTCCTGCTGAACAGCTCTCAGGTCACTCCTCCCCCAGCCTGCAGCAGTGCATGGGGTTCCTGCAACCCAAGTGCCTTATTGAACCTAATACGGTTGTCCTTAGCCCATCAATTGAGTTCATCCAGGTCTCTCTGTGGAGCCTTCCTACCCTCCAGCAGATAAACACTTCCACCCAACTTTGTGTGATCTGAAAATTTACTGGGGGTGCACTCAATCCTCACGTCCAGATCATCAATAAAGATGTTAAACAGGGCCAGCCCCAAAACTGAGCCCTGGGGAAGTCTACTAGTGACAGGATGCCAACTGGATTTACCTCCATTCACCACAACTTCTGGGCCCAGCTGTCCAGACAGTTTTTCACCCATCGAAGAGGCCACCCATTCAAGCCACAAGTGGCCATTTTTTCTAGGAGGATACCGTGGGAAACATTGTCAAATGCTTTACTGAAGTCTAGATAGACAACATCCACAGCCTTTCCCTCACCTACTCGTCCCAGTTATGGGTGCGGGGTAGAAGTCCGAGACCAGCGGAGGGTCCTTTTCCTGAGTTGCAGCTCCACGTGTTTAGTCCCAGAGGAACAAGACACAGAC
>JAWMRA010000113.1:106432563-106473884 GCA_035584735.1 Pseudotriccus pelzelni
CTCTTCTCTGGACCCGCTCCAGCACCTCAATATCCTTCCTGAACTGAGGGGCCCAGAACTGGACACAGCACTCCAGGAGTGGCCTCACCAGTGCTGAGTACAGGGGAAGAATCACTTCCCTGGTCCTGCTGGCCACACTGTTCCTGATACAGGCCACTTGTGTCCTTGTTCTCTGGAGCATCTTCAAGACAGCAGTGTGTTAATGGAAAGACAAGGAAAAGCAGATCAGGAAAAGACAGCAAACTAAGAGAAAAAAACCAAAACAACAAAACAAAACCAAGACTACTATGATATTAATCAGATTGCAATCAGCTAAACATGGTTCTTTTTTCCTACCAAATTCATGTTTCTGATTCTTGATCTACCTTATTCCGCTGTAATTATTTTATAGTGTTATCAAAGACACTAGAAGTCCTTTCATATACAAGTAGGAAAAAACAACTTTACAGCTGTATGTTACAGGCCCAGAAGCAAAACCTCCTGGCTTCCCTGTGAATCTAGTATAAACAAAATGTTCGGCTCTGCTAAGGAACACCTTGTCTCTTAATAGTTTCATCTTTTGGGAGAAACTTCTTTGAAAGAACTTCTTGAGAAGATTGTAGCCCTGAACAAAGTTTCAGACTATCTGCAACCCTGAGGATCCACTCTGCCATTTGGATCTGAAAAGTCTTTATTTTTGAAACTAAAGAATAAGTCATGAGGAGGGGAGAACCTTCCCCTCATCAGTTTGTTTATGAAAGATCTCTACTTTTTTAACATGATTTGCCTGTTCTCTTATTTACTGGACAAAATCCTAGCAAAGTTACAGTCTTGAACTAAAAGCCTGTTTGATTCTGGTTTGCACAGAACTTCTTTGTCATTCTTCTCTCAGACTATTGTGACATTTTATGAAAGTTTTGCCTATTTCCCACATTTATTTTCAGTGAGAATGTAGCTATAGGCACTGGTTATTTAACAGGCAGTTAAAAAAAAAAAAAAAAAAAAGCAGTGCCTCTCATATCCTGAGCCCAGGAAGCCTTAACCTCCAGTGTTTTGCTTGTATCCAGTTTTTCCAGTTTTGCTGTTAACTTGCTCCTGTATTTGAATTTAATTTCTCTGTTCACTTATGAGAAATTTTATTTCTCCCTCCTTCCTTCTCTCTTCCTCTTTCTCTTTCTCTTTCTCTTTCTCTTTCTCTTTCTCTTTCTCTTTCTCTTTCTCTTTCTCTTTCTCTTTCTCTTTCTCTCTCTTCTCTTTCTCTTTCCTCTTTTTATTCCCCTCTCTCTGTGTCTCTGTCTCTCTCATCTCGATTTTTAGGAAACACAAGAGACTTAACATATGTCAGTGATGACCCTTTTGCTTGTGGATACAGAACACAGGCTTTTTGAAGAGGCAAGGGAAAGACCTTAGGATGGAATTTGCTCATTCCTGATCCCTGAGGTGCTACTGGCAACACTCAGTGTCTTTTTAAAACTGAATAGACCTAGACGGGCACAGCGCTGTAGGACACTAGGGATTAACTCAAAAGGTAAGGTTAGAGAAAAGATAAGGTTTATAAAACATACAGATTAAAGAAAAAAGAATAAGATTAAGGGGAGAGACACCCTTACAAATCAGTGAGTCAGGAGTGAAACTACTGCATTCTCCTCACTGAAAAGCTAACCTTCCCTTTATTCAGAAATGTTCAAAGTAATAAACAGTGCCTTGAACTCCTCTAGCCTCCTTTCTTTTAACCTTATCCGTCTAGCACACCCCATGTTATGTCCACCAGGGATATCTTTGACTCTTTCAAAAGCAAGTGGCTCAATTAGAAAAGAAGCAGCATTTACCACACATCCCACTGACTACCACAGCCTCCTTTAATCCAATCCGAGCTGAAAGCATCCATTTATACGTCTGCTCAGTCACAATGGAACATATTGATTATCAATACAGGGACCACATTTTCAAACCAAGTCAACTGTAGGGTTCACTGTCTACAGTTGTGACACTGTTTTTAAAAAGATCCCTGGCCTGTGACATTTATGGCCATGCTTTCAATAGGTTTTGTTTCCAGGGCTTCGTTACCTTTACTGTAGTCCCTTTCCTTGTCTCTGGCCCAAAAGGGCAGTGGTGCTGAGTTCTTAATAGCTGGGAACTGTCTTCTGTTCTGCCACTTCATTAGGATAGTAGGGCTGTTATCTTCGAGGAAGTTGCTAATAATGCCACCAGAAACAGAAATGCATATAATAAGACAAAAGCAGCAACAAAAATTGCTAATTATTTATAAGTAAAAAAATTAATGTTTGGCTCCTCAAACACCTCCGGATATTGTAGAATTACACAGTTATTGACAGAGATAGAGTAAATTTAGGCAAGCATGAAGGGTTAATATGTGATGTAGTTTGAAAGACAGTAATGTGATTATACCCTTATGGTTTCATCATCATTTGTCATCCTTTTGAGATAGTGATTTGATGATGTAGTAGCAGCTATGTGACGTAATGTGAATGTGTTTTCATACTTCTCTGCTTGATTTCAGCTTGGTTTAAAGCTTTGACCTCATGGCTTCTGTTCTTGATGAATTTCAGTCTCCTGCTTTGTTTCTGTATGAGATTCTGTGGCTCAGATTGTAACAATAGACATTCCCATGGGTCCACTTTCAGTGTTTTTAAAATCTGTCCCTAATTTAATAATTTCTCCGAATTTGTGTCACCTTAGTTCCAGATTACTTATTCTTTAATTATAAAATGGACACTCCAAAAGGAAAACTACTAGCACCAAAACTGAGCGGAAAAAACCTAAGAAAAAAGTCCAGCTGATAGGTGAGGGAGGTTTTTAGAAGTTGTGTTAGATACCTAAAGAAATGGAGTTTTGCACAGACAAAAAGTATTTTCTTCAGTTAAAAACCAATCCTGACTAAAAGGGAGGTGAAGTCCACGATGAAAAAATAATGGGAAAAGTATGGAGCCTGATAGCAATGAATAAATTCAGTATTAGATAATGGAGAGAACTGATAAAGAAAACTAAAGCAGTCAGTTGAAAATCTATGGGTAATAGGGCAAAGATAACAAGAAGTTCTTTAAACAGGAACAAAATGCTTACAGTTTTGTAGAACTATGGATGGTAAAATTGTTAACCCTGGTAGAGAAAATGCAGAATTAAATATATAAATCTGTTTTCTAAAAAAGAAATGAAATATTTTATTTTCTCTCACTTCTGAGAAAGAATGCTAAACAACAACACTAAATATTTTCAAATCTACAGAATTAGATAATTCGTTGTCAACAAAATCACTTGTCTGTGGAGCTGATTGCATTATTTTTTAGCAAATCCATATTCTGAAGGACTTTCAGAAGCTTGGAAAACTAGTCATGGCCCAGCATTAACAAATAGGGACTTAATTTGCCTTGAAAACAATTTGCTAGTTAGCCCAAACCTTACCTAGGAAGAATTTCTTGGATGAATTGAATGGAGATTAAAATTACAATTGACGCCAGTGGGTGCAACATTACGGAAAACGCTTTTTTCTGCTGCTCTGTTGCCTTGATGAGGTTGTGAAATATTTTCACAAAGAAATCATCCTGATGAGGCAGACCTATATGTTTTGTAGTTTCAGAGACATTGCGTGCAGCTGGCAGATGTGACACGGCATCCACGGGGGCAGCCAGGTGTGATGCCTGAGGTACCTGAAACTGCGCAGAACTCCTGCGTCTCGACAGCTGGATTGTCCCCTGGTGACCACACTGAAGGGAATTCATCTGCCTCACTAAAGGTACCCAAGAATTAATATTCCTGTGCTGAAACTAGATTCCTTTTAAAGCCAACAGGTAAAATATGCACCTTCCCCTGTGCTTCAGCTGACTTAGGTGAAACGCCCTTTGTGGGGTGAGGTGAAACATCACTGCAGGGGGCTGAGTTTCCCTCGTCATATATGGGGAAAGAGAGTGAAACTGAAATTAGAGGACAGCAACCCAAGGCAGTGCAAAAAGAATATTGACAGTCTGCAAGCAGTTTGGAAAAGATCTATTGAAGCATTTCAGGGTTTGGAAAAGATACTTTGTAGTGAGAAACTAAAGAAGTACTATCAATTTTGTTTGTCCAGAAAGGTTAAGAGGTTGCAACCTACGATTACATCTGAAGAAGAAGTTTTTGATCATAGAAGGCTCTTTAATCTTCCAGAAAAAAAAACAAAAACACAAACCCCACAGCATAAAATCCAACAGTTGAAAGCTTAAACTAGCACAAAGTAAGTGTAGAAATTAAAGTGCACATGATTTACAATGGAAGGAGCTGTATGGAGGAAGCTGTGTGACTGTCACAGCTAGTGACTGTAAAAGCTTATCTTGGGATATAGAGGCTTCTCGCTGCCTTAAGTGCATACCCACATGATGTGCTGCCATGCAAAGCAAAGAGATGAGCTTTGGTACATTCCTGGTGAGATTCTGTGGCCTGGGATGCACCAAGCATCAGACTGAATACTCACAATTATTCATTCTGGCTTTGAAATGTATGGATTTCAAAATATGTTATCATAGGGTAGAAAAGTAGCATTGTACATTTATCAGTGTTGCTTCAACTTCCATAGAGGCCTGGGAGAGATTACTAACTAAGATGAAAAGGAAAGTAAAAAATGGGGAAATGATAAGGAGGAAAAATGAAAAATAATTAGACAGAATTTTCACCCCCACTATCATTCATTTGTTTTAAATTTGATTTTGCATCTCAAATTTTTATTTTGATTTATTTCAAATGTAATTTTTCTACATTTTGGGAAAAAATATTTAATTGTATATATTTTTATTTATCTGCCATTTTTGTCTCTTTCTTTTTAGTCCTAAGCTTTTTATTTGTCTGAAAATAAAGTGAAAAGCACAGTTCTGTTTTCCTTCATGACATACACCTAGAAAAATAATGAAACAATACAATGACATTTTTTCTGAGCTTAATGAACTTTGAAGAATTTGTAACCAGTCCTAAATAAATAGACTCTTGTCCTAGCATTTAATGAGAAAATGATTTTCATGACACCTGTGTACTTTTACCTTTTTTCCAGTACTTAGGAAAAAAAATTACCGTAGTCTTATATGTTGTTTCTTTACATCTTTATAGAGCAGCTGCTACTGAAATACTTTTATAAATGAGACCATTTTAAAAAATAGCATCTTAGAGGAGGCTCTTCTGTTTAGGTAGCTGGGAATGCAGGCAACCTTAACCCACTTGGCATTATGTTTGGAACTTTTATATATATATTTTGATTGCTGTTTACAGCTTTTTTTATTAGTGTATCTTTTTTTCAGTGCACAGGTTTGTGGAGCAAGCAGCTGTTCATTTGTTTTGTCAGTAATGGAAAGAAGACTTGAACAGCTGATGACAGGTAATTTGGGCTGATGTTCAAGTTCTTATAATAGAACTGTGTAGAAAGCTATCACTTTATCTTACAGTGTCTGTATATGTGTGACAAGACTTTCAGAACAGAAGAAGAAATTTGCACTTCACAAGGTAAATAATAAAACATGAGAAAATAGACAGTGGTGTTAAGAATGGAATGTAGAAAAATTACACACGGGAAGCCATTTCTGGTGCACAACAAGGTGTTTTGCTGGTTGTATGCTTCTGGAATTTTTGATAAAGGCTTGTGACTGTCATGTGTTGGCACCTCTTCTATCAGTTTTTAATACAAATCTGAAGCATGCTCAGAATATTTGTTTTTCTTTATTGGAAAATGAGTAACATTACCTAACTATGGGGTTTAAGAAATTTCTAGGCAAATTTAGTTTGCTTGCATTTTGTCCATTTGGAGCCTCATTTCCTCTTGTCATTCACTCTCTGGAGATTTCTCTTCTGAAAAGAGAAATCTGGCAGTTCTTTGACAGCTCCTGAATGTTTCCAGTAAATCATCCCCACATGTTCATGGCTGTCCGCTGTTCTACACATACTTGCATGCAGGAATGTGTATTTCTGTCATCCCTCAAGGGAAACTGTTCCTCCACGGTTTCCTGGAAATTGCAATTGTAGTAATTACGGTTGTCCTCTACTTCTACCTTTCCTGACCTTGCAAGTACCTTTTGTGTACCTATTCCTGCCCTCTGCTGCTTTTCTCTCTCATTGGCAACCCTCTCACTGCCTGTCCTACCCAGAGTTCAGGGAGTTCCCCGTTACCTACATTACAGCAGTATTTGGCTCCCTGCTGCCACTTTTTAATTCGTTCTGTCAGCTTTCCTACCACTGCTGGCTTCAAAAGTTTATTTGCTGTAGGCAACAGAGAGTCCACATATGGAGTGCCTGGAGATGCTGTCCTGGCTGCTGCCCATGCCTTCTGTTAGTGTGTGCCTCCAGTTGTTCAGTTGCTTCTTAACTTGCTCACGAAGCTGAGAAAAAGCTCTTTTTTTCATAGATATCCCCATACATTTGAGTTGCAGATGGGATGTCGGTCATTCCTTGTGACGAGTAACTCAGTGGTTTTGCTTAGCATCACAAACAAAAATTAAAATAGAAAATATGTTATGAAGAGTTCAGGTGATACTACAATCATCAGGAGCCATATGCCACACAAGAATGGCAAAAGCTATTTGTTTCAGCCAACTACAGAGACCATGTAGCATATTCCTTATCATTATTTAATAGGAGGTAATTATTAAGGATTTGGATACACAGAAATATATTCTGTAGCTAGTCATGGCACTTGAAAGCATGCCACTTACATAGTGAAACAACCTCAGGATATATATTGGTACTCATGAATTACTTATTAACTCTGTTCTTTTCTGTGTCTTCTGCTTTCCAATTTAAGTGGGTTTGGACTTATTGTGCTACATGGTGGGACTTAAAGGTCATTTTACAACCTGTTGATTCCCTAGTTGTCACTACACTCCTTCTGGTATTGTGTCTTCGTGTAATGGTTGGATTAAGGCAGGATGATACAGCTTAATGACCTAGAATGGGAATGTGGTTCATGGAATGCAAAATAGAGAAGAAAAGCTTCATGTAAGTTAATGAAAAATTGAGGAGACAAAATAAAGAGATACAAATAAAGGCAAGGGAAGAAAGGTAAGGCAATGCATAAATGGCAAATAGACAAGTCAATAATTAATGACAATAAAAAGATGACTACCTGAAAAGTGCAAAGCATAGCTTTTATTCTGTGAAGGGTATTCTCATTGGCCACTGTAAATTAAAAAAAAAAGAAAAAAAAAGATGAATTTGTCAATATTCAGACAAATAGCCTGAACAGTACAAATACTGAAGTTTTTCCTTCTAAGTATAAAGTAAATCTAAAACTATCTAAATACATTTTTTTCTTGATGTGTTCCAGTTGATTTGAATTATTTTTTATATCTAATCTTCAGCAAATGTCCTCTTGATTTTAAATCTACATAAAGCAACCACCAAAATTAAACAGCCCTGTATTTCAGTCCTTGTAAACTGCACTATACAGTTAATAATACATCCAGTGTATTATTTTTTGAGGAACAGAGACTCAGTTATATATTTTTCGTGAGCTGTGTTGGGATTTAGCCACCTACTTTCCATTCACATTAATGGGACTCACGCAGATAAATTGCCCTCAACAACAGAAGTTTTCACCCTTCAGTCTCAAGCCAGGCCTTCAATTACAACCCAGAGAACCAAATACACCCTGCAGTTATGAAAGATGTATGCCTGGGCATTCAGCATAAAGAGGGAAATATCAAAATAAGGTTATTTGGCAGGAACTGGGAAAGAATGTTATTTTATAAACGGCAGACAGGACAGATGGAACTAAAAGTCATGCAGCTGAGAGAAGGATCAAAGAACAACAACCATTTCCTTGATGCAGGGAAGAGAAAGCAACAACAAAGTGTGCAGTACAGACTGTGCTCCTGACATGGCTGGGTCAGCCAGCAGCTTAAAGAGACTTCTGAGCAGGGTAAAAGGGACTGGAGTCAGACAGAGGGAGATGCATCAATATTCTGAAAAGACAGAAAGATAAAACATAGTTTTTAAAGCCTTCCCTGTGAAGTTGTCAGCTCTTAGTGTTTCTTTGCGACTATGAAATATGTTAAATTGTTTTAATATTAAGGTGCTATTGCTAGTCAGTCTGATGTTTATTTTATAGAGGAAAAAAGTGCAAATAATCTAGTGAACAAAATTTTGAGAAAAATGAGCCCTCAGACTAGAGAACTAGATTATTTGCATGTGTTTGGGAGGATGGAGTGAAATGGAAAGAAAGAAAGACAGAGAGAACAAGGGAGAGAGACAAATACAATTTAAATCAATCCTATGACTTTTAGAGCCTGAGATTTTCAATCCTCTTTTGTTAAAGAGTCTTATTGTTTTTAGTCTTTAGCTTTTATTTAAAAATAAAATAAAATTACATTAGAAGTTGTGTTAGAGAACGGAGTAGGCTGGTAAATCCCCTGGTTTTTCACATATTCAGTTCCTGCCCAGGACTCAGGTCTGGACATACTAGCCCAGATGTCACAAGGCATTTGTGCTCCATGTTATGTGAGTCAGCCTCTCTAAAGCCCTGTGGTGAAATCCAGGCCACCTTGCCCCACTGTCTGCCCGACAATCTTTCCGCATGGGAAGGGCTGTGAAACCGGGATCTTTCAGCTTCTTAAATGTATATTATCAGGAAACAGCAAGATGGTGTCTTTAGGCTCTAAGATTAAACGTGTTTAGAAATGGTCCCTAGAGAAATGTTTCCTTAAGATATATGTTTTGGCCAGGGCTTCACAGCTATGTGTTTTTGGAGGGAAAGAGGACATTTTAAATGGATTTTTTTACATTTTTTTTTCTCAACCCGATGTTATTCAGAAGATGAATTAGAGCTTGAGTGCAGTTACTTCATCCTGTTCCAGAATACTGTTTTATTTTTATTTAATGTATTTAGGTTGGTGGATAGGTAAATGACTGTAACATTAACCTGTTTCTCATTGATGAATGTGTCTAGAAGAATAAAGGAAAAGAGGGCAAGAGGAATAGATATTAAAGTGAGCAATATATTTCGGTGTCCCTCTTGCTGTTCCATTAACTGTACCCAGGAGAAGACCCATCCTACATTTCATAACCATTCTTTTTTTCTCCCATTTCCTCTTCCCTCTTGAGCATCATTTATAGAAAAAGTATATCCCTAATATTTTCTATAGTCTTTGACTTGGCAATTCATTATTTGCCACAAACTAAATTTTTTTTTTGGTGTGTTTCTGGATTCTTCCTTGTATTTTTACTGTATGTGGGCTTGAAGCACAAATTATATATTCATTGATAGCAATGCATTTTACAGCTTAAAGCTTGCTTCCTTCTGCCAGTGTTCTTTTTCAATAACTCATGGATTATTCAGGTAAAATAGTAATTATCTCCCAAGAATTTAAATAAAAATAATCTGCACTGACTGTCACTGCTTTATCATAATGTTGGATAACAGGAGAAGTTCAAATGAACATTTTTAGTTTCTTTCTGTCTTGGTAATTTGCAGCTAAGATTACATTTCTGTGATTTTCATCTCCCATGGCTCAAGAATTCTGACATTTCTCCCTGTCTCCTATGTAATTCCCCCCCCCGACTCATTCATGTACTTCTTATGCTAAAATTAATATAATATGAATACAAATTGAACAGCAAGACTGTTCAGGAACATTTGGTATTTGGAAGAAAAGAGCTTCTCACATATCTGCATTGTTGCTGAAAGAACAAGAAGAATTTCCACTGAATCAATAACAGTTGGAGCAGATTCAAGTGTGGGTTTAGCACAACGGTGAGGGAAAAGTTCCCTGGTGACTCCTCCTCAGAGCTTGCATCATCCGGGAGCCCCTTCTTGCAAAGAGTGGTGGAGTATCATTGACATGCAACTTTCCTCTCTAGGAGGAAATATTTCACAACAGCACTGTTTTCCAGGTTCTGTATATGTATGCGCATCTTTTTCTGTGGGTGAGCTTGGAGAATCCAAACCCCACAAATTTCTGCTCGGTCTGTTTCAGATCCTGTGCAGTTTTGTGGGTGTTTGTACCAAAGTGGCGTGACGCCTTGTTAGCAATGGAGTAGCTTTGTACTAAGATTTATACTGAGACTGGAATCCCGATTACATGCTGAGGATCTGTGACTCGGTTCCAGTACTGTGTCCTAGGCTGGTGTCATATGGCAGTTTGCTGTTATGGAAATTACCTCAGACTGGTGATAATGTTAAATGTCTGCTCATCTGTTCAACTTGTGTGGGAATTTCTTTGTTCCCAAAACCAAGAATGTGCAGAGGAAGAAGGGCAAACCAAGTCTGCTTAACACCTCTCACTAACACTGAATATGGTGCTGTGTGGGTGACAGTCAGGGTAAGTCATTTGAAAAGAGGAGCTTGAAAGCAGGTTTTAATAAATTCAATTTTAATTTTTCTAACAGTGTTTTATGACTTTTTGCCAGCTGCAACAGGTAGAATATCATCTGGAAATGCTGCAATATATAATTTTTCACTGATGCTGTAGCAGTGGAAGGTGGACCTTGCCCAAAGTTGTGCACAGAGAGCTGTGAAATGTGGCAATGGAATCTCTCAAAGAAACAGTTTTTGTTGCTGAATATGTATGCTGAAAATCAATTATATGTAGATTGGCTGTGAGAGAGACAAGCTGTTCTGTTGATTTGGGCATGACCTGTGTGGTGACGCTTCATCTCCCTCTGAACTAAATATTCTTTCAACTGACATATTAATGGGAGGGCATCCAAAATACTTTCTAGGCAAATGAATGTGTAATAGCCAGATGGTTTATTTGGTTTTTCAGTAATCCTTAGAGGATCAGAAAGGGGATTTATTTAGTAAGTTATAGCGTGTGGTTACCTGTGTTAAAGCGTCTTGAAATACAGTAGGTTATAATTGCAGATCTATTTTGTTCTTTTCTTATTTTGCCACATTTGTAAAGCACTGTGGAAAATGTCAGCCAACTTTTCATGGCATGGTAGGAGCACAGGTGGGGAATGTTTAAGAAATAGGGTTGTAAAAGAGATGGTGAAACAAATCACCCAATAATCCTTTCTGCTACTCTTAGGACTATTCAAGTCTTTCATCCCACATCAAAATTCCTTCTATTCAAGATTTAGCATAAAGAGCATAACACATCTCAAAACGTGAAATAAAACTTACCTACAGAACTCCATTTAATACATGAAATGTATTTTGGGATATCGTCTCTTTACTTGAACATATTGTGCTAAGGCAGAAACTTCTCATACAATGCTATACAGCTTTTAGTTCTGTACATGTCTGGTCAAATGTCCTCAGCATATGCTCACTCTCTGCAGCTGGGAGAGTGAGCCACAGGTGTTACACTTAAATAAAGGCTGGTTTTTCTCCACCTGGTTCTCTAATATACAGATTGGGTTTTTTTTCCCCCCCATGAGGAAGAACGAGTCCCTGTGATGCTACTGTATGTTCTGCATGGAGGAGAAAAGGAAATTGAGTTTCACTGAATGTTGGATTTGGTTTGGAACACATCTCTGCTGGGAAAATTGAACTGTTTCTGAAGCATTTCAGAATTTTGCCTCAGAAATTTTACTTGATGCTGCTATTGGTCCCACTGGCAGCAATAGTGAACCAAAATGATTCCTTTCTATGGTACAGTTAGAAAATCAGCACAACACTTCAAAACCAAACATGTCACTTCAGCAAAATGATTATGTCTAAATTCCATAGAATTCAAGAAAACCTCTCCAAGGCTGCTTGTCTTCAGATTTGTCCCACCTGTTACAGAATTTTTTGGAAAACCTTCCCTCAGACACCCAGAGTTCTAGCACTGGGAATGCACATCAGGATCACATATTTACTATGCTATGCTTACTGCTTAGGAGATGTCTCTCCTGGGTAATTCAGAAAACACCATTCATACATGTAGGATCTCTCTAGAGCACGGTTCTGTTGGTTGAATTTAGCTGATTTGTATTGAGTTTTACTAAAACTTGTGCAACGAGGTAAGGGCATGGCAGCAAGAGTACACTGAATTCATTCATTTTTCACAAAGACAGACAACTGGATAGTCTATGGAGAAGGCGGATCATAGGATTTTCCTCCCACTGACTTGTAAGTCTTAGACACTGTGGTGTAAGTCTTGGCTTCTGTCCTTTTAGTTTCGTGTATATGACTTAGCTCTTACAGGCAGACTGCTTGCCAGATATCTGGATATTCTTGGAACGTAGGAGCTGTCTGCCTCCTCTCCCAGAGGCTGGGGACAGTCTAATCCTTAGCTGCTGTACTTGACGGTCAAAGCCTTAATGGCTGACTAGGCAGAGGAAGAGGTGGAGGTCTGTACTCAGAAATTTGCTCAGGTTCTGCATCTGTCTCACAGAAATGCCAAGTGCAGTTCTGAGATACCTTCACAGAATCACAGAATAGCAGAATAGGTCAGGTTGGAAGGGAACACAGTAGGTCATCTGGTCCAACCTCCCTGCTCAAGTAGGCTCATGCTAGATCACATGTCATCAGATTGTGTCCAGACAATCTTTTAATATATCCAGTGAGAGAGACTCCAAACCTCCCTGGGCAATCTGCTCCAGTGCTCGGTCACCCACAGAGTAAAGAGGTTCTTTCTCATGTTCAGGGGGACCTTCCTGTGCATCAGTTTCTGCCCGTTGCTTCTCACCCTTCCTTGCTGGCAGACTCTGTGCATTGGCTCTGATATCCCTGAGTGAGATAACTGTCCCAGCTGTGAACCACATCTGGAAGGGCTAACTCTCCTCCTTGATGTTCATAGAGATACCTGGAGGTTTCAGCTGACAGTAGAACTTCTTTACCTGTCTCTGGGCACCTGACTTTAAGCTGGGAATGTGCTGAGCCTCACTATGCAAACCCTCTGTTAAATGCCTGCCATGTGGCAGGAAACCATCCATCATTAGTTATGTTTTATGACATATTACCCTCATTTTCTATGCTGTCACTTCTGGTGCTCCAATCTGTAATCAGTGCTGCCCAGAATATCAGTAGCATGTGGAAGCATCTTTGAGAACCTGGATATAAAAATGCCTACCAATCCTTGGATTTCAGAGGGAGTCTTTCCACTGTTTGCCACTTACTACTCACTCACTTTTTCACTGTGAGCCATGTCCCTGCATGAAATGTGAGCCATAACTATAAGCCAGATGTCAGTAAAAAAAGTGAATTATCCCTCCTTAAGCATCCCTTATTGTGATTCAATTTTTGTACATGATAGACATTGCTATTCAACAAGAAGCCCTGTCACTGGTCAGCATTTGATTTAAAAAAACCAATATGAGACCATAAACTGGAGGGGCACTTAGTCGAACAGTTGATCAGTGGGTAGGTGAAAGTAGGTAATACAAACATGCTGTAAGCTGAGAATAGCACAGGAAAGCAGATCTGTTTTTGAAGTGTATGATCTTGATTTGCATGGGTACATAAAGAAGGCTATTTCTGAAAGGAAGAGAGATTAAAGGTGCTGAGAGAAAATAAAAGCATTTTTAAAAGAAAAGGCACTGTTTGGGTATGTGTGATCATTTTTACCAGTTTAACAGGAAATACAGGGTTTGGTTTGTCAGCCTTTGATCTCAAAATTTGCTTAAAGGAGTCGGGAACAAAATCTCACACGAACAAGTGCAGCTTCTGCTTAAATAGGGAGTTGCTTTTCCAATTGTTTTAACAGGCAATATGCAATATCAGAGGTCAGTACCGTTTGCTGTAGTTATCAGGAAAAAATAGGCTTCATGGTGAGTTGAGAAAATAGAAATCTTTTAATATCCACAATAATATTTAATGTTTGACAAAAGAATCTGTATACACACATGTGTACATACCTATGCACACACACATAGACACATGCAAAAAGGTATTGATAATATGTTTTGAACAAAAATATTTCCTGCATGTATGGCTTTTCAGTATATTTAGGAAAACTACAAAAAATCCAGTGGAAAAAAACAAAAAGAGAGGGGAAAAAAGGCTTTCTTTTGGATAAGTGAAGTTAATTGTAGAAACTTTCAGTTCACACCAAGAATACTGCATGTTATATGGCAAAACTGCTGTCAGCCTGAGAAATAGTGTCAGTTCCTGACATTACTCAAGCCTGTGACAAACTTCCCATTGACTTTCATGAAACAAAAAATCCCATCCATTATTTTTTCATAGGGCAAAATACACCTACAGCAAAATAAGCTTTCAGAACCCTAGTCCTTCTCCTTTTGATTATCATTACTTTACCTTATTGCAGTGAAATCTTTAAACAATGTTTTACCCTTCATCTCACAAGGAAAAAGCTGTATGTTTCTTTAGAATAAACCAAGTTTCTTGCAAAAAATGATGAATAGAGATCCTGAAGCTAAAGAATTTTCTCTGAAACTTAGCCCACTGTTAAGTAGATGGTGGTTTAGAACATCCAGTAAGGCTATTTTCAGAATTTTTTAGGGATAGATTCTATTCTTAATAAATCTTATCAAATCTGTGTGATGACAGTATTTTTCTTTTTCCTTTATTGATACTGGAGCCTTTCAAATATCATAGTTACAAATACAAGTTTATTATGTGACCTACTTTGCTGGTTTGGCAACACGTACTATAGAGGCAAATTTAAGTAGCCAATTTTTAGTAGAGGAGAGAGGTTTTTATTGTTTAGAAAATACAATATGGTCAATACTGTTAAGAAGTAAACGTGTGTCTAAATTGAGGACTCAGCATAATTGGAATACTACAGATTTCTCAAGGAAAGCTGGTTCCACACCTGGTGTGATCAGAAGCTGTGGTCAAATACTTTATGAAATTCTCAGCTGGTTTAAGTAGGTGTAATGACCCTGACTTCAACAGATAGCTGGCACAGTGGAGAATTTATCTGTTAACTTTCTGAAAGCAACCATTTCATTTGTTCTTCAGCTCTGAGCATTTATGTTCCAGCTGGTCTCAAAAATCACATAACTGAAAGTTGTAAAGACATGCTGGGGTGTGGGGGGGAAGTGGCAGGAAACTTGGCAGGAAAAGAGACACTGAAATCTTGAAGCAGAAACTATAGCAACCTGAATTACTTGTTGGAGGAAGCGTGCAGCATGTTTTGCCAGTGGCACCTGGAGAACCAGGGTTTCACCTCAGCAGTGATGTCTTGCAGTGAGAGAAACAATTCTCCCCCTAGATATGACATTTTTGAGATTGCAGCTCAGACAGCACCCACAGATGGTGTTCTTTAAACAATCCCAATAAAAGAATGACAGGGACAAACTGAAGCAACTCCACTGTAGGACACTGTTGGTCTGGCTGGAGCATGAGGAGTGTCTAAGGGAGATATGTGCGTTCAGAGGAGGCTCTGGAGCATCCTCAGAGATGCATGACGAGAAGCTGAAGTGCAAAGTTCAAGAGCTGGAACTCAGGATATTCAGAATAGATATGAGGAATGGGTTTTTTCCACCATGGGGACTGTCAAAGCCTGGAAAAGAGGTTGTTGATGCTTTCTAGAGATATTAAAAACTCAACTGGACAAAGTCCTGCAACCATATCTGCTGTGGCTTTGCTCACAGCAAAGATGACCTCCAGAGGTCCCTCCCAGTCTGAATTACTCTGCACTTCTCTGATACTGTTCAGTTTACTTAAATTATTCTCTTTATTTTCAAAGAGATGTGACAATTTCAGAAATGGATCCAGCTGTTGATTATATGCTTCAGGGGGCAGTGTTAATGGAGGAGATGCAGCCCTTTTAACCCCCTGGTAAACTCAGGCCTCAGTTTTTATTATTTTCTACCTTCAGCTATTGTGGAGTTTACTGAGCTCATAAAGCAGCTGCTGTGAGTGGTGCGAAAAGTAATTGCTGCATATACTTCATACGGCTTATAAAATGATTTGGAAATTACTGTAGGGAAGTGAGCTGCTATGTTTTCATCACTGTAGAAAGCCTCAAGATGGCAGATCACTAGATAACTATATGTATATACATATATAAATATGTATGTACATATATAAATATACATATGGATCCCAACTGTTAAGATAATTCATGCTATCTTAGAATCTGGCCTTAAAATTTGTCCACAGCCAATTTTTTTCCAGAAATAATGGTAGTGCTACAGTGATAACCTGGGTAAGATGGCGCTCCAGATGACATACCTGGCTGTCAAGATGGGTGTGAGGGAAATCTGAACAAGAACTTCAAAGTGAAATTCATAAGTATCAAGAAAACACAAGGCATCCACTAAAATGCTGATGTATAAAGAGGTACAAAAGGGAGGAATGGTGATAAAGGTAATGCTGCTGCAGGAAAGATGCATGTTGGTGTATAAACAGTGTAAGCGGGAGCCTCTACCCTCCTAAATTCAGGCTCTGCACATGGGTTTAATTAATTTCTTCCAAGATCATAGTAAGAGTCCTTTAGACATCCTGCTTGTCTCTGCTTCTATTTCTTTCTCTACTTTTTAGACAAGTATGTCTGTATATCTCACAGGGTGGGCCTAGACTTTTATTAATTAAACTTTCAAGACATTTGAAGATGAAAAAATAAAGTATTATTATCAAGGATTATTTAAACTATGTTTTTATGAGTTTGTAATACAGTCCAGCTGAGAACTACATGCCAAAGCCTTAGTAGAAATAGAGAACCAGTGGGTTCTCAGCCAATATGATGTCAAATTAAAATTATGCTCCACAACAGTAAATTCAGTGTCTGTAAATCCATGTGGATTAAATGTAGGAAACGAAAAAATAAGCACTTACTTTTCTTATCCAGATCATTTGTCTTTCTGTTAGGGTTTTATTTTCAAAAAATCAAACCTGAAGTCTGTATGTGGGGATGTAAACAACTGCATGGGGAAAAATGTCAGTACTTAGCAGCAGTGAAGTTTGTCCAAGGATTACCACAGTGAATAAAACCAACTTCCCTTTTAAAAGCTGAGTGTACTATTTTGGGAATGTGACCCCTTTTCATGAATAAATGACATGGTGACATTTACAGATAAAGCAAGATTTAACTGCTATGAAAGGAGATGACAAATGTCAGGATGTCAGTAATGATCTGTGAACATAATGGTCTCTCACCAGAGCACTGAGTAGATATATAATGTAACTGTCTCCTGCTAATGCTGCCATGGAAGAAGAAAAGCAAAGCAATATGAGGAAAATCAAAAACCTCTCTGGAACCAACCTTAAAGACTGATTGATAGGCATTGGCACAACTTAGCTAATAAATTATACTGCTAATGACTTAGAGTTTTTACCTTGTGCATATTACTATTCCATACTGTGAAGTTCCTGTATAACTTACAACTGTATTGTGTCAGAGGATAAAGTGTAGGCCATCAAAATGGCTTTCTGACAGTTTCTTTTTCCCTATTGTACTGCTGGGGCTTGGCTGTTGCAAAAGGCTTGCTGGAGCTGAGTGGATTTACTGCAGCCAGAGCTGGTTCATGGAGCCTTGGTCACTGCAGAGCAGAGCAAGATTCTTCCTAGGCAGAATCTTGGGATTCTTGGAAAGGTGATACAACCATAGAATCATAGAATGGTTTGAGTTGAAAGGGACTAATTCCATCCCCTCTCAATGGGCAGGGATGCCTTCCACATGACCGGGTTCCTCAAAACCCCATCCAACCTGGCCTTGAACACTTCCAGGCACGGGGCATCCACAACTACTCTGGGCAACCTGTTCCAGCACCTCACCACTCTCACAGTACAGAATTTCTCCCTAACATCTAATCTAAATCTCTTCTCTTCCAGTTTAAATCTGTTCCCCCTTGTCCTATCATTATCAGCCCATAAAGATCATCGAGACCCCCTACCTGAGGCTGTCCTCCTCAGGTATTCTCAAATGTGATGTCTCCCAGTTTTTCACACCTTGGAAAACTGTACGCTGGCCCAGTCTTGTGATTGCTGTCAAACTTGCCTTCAAAACTTCCTTGGAAAACCCAGAAATATGGTAGGGGAAAAAGAGCATGGCATTATTTATGCAGTTGTCTTCTGAAGTTGTCTCAGGCAACTGCCTCCCACCCCTGGGCCCCAGAATGAAATCCCCATTTGTCTCACACATTGAGTGCTTTCTCCAGCTGACGGATAAATTGATTCCAGTTTGCTATTCAAAGTGAGGAGAGTGTCTGGAAATCTGAAGGTTTAAAAATCCTGAGACCCGAGCTCAGCGTAGCATGGAAGGCAGGGAGTTTCTTTGCATGAGCTCCCCAGCCTCCTGGCAACTTCACAGCTTTCAGCTGTGCGGCGCGCTTTGCTCTTCTCATGCTTTGCTTCAGCAGTTAGCCGACCTTTCCTCAGAATAGGTTAGCCTGCCACAGGGCTTGTGTTACCCAGAAGACCAAGGATGTTTTCAGAGAGATGGTGAAACTGTGATTAAAAGCCAGACATAGTCAAGCTCTGGTGAGATCAGCCAAGTAACATTTGGCTGGTAGTTTGTTTATGAGAAGAAATATAACGGATAAAATATAAACATTATTACAATAAAAATGCCAAGCTTTGGAACATCGTGGATGATGCTGAACAGTGAATAAATGTATTTTTTTTTAGGAGATACTCTGAGTTAGATATCCTGTTAATAGTGCACAAGTGTATCCTTAACACTTCTTGTATAAATACAGTAATCACAGTATCCCTCAGGCAAATCCCCATTACAAAGGAAACCCATCCCAATCTGCTGTATCTTTTGATCTGCACTTTACAGTCAGAGCCATCTATGACAATGAAGATGGAGGTGGCATTTCGGATAAGAGAGCCAGCATTGTAGCAATCATATATTGACATCCAGCAAGGATTCACCTCGATTAACCGTATCCATCTAAAAGTTAGATGTCTTCTCTAAGCAAATTCTTTTAAGCTTCCTGTAAAGTCAATGGAGAGATGTAGGCAGTGCAGAGGGTAATCGACTCTATCCTGAGATAAGTATTGTAAGATAAATTGTGCCTATTTCTTGCTATTCACTCTAGAGGGGTCCCAACTCCAGAATCAATGCCTGCTTTTGAGGTGGCTGTGCTCATGGGAGACATGTGGGACGGGGAAGGAGTATAGGAGTGCTGTTCTAATTTCCATGGAATCACCTGATCTGAAGGGTCAATTGCTTTAATACAACCTTGTTGCTGTGCAGCATTAAACTATTAAACCTGATTAGGGATTTATGGTGAGGAGTCTGTCAACCTCCATATCTTACACAGACACAAGAAAATTAATACTAAAGAAAAGAAATGGACTTTCAGAATAGAAAATACATAATTAAAAAATGCACAAAAGAAGAGCTAAGAAAAAAACACTTTTGGTATTATGAAAGCATTGAGCTAATTAATCAACGTCTGTGTGTGTCCTTTCTTAAAAGATATACAGTTAAAGAGAAGTGTCTGATAGTTTTGGTGTTGAATTTTGAGATGATAATTGTAAAGATCTTTTTCTTTCTGATGTAAAGAACACATCATTTGGAAGCAATACAATCATTTCAATAGCAACTGGGGAAAAGCCAGTTCTCAGAATATAATGCAAAATATATTCCTGTGTGTATCATTCTGGTGTTCCTGCTATCCAGTGGGGATTGTTGGGTGAATTTGTGTTGTGTCCCAGTAAGTAAAGATTATCAGTTAAGACCAGGTTTTGTGATGTGAAGCAATCATTTTAGAGGCTGTATATTCGATGATTTTAGTCCACAAACCTTCTCTTGAGAATGATAGACGGTAGTTTCTGGGTGAACTAACCGTGGCCTGATTACTGCTTAGGTCTTACTTTTAACTCATCCATCTTGATACAGGGATTTCTAATCTCACATGTTTCTGACTTGTTAGATGTATATTCTAGTATTAGTGGACCATTTTCATTTAAATTGCTTGGGATTTTCCAATGTAGTTCTTTCTGCTTGATTTATTATAATATTTAATTAACTCTTAAAATTGGATGGATTTCTAGGTTACAGTTATTGGACTATTATTTAGCTCTGTTGGGGTGAGAAGCTCATTACAAAGTGTGCTAACAGTTCTGCTGCTCAAGGAAACCTAGGAAGGGATTTTACCTTTTTATTTCCAAAATACTGAGTTTTAGTCTCTGCTTTTAATGTCCTTTATGCTCATCAGCTAGAGAAGGACATTAGTGGTTATCTCAGCCCTGATGTTTGATAACAAAGACTGACAACTGCTGACACAACAACTTGCCTTGAATTATTTTTGGATAGGGGATGGAATGGGTTGGCTTAACAGAAACGTGTAATTTCCGTAAACCACCATTTTCAGAAAATGGCATTGTTTCAAATTTCTTTTGCTGAAAGGGAGATGCATTTTTCCTGCAGACTTCTCTCAAAAAAAATCGTGCAGAAGATTGAATAGGAAAATGGTGCCTGAAAGCAGAATTTCAGCATGTACTCAGTGTCAGTCAAAATCTTCCATTTTAATTTTTATTCTTTCTTCTCAAATATAAATGTGTATACAAAGTCTTATCCTTAATTAGCTGCAGAGCTTACAGATTATATTTATTGCTATCTATTTCTCTCCTCTCTCTACTGATAAGAGCTGCATGTTGAGCAGACACACTATAACCCCATAATTTGAAGCTACTACTATAGTATCAATTCTTCTGGATGATACCACACCTTGCCAGTCAAAAATGATTTGAGCTTAAATTGTCAGCTAAAGATGCTCTTCATTTTTATTGCCCTGAACTTCTGGGCAGTCTATTGGACGAAGTGAATTACTTTGTTGTTGAAAATGCTTGTAATTTTGTGTGAAGGACACAATCAGAATACACAATATTTTTTTTCCTTTGCATTTCCCAACCTGCTCTGCTCCTTTGGTGCCCAAGCATATTACAAAATTGCTGACATCTGAGCTGATCAATCAAACTCTTTGCAGTTCTGTAAATGATCAAGCTTAACTGTCTAAGCAGCTGTTATTTGGCAGTGCTCCATCTGGAAAATAAAATACAAACATCAAAAGAAGTTCAGCAAGGTTTATGTTTCACAGAGGTTTTTTGATAGCATGCCAGTTATCTAACAGAGTCTCCTGGGTCAAATTAGAAGGCGGTAGATCTTTGTCCTTTCATAAATCTCTGATCCTTGAGTTAGCCAGATGACAATCACCTCCCAAAATAGCGACACCTAAGCAGTGTGTTGGTGCTGGTCTGATACTCTGCACACTAATGTGTGCAGCCACCCAGGAAAGCAATATTATATGGGAGCTAAGGAAAGCTGGGGCAGCCATATATTTCATAGAATTAGGAGGGCATATCTTTCCAGCACTGGATTCATTTGCGCTCCTTAGTTCTCCCCAACTCTCTACCAAGCTTAACACCATGGCATGCAGGGAGTGGGTTTGTTGCCTTTAAAACTGCCATTATTGATCCAATGCAGGTATAGAGAACTCTGTGTATATTAGATTAGCCTCAATTCAGAAAAAAATAAAACATTAGTGTTCATGAAGTGTTTTCCTTCTTCATACTCTGTCCCTGCATTTAAATCATGGCCTTGCTCCTTATTTTATGAATTCAGCTAAAGTGATGATACAGCTTGACCTGAACACATTAAGCAAATGTACCAAACTGAAGAAGGAACACAGCATGCATGGATAGTTCGTGATTTATCTAGAAGTATGTGCCACTATCCCTTGCCACAGATATATAGAACTGGGCAGAGAATTAATGCTCTGGTAGACTGCAGGAAGACATTTGCCAGGGCTATAGAGAGACAACAAATCTCCTGACACTTTATGCTCTGATTGGTCATGCCCAAAAGGCGTATCAGCCAACTTGAACAGATCAGCAAAGTTCTCATTAGTGAAATTTGGAGCTAACCTTTCTACTCGCTGACTTGCAGAGAGGGCAAAACAGTAATCACAGTGGAAAAGGTGTCCTTAGCACTCTAAAAAGAAACCACCAGGCAATAAACGTTGTTGATCGGACATGAAATTGGACAGAGGAAAGGAAAATGTCAGTGAATCAAATGACTTCTCTTCCTGGACAGAACACAGAGGTGAAATGCTGCAGTTATGAGCAAGAACACTTCACATGGTGTGATGGACACACTGCCAGTTGGTCCTGGTCAATTAAAGTGGGTTTTTTTGGCATAATGTGCAGAAGAAGTTTTCCTCAAAGGACCATAAAAGAAATGAAGTGCCCAATACCTTTGCCAGTCTTACAGCTTTCAGTCTATGTGGAAAATTTCAGCCAGAAAGAACTGACAGGGAAAAGAAAATAATACCAAGAAAAACAAAACAATGTTATGTGCTGTACAAGTTGAAACGTTATTTAAGCTAAATTTTTTGTATTCTCTCACTTTGTGATTTGGTTTTGCACTGCATTTTATGCATTGCTTAGTTAAAGACTGCAATGTCAAGACACAGGAACATACAGCAAATTTTAAGCCCTTTAACCAAAATCACAATATGCATCTAGAAAAATAGATCCTTTTTTTTTTCCTCAGCAGAAATTAGAACTGTTGCATTTAGAAGCACATCCCATTTCTATCAAATATACACCGCTTCCCCTGCAGGTCTTTTTATGTTAGTCAATATCTTTTAATATTATCTGATGGTTTCCTAGGAGATGCCCTAAATGGCTAAACTCACTAGTTTGATGCTGGTGTTGGATAATATCTATATGCACTAAACATCTGTTTTGTTCACTGAAGTCTGCTCTGCCCTTTTTCCACTGGTCATTATGTTCCCCCTGAGGGTTTCTAATGGTTGCTAATGAGATAAGAAAAATGCTCCATGTACACTTCCATATTCTGTGATGGTGTGTGATCAGAAGTCTGTGCTCTTTTTTAGCAGAAATTGCTTCAAAATCATTGTTAGTGTTTCTTTGTACAATAGTTTGAATGCAAATTTTACACTTAAGGACTAAAGTACCTTTTAAAAATCTGTAAGATGCAATTAGAAGGAGAAAGATCACCACATTATAGGGCAGAGAGTTCTATTTCTGGAAGGGTGGGCTCATTGTTGATTCATGTTTTTCAGATGGTACAGTACAGGTTGCATCATTAATAGAAGATTAAGATGCCAAATGGGGAATTTTTACCTTCTGTTTCAGAGTTTTTCACTATAGGAAATCACCCAGATATGGCTAGAGGTTGATTTTATATAACAAGATGAGCAGACAGAATGTTCCTCAAATTGAACAGAGCCTGCTGCTACTGTGGGAAGAGGGGTTGACAACTTGGGTAGTATCCATACAAAGCTATAATTTCTAATCTGTCAAAATCACTTCCCTTTAGAAAGCCTGATTTCATTAGCATGTTCTTTGTTGGATGTGATTGTCTGTCTTAGCAGCTTTCCTTTTACAGCTGTCACAAAAGCCAATCAGACTATACCAAGGGCAGGAAATAAATAAGTCTTTTTGCTGTAAATTAATTTAGGCAAGGCGACATTGCATATGCTTAGATTTAGTCCCTACTTTGAAGTGTGAAATTTTAGCAAGGTAACAGATGAGGGCTCTTAGAGCAGGTATTGGCATAAATTTGGTTACAAACTGTATTTCTTCTGGCACTCTAGTGGTGGGTAGAGAAAATATACTTACATATAATCTACGCCTCATAAATGGCAATCCAAGCTCTCAGCTAAACTGGGAACTTACGCAAAATTGTCTTGGACAGAGAGCTTGAATTAAGATTTTTTCAAATTCTGTCTGTGCTGTGCTCTTCTGGGGTAGTTCTAAGCCAAACACTAAGAATTCATTTAAGTTAATTTCCTTCATATTTGAGCTTTTGCAGTGTTCAGTGGGCTCCACTGCCATTTCACTGAAGTCTGAGATTTTTGTATAGCTTGCTGTGCTCTGCTACCAAGGAGTCTCCAGGCTGAACTTGCCTTAATTCTTCTCTTGCTGTGGACCTGAGCATGTAAGGTAAGGAGGAGGAGGCAGGTGTTTTATGGAAACCTGCTTATCTACTTGATTTAGCTCTGCTTCATTCAGGTCTGTGTTAAAGCTTCTCAAATTTGTGAGTTAAAAAGGGATCAGATGGTTACTCTTTTCAAAAAAGTATTTCACTCTGGAGAGTAAGAAAAAGGCAGTTGTTCTATTTGGCTTCAAATGCTGAAAAAAGGGAGTATTTTCAGAAGTCCTTGGTATACAGAAGAATGGTGTGATGAGTGTGATAGAAAGAGGCCAATCTGTGTGTCATCTGGTTGGTCCATCTTTCCTTGTGCTGTTTGCAAAAAGAGGTGCATGAGATGATAGCAAAGCTCATCAGAGGAGTTGTAACTTCACCTTTTGGTTGGTGTGACCCACCTGGAGAATAGGTGAAGGTGTAATTTTTTAGAAAGAGTCTTTCTGTACAGGTACAGAGAACCATTCTAGAAGTCAAAGCATATACCTATGGTGCTGTAGGGTTAGTTTGATTAAGAGTTTCCTTTATTTTGGAATCTTTGTAAATCACAAGCCTCTATTGCTTGTTGGAAATGCATAACAAACATATAGGGTTCGGTTACCATTTCCCTTAGAGGTACTATATGGCTATATCACCTGAGCAGTGATATGAGTACCAGTGTCTTTTCACTGTGCCCTGAAATAAAAGTGAAAGCCCTCAGAGTCATTACTATTATAACTAAATTTTCTTTCCCTTCTACAAGGTAATTGGTCTTCCAGTTTCCAATTTTGCTACTTCTGCCTCTCTAAGGGATCATAATTTTTTTTTAAAGCTAAGAGAATCTTCTGTTTTTTTAAAAACTTCTTCCATTTCTTTGATTATTTGTAGTAGTCTAGCTCATTTTTTTTTCTCTGCCTTTTTGCCAGTTCCATCTGGGCATTTAAAAACAGTAATTCTGTATCTTTTCATGTGCTCCAGATCTTCTGCAATGCCAGTCTCTAACTGACAGCATTTGATCTGTTTTATGATTACTCTTCATCTGTTCCTGGCCCTTTCTCTGTATGCTGGTAAACAGCTTTGATCACCTCTTGGCTATAATCTGTGGCTTCTCATAATTCCTTCTGGAAAGATTCTTTGTCTTAATTTAATTACTTTTTACCATTACCTGGCTCACATCCATTGCCTGTTTTCTGTTTTTAATTTTTGCCACTGTGAAAGCTAATAGGACTCTTCTGCACTGGGACATTTAGGAAAGTCAATCCAAATTAAATGTTAAAGTTCACACTTCAGCTGCATTAAATCCCTGTGTTGACAGCCTTGTTAGAAGTAAAGAAGACCTTATTTTTGTTTCATTTAATACATACTATAAATGAATTAAGCTAAGTCAAATTTAACCACTTCAACTTTGAACGAATGTGTCTGCACAAGGTTTGTGTGATTTAGCAAATAAATTTTAGCTTCATACTTTTTATTAATGGTTTTGAGTTCCTGAGTTTCTTGTTGACCTGTTTTCTTTTCTATAGGAATTATCTTTTTCTTCCAATCTGATTTCTTTTTCTCGTTCTTTCCTTTTCTTGATATTTGGCTGTCATTCCTCTGCCCTGATGGTGGCTTTCATTATTTTCTGAGGGGTAAGGAAGACTTGATAAACATGGTTATTCTTATTCTTACTATTTTATTAATTTACATTACAGCAAGCATTGAGTTCAGGGTCACATTAGGGTGGATGCCGTAAACGTGTGAACACATGGAGTGGAGTTGATCTCACATACCCTTACTGGGAAAAGGCATGCAGATGGAATGCGTCCTCAGCCAGTTTGTAGATGACCAAAGCTGAGGGGACGGGTTGATACACCAGATGGTTGTATCTCCTTCAGAGAGACCTTGATGGGCTGGAGAAATGGGCAGAGAGGAATCTTACAAACATGGGGTAATCCAAAGCCTTGTATCTCAGGAGGATTAAATCCATGCACCAGTACATGCTGGGAGCTGACTGGCTGGAAAACAACTTTCTGAGCAAAACTTCGACATCCTGATGGACAGCAAGATGACCCTGATCTAACAAAGCACCCTCACAGCAAAAGGTCAAGAGAGAGGATCCCTCAGCTCTACTTGGCACTGGTGGGGCAACAGCAAGAGTACTGCGTGTAGTTCTTGCTAACCTCAACTGTTTTGTCATGTAACACCTGAAATATTGTTATCTAAGCAGAGAAGATACAGTTCTGACACAACGCTATGTTTTAATTAATACTTCCTGGAGTAACCTAAGCCCTTAGGGCAGTAGTGAATTTCCATAGCTTATTATGGAAGCAGGACATCAGAAAATTCAATGTATAGTGTGTGACTCCATAAATACTTCATTTTATCCCAGAGGGCTGCACTGCTTTTTCTTATGTATTATAAAGCTCCAAACAGAAGAATCTAAGCCCACAGTCTTGTTCCTAGCTGCTCCTGTGAGCTGCTGGTCTGAAATTAAAGTTAATGACCTAAAGGCTCTAATCCCATGGGTTTAATAAGGTAAATTTAATAAGTATCCTGGCCTTAAAACTAGAATGAATCCAGCAGCTCCTACTGATGGTGATGAAAAATTATCTTCAGAAGTTTTTTAATATTTATTTTTTGGGGAAAGAGGAAAGACAAGGATATGAGACCATCTGTAATGGAAAAAAAGGATGAACTCATGCTGCTTTATCTATCTCTTACACAGAATTTTTTTGCTTGCTGTTAAAATTGTTCACAGTAAGTCTGTCTGAGCAGCAGACAGATGAACACTCCCATTTAAATCTCCTCCTGTCTGATAGGTAGACATTTGCAAGCCAAAAAGGAATCATCCTCCTTCTGAAAAGTATGGTCTGCCTTTCAGATAATACCTACTTTCCCAACCTTGTCAGGTGAGGCAGTGCTTGAAAGCTTTTTAGCACTTACCTTTTTGTATAACAAGTTATCTCAGTAGGAGACTTTGCAGCAGTCTTTAACCCCTTTTGTATTCTCATTCCATCTCAGAGATGTCTCATGCAAGCTAATAAATAATTCCATGAAGTCTCTCTTTTTTCCACAACATTAATCTCCCATCAACTAGTAATGAGCCTTTGCAGTTTCCTTGTGAGAATCTAAGCAACCACATTAATTCCTTAAAACTTTTTTAAGAATAGTGATCCTATTGGCAGAGAGTTTAGGAACATCTGATCCATACATTTAGCCTTAGGAGTTTTTGGTGGCCTCTGTTTATGTGCCCTGAAATTCCTAAAGCCCTAGAAAGATACTGCAAGTGCTATTTGCACTGATTTCTAATAAGTTATATCTCTATACTGTTTGATGTAGCAAACTAGAACTGTGCTGCTAAAATCCTGTTCTTTTCACGGTTGTTTCCTGAACTGAATGATTTTTCTTGAAAAAAATCATGTAATCAAATATAAAGTTTATACAGGTTGGTCCATGGTTTAGAACATGTGAAATGACTGTTTGTTCTTTACCATGCTGATTTTCCCTTAAAGTATGCCAGAATACCAGTTAACACACAGCCAACTCTCCTACTGCTAGACTTGTCCATGTAATTTCCCACAGTCTTTCATTTTAGCTGTAGAGAGAAAAATAGGTCCCTTTGGAAGTTTACAAAGAAAGTTCTTGTTGCTTAAGCTCGGGTATCTAAATTAGGTGGCCAAGATCCTAGTTATCTAGCAGTCTATTGACAGCCTACCTACAGCAGTACAATGGGGTTAAAGAGAAAGGACTAAATCCTAGCAGAAAATACCACTTTTTTCCAAAAATCTTGTGTTTTATAATTTATAATAAAAAAAATTAGCTTCCTGTTGGCCTTGCTTCCACATTCACGTCAGTTAAAGCACTAAACCAGTCAAATAATAAAGCAGCAATCAAAGCTGAAAGTGGAGAAAAAAAGAGGATTGTGGACTCACAGAAGACAACTGTGCGTTTGAGACATTTCTTTTTTGCATGGCTCTGACATTACAGTCTGCACTCAATTTACTGCAGCCGAACTCTGCATTGCTAAATGGAGAAAGGATGCCCATCAATTCAGCCCACACATTTCTGTTTCTTTTCAGCAACAACTTTCCAGTGAATTATTTCCTTCTGCTACAGCAGCTCTTTCAGATTGTCATGGTGTTTTATTTGTCTCTTTTCCTGGTCCCATTGTTTTATGCCATTTTTGTCTTTGCTTTGTTCCCTGGTGAAATGCAGTGAAACCAGCAACGCAATTAGCATAGTTAGTTACACTCATTCTGCCCTTTGACTGTTTATGGACCTAAAAAAATAAAAAAAAATAAAAAAAATCAATCACCCAAAACTTGAAGTGTCATATTTTACAGCTTCCTCCTTTTCTTCTGAGTGTGTGGAAGCCTGATAACACTAAGAAAATGCTATATAAATAGACTTCACATGTGTGCCACATATTATTTGCAGTGAATTGATTTTGTCATAAAAGAAAGCAAGTTTTCATTGTAGTTTGAGCTACCCTCAATATCATGAAAACCTCCATGATTTTTTCTCTAAAACTGTAATATGAACTGAAACCTGCTTCTAAACCTCCAGAAGGATTATTGATTGGAAGAGACTATATGCAAAGGGATTCAGTTCAGGTGAAACCAGTTTTTTAATCTATATTACAATAACACTTCTGTGTTGCATATATTGATAGAAAAAGAAATAATACAAAGGCTGTTACTGAGACTGCGGCATGAATAGGGAGCCCAGCACATTCATTATTTAACCATGACAAAAGAATGGCAATAATCTGTCTTTTCTCTGAAATGAGAAGAAGGAGAACAAGCTGTGGCTGGCAAGTGTTAAGTCACACAACTTAAAGGTCTTCAGAAAGCTCTTAAGTAAAGAGTGCTGGCACTAACCATCTGCCCCGGTGTGATTACAGAGGCTGGGTCACAGTGGCTCATTGCACCGGGTTGTTGGTTTGGCCTCCAGAAAGTTCTGATAATTTTTCCTCTTTAAACTCTAGGCATTTGAAGGGGGTTTTAATTGATTGCCCCAAATCGTTGTTCATTTCTGAAAGCTGAGCTTCACTGTTTAGCTTGGTCCATTTGAACTTCCTTTAAGTAACTTAAACTGTTGAACAAAATTCAGGCTTTTTTGTAATAACTGCAGTCCACTGAGCAACTGATGTCTGGTATAAACTTACAGGATAAAAGGTCCAGCAAGGGAAAAAGAACTTCAAATACTGTTTTCCAGCAACTTCTGTTTTTAAATCACCCCTGTGTGCATTCTCTTAGAAACCAATCATGGTAGTTATAGGGAAGTGTAATCAATAATGAACATATATTATGCATAAATCATATTTTCCTGCACTAATATTTGAAGTTTTTACCTTCTGTATTTTAGAAATTGCATCTCAGAATAGGTAGATGTTCTGTGCTGGAAAACAAGGCTGTTTTGTGTCAGGTCTCTAAGGACAGAAGCAATTACAGCTAATGAGCTGGGTTATTGTTTGATTATTAAACTGCTAGTTTTCCACAGTATGGCCATCTTTGTTACCTGGCTGTGAGCCTTTTCTTCATCAGGAAATACAGTAAACTCCCTAGGCATCTTTGACCTGGATATAAAGATAGTTTAACTGTGATGCAAATTTTTCTGAATATGCCTTTTTTTTTTGGAGCTCTGGAGTTTTCACAGAAGAAATGGTGTGCATGTAAAGCAGGAAACCTGCTGGATTTTATTTTTTGCATTTGCTCATCTCTCTCAGTCACACAACATTTAGTTGTATCCACTGCAACTATTATAGTTTAGCAACAGAATGTCTGTTTGGCGATATATGCTACTGTACCTTAACAAAATAAAAATTCTATCCTCTGTCCAAGTTGATGCAACATTTATTGCCCTTGGCTGTACTGTTTATGACTTTATACCTTTGAGTCACTCTGTATGTATCTAATCTACTATGCCTCTTATGAAAATGTGTACGTGAATTTGGATTTAGGAGATAACTTTAAATGCTATCTTGGTGTGATCTCATTTGAAACAGTCACTAAACATTTCTCCACTTGGCTGAAGAAACAACAGCAAAAGCTGTTGCTAATTTTGTTTTTAATTAATTGTGCAGCATGGATTTGTTGACGTGGCATGGATAGGGGTCAACTAAACAGATTTGCCTTGGGTTAATAGAAGTTTTCCATCATCTTCTCTGTTTCTGGTGCATAAAATATTCCTTAACAATCTTAACTTCATGACTGAGTGCATAAAATCTTCACAGTCAACCTGTCAGCCTTTAACCAAGGCTGCCACCACCCTTTGTATTCATCTGCTGTGCAACTCCCCTTTACTGTTAGGAGACCTGTGAAATGTTTGGAAACAATTTTATGAACAAAAGGGCTTCAAGTGCTGAAATACACTTTGTATAACTTAAAATAATGTCTTTTGGACTTTTCATAAAACATTATATGCTCTACTCATCCCCAGAGTGGATTTCTTTTACTATTATTGCTGTGATGACACATAATTAAGTCAGATTACATTTTTATGAAGAGAGAATAACTAAGACACAATTCTAAATTATTCATCAATAAGTTTCACCAAAAAAAAAAAAAAGAAAAGCAAAAGACAAGAATTTAAATTGTGCTCTCTGTTGTTTTTTTCTTTCTAAAATTAGATAATTTTATAATGGTATATTGAACAAACAAGTCTGTCTCTTCCTCCCCATGAGAACAAGAAACTTCATTTAATGGCACATGTGTTATTGTGCTTATCTGCTGATTACCATATTACTTCGATTTGTATGGTAGATTGTAAGCTCTTGTAGGATTATGGAAAGATTTCTTTCCCCAGGCTGAACCAGTGAGATTTTCAGCATCATGAAGACAGAGGTGTGTAGGAAAGAAGCAGATTGGTTATTATATCTCTATGTATTTTTTACCCACTGCTTCATCTCGTTTTTATCACTGCAGAATCAGCATGAGATCCAAGTAAGTTAATACACCTCTACAGTGTTGTCACACCACTAAGTTTTAGTGTCTCGTCATCCCCTCAACATGCTCAGTGAAAATGTGAATTGCTAAAATGGTGTAGACATAAAGAAGTGCATGAGTAAGCATAGATATGCTTTGATTCAGCTAGGTAAAAAATACTCCTTTTGATTAGGAATTAAAAATATATGATTAAGGAAAGTGCTGATTTTCTAAACAGCATGGGTTTGTTATATATCAGTCTTTCTTTCTGATTTTGGATGGGCTCATCCAAATTTGCAGGACAATTTGTTTGGCATGTTAAGCTGAGAATTTCCTGGTAGAAAATGCAAGGAGAAGCAGTAATGAAGGAGAAAATTTAGACCAGAAAAAAAAAGGAAAAAATAGCTGTCCCCTAAAGCTAAAAAAATATGAATTCAGCCCCTGTATCTTAGTGCTATGTATGTAACTCAGACTAGGAAAAGAAAAATAGTTTAAATACAAATCAGATATAATTTAAGATGTGCAATGGAGATAATCCAGGGTTTTCTGATATACTGGAAGCCCATGGAGAAACATGAGAAAATCCAGGGTTTTCTGATATACTGGAAGCCTATGGAGAAACATGACAGTGGAAACAGTGAAGTGGTTGACTGGTGACTGGTGATGCCATTTTGAAGTCTGCTCTCTTTTTCTGGGAAATATTGGTGATGCATGTTTAAGCTCCCTGTGAGTTTGTCCTGACTATGTGCAACAGCAGTGGTACAAAAAGGAGGCAGCATAATGGTCCGGACTAGACAGACCTGCTGCTGGGTTCTGAGAGTCCAGAAAAGTGGCTTTGTCTCCTGTCTTATGAAGTAAAACCCACTCCACTCAACTCCTGTGTAACTGAGAAAAATGAACCTGGAATCCTGTGTGAAATTCTTGTCAACTCTATCCGAGATCAACTGCATCTATGGAGAAAAGCAGAATGCTACCTGAAAAGATGGGGCGTACAGTGTAGGGATAGTTTTACAGTTTTCACAATGCAAAGGGATTGTCAGTGCAGATTAAGGGGAACCTTGGTAAGATCTGTACTGTTCATCACAATTACAAATTATTTGGAAAAGCAAGTGCTTAACGAGGTGACTGAGTCTGCTGATGCTGCAGAATTCTTCAAGGTGACTGAAACCAACACTGACAACAAAAGGGTAAACTGAACTTATGATTTTGAGTGGTTGGAGATAAAACGGGAGACAAAATTCAGTGCTGATAAGCTAAAAGTAATAGATGCAAGAAAGCATAATCCTAATAATTTTTGCACTGTCATGGGTTCATAAATGAGGTATAGATATTTTGGAAAAACATTTAGAATCACTGTGGTTAGTTCAGTCCTAAGTGGTGCTCAGTGAAAGCTGAAGATCACAGGAACAACAAAGAAAGCATCAAGAACTGAATAGTTGTAATTTTCCTCTGTATAAAACCAGGATCAGCTCGTGTCCTGAATATTGTATGAAGTTTTGTCCCCCTTGTTTCCAACAGAAAAAGTTTTGAAACAGACAAAGGCAGAAAGGTTTAGATATGAAGAAGTTTTTGTTTGAAGAGCAATTAGGTTAGGATTATGGGTCTTCAGGGACAAAAAACAGCTCAGGGACAAAATTATAGAGTATATAAAATAATAAATAGAATAAAGTAGATGAATTGCTATGTTTTCTATTGACAATGTTTGAAGAACTGAGGTCCAATTGATGCAATTATCATGCTGCTAGCTTAAGAGAAAGATAAGGAAGCACTTTTCTCGCACAGCACATTCCAACTTTGGAATTCATTGTCAGAAATTTTTGTAGTCCCCAGAGTAAATTTATAAAAGGTTTTGAAAGAAAATCAGGTAGGGGAAAAGACTGCCCAATGCAATATTAAGATTTTTTTAAAATTCAAATACAGGAGGAATATTTCTTATGCTTCTCCTTTAAATGAGCACAAACAGTAACTTCAACAGTAAGAGAGATGGTTTGTTGGGTCTGATGAAGCTGATTTTTACCCACTATGACATTTCCTATGCCACAGAATTGAACTCAGTCCACAGAAGGTGTTCTGTGACATTCAAAGGGAACTTTCATGATGGAAAACTAAATTTAAAAACTTACTTGTTTAATCTACCTCATTTACAATAAGAAGGAAAGTGACCTATTGTGAGTTGATCTGAGGATCCCTCAGTTTGGGATGGGAAAAATCCTTAGAGTATAGGACAATGGAGGTGTGTTCTGGGACCTGTCTCTAAGATCTAAACTTAGTATGGGATCACTCATATCAGATTTGCATCTAAATCCTGTGTTTTATATGGCTTTAGATCAGTTTAGAAGAAGGATAAAATCCAGTTCTGAGAGTTTTTTTTTCCCTGCTAGCCACATGTTAGGCTGTGACAGATGGGAAGACTGAAAATAATTTTAGATAGCACTTCTTCCATTTCACATGAGGAGAACTGTGGAACTGTTGGAGCAACAAGCATTTTGGGTTTTTTTCCTGGAAATTGTAAAGGTACCCAAAGGTATGAGGCATGAAACACAGTAATCTTGCCCAAGCATTGTACAAGTTCCTGCAATGAAAATTTGGAAAGCTGTTTAAAGATACGCCTGAGGGATGTGAGGGCTTGAGGGAGACAGAGTGATTCTGTTTTGTCATTTTTACCTCAGTCTGAATCTTGCATGTAGCATCAAGTTGCCTTCTCTTAGGGCTGAGCCTGGAACACACACATGGGATGAGCTGGCATGCCCTGAGGTGGATCTGGAGTGCTGGCCTGCTTCCCAAGGACTGCCAGAGCCACAATACTGAAATTCAAAGTTTATGGACCAATGACTTTCCTGCCTTAGTGGCAGCATGTTTAAACACTCTAGGTTTTCTGGCTGCAAGTTAAGATGTCTGTGTAAATGTAAGGAATGTTTCTGCCCAAATACTTGATACCCTGCAGGGTTAAAAAAATACATGCATTAACATTTGAGGTGTTCTGGTGCCACGGTGGTGAAGTCACATAAAATATGGAACTGTGTAAAATGTGTTAGGTGCATAGAGCTAAGTCAAGCTGAAACCTCCGAATGCAAATTGTGATCTGAACTCTCTCCCAGGAGCAAGAGCTTTGGGTCAGGTGTTACTGTTCAAGGCTATTTCTAAGAGAGTGCCTGTGCCTTTTTTTAACATGAGCCTTGTTACACTTTGATTTCTTCCTCTCTTCTGGTCTGAATTATGTTACTTTTGTTGATATGAATTCACAGCCACTAGTCAATGACCATAAAGGCCATTCTGTACCACATATTGACTTGAAAGATTTAGGTCCCCGGTATCAAAAGATGGCACTTTATCCACTCAGCCAGACCAGATCCTTGATTTTACATTGCTGTTTTCTCTCTGAGTTTCAGAAGTCCTTTTAATATTTCAGACCATGTCAGTGCTTTCATAAACTTTCCAAAGGGTGAACAGTAGTAGCTGTATTCCAGCTGCTGCTGAATCTGCTGTGTTTGTTCAGCCCTGAAATGATCTTTTAAGATGTGAAAATAAAATGTATCACTAGTACTGAGCCATAAACGCAAAACTGACCAGGGATGCAATCCACCCAACAAAAACTACCTATTATGTATTAGAACCACTTTTTTTTTCCAGCTTTCTGCACAGAGACCTGATTCTGATTTAGCCTGATTTTTTCTCCAGCAGAACAGGTAAAATAATAATTTATTTTTTTAAGTTTTGAGAAGATAATGGCTATTACTTTGCTCTTAACTATACCATGAAGCCTACTGTAAAGCCTTTTATTCTTGTAGAAAACAAGCAAACCTTATTTTACTTAATACAGAAATATTCCTCCAAATGCTCCAAGTATTTTTACTCAAGTCACAAAGCTGCTTAAGTGTAAGATTGCAAACTGATCTTCTGATTGCTTTTATAGATATTTCCTCATTATGCATTATTTATTTGAATGTGTGAAAAATCATCTACTTGTATGTAGATAGATTTTCTTAATAATGGAAGAAAATGAGGTGCCAGTACAGGGAGCTCTAAAATTTGAGTCCTTAATGTTTATTGCTAATAGAACGCACAGACTGCAATATGAACTCTCAGCAGAAAACATACAATCCTCAAAATATTTTTTCACTCTCTCTCTTTATCAAGAAATTATTAGGGGACAAAAGTAGAACAAAACAAAACTCCATTCTTTAAATGAAATGCCCAGCTCAGGCAACAATAGATCAAAGATCAGACTGCTATAGAAATTTTCAAATACCACTAAAATTGTCTTTTTCAGCCATGTCATCCTCTCCATGCCCTCTAAGTTTCTATCTAGGTGGAACTTAAAGACTGAATTTTCAGGTCTACATCAGAACCTGAAGGTGGGCTACACGTGCACAAGAATGAGGAGAGAGGGCAGGTTCAGCCATCCAGATTAACCTGTACTTGACATCATTGTGAAGTGGTTGTCAAAGAGAACATGGTGGAGCAAAATATAGAAAGTGGAAGACTGAGCTGGGAATAGGACAGAGGCTGTGGTGCTGGACTGAGAAGAATGAGGATGCTTGAGATTTATGAGAGAAGAAAGTTGAGACAAGGCAAGTGAGAAGAATTGAAAGAAATATCTCTAGGTGTGTTAATGAAGACAGGGATACTTAGGGTGGGAAAATCATGAATCTACAGAGTCTTAAGAGCTATGGGACTATAAGGTTTGAGGTAATAGGAATCCTGAGCTGGTTGCAGGACAGCTATGTATAAAATTTTAACATTGCACTTCTCTCAACAAAAGGAGGATAGTATAACAGCCCTAAATACCTAGTGAACAGTCACCTCTTGTCACCTCACACAACTACCCTCAAGTAGTTGTTGTTTGCAGGCTTTATATGTAGGCATATTCTATCATTTGAGCTGTTAAGGCATCTTCTCTACTTGTAAAATACGGAGTGCTCAAGTCTCAAGGTTGGATACTGCAACTCCACGGACAGTTTCCCTCACAAACTGAAATGGTATAGATGTGGAAAGTTTACCTTGGCCAAAGTCAAGTGTGCTTCTAACCATTTCTCAAGTCCGAGTAGTATGGATAGTTGAAATTTAGTGCCTCTACCCTGTTGCAGATTAATATACTGATATAGCTCAAGTAGACTATATATCTTTAATTTTAATTATAAATCCATAGCCCATCAGGACATTTAATGTTGTCTGAATGTGCTTGGTTTAGACATGAAGTCTATTGTGGAACTGTTGGTAATGTCTTACTTCTAATATCCCTATCATTTATTTACTATGGAGTACGTATAAATCCTATTCTGGTTTCCACAGCAAGCTTGTAGGTCAAAAGTGCAGTGAAAAAGTGCTGAAGTGTTAACTGGTCCTATACTTCCTTCTGTCAACGTTTAAGAAGCTGCTCAGGTCTTGACTTCTGTGGGAGTACTGAAAGAATAATCTTGAGTAGCTCTTTTCTTCTTAAAGGTCTCCCCTAGTTGGCAAATGGCACCATAACCCAAGAGAAATATATGACAGACATGTTATTTCTATGGAAATTATCAGAGTTTTCAGAGCTGGTAGCAATTCTAAATATTGTACATATCAGCTTAATTTATTTAGTAGAACTACTTCCATGAAGAGAAGAAAAGCATGTTTTTTTGTTTCTTTTCTTTTTTTTTCCTTTCATAAAGATTCCTTTCTAGAATTAGCATAAGTTTACTTTGAATGATAGAAAAATTTAATATCTACTGTTACAAAACAGAATTTCATGTGATAAGTCAAGAAAGAACAGCATTATTAGGTGTGGCTTTATTTACTTGTGTGTTGAGAAGATTGTATTAAAAGCTCAATAGATGTTTGCTAGAGAAAAATTTGAAAAACATTCAGTGTCTGGTTATGGTTTTGGTGCCATTGAAGTTCCATTTGATGACAGTTACTTCAGCTGTGCCTTCTAATGACCAGTTTATGCCGGGAGCTAACCCTAGCAATCAGAGTCTTGAAAGACTTTAGAAAAACACACAGGGCATAAATACACACATGCAACTGCTTTGCAGAGGTTTTAAAGGTTTTCTTCTCGTTTCCCTATGTTCAAATGCAATCACATGGCATAGAGCTGGAAACAGTCCTAGTCTTATCTTAAGAATAGGAATTCAGCAGTTGCCAAATATAAGTTAGGTAGGGATAGACACTGAAGAAATTCTGTTCCACTTTGCCAGTAATACCAGACAGTGTGAAATAGGCTCCTACAACCCAGTCATACTTTGATAACTGTTCAGGATTTCATTTCCTTTCTACTTTGAGTTATCGCCCACAACTGATCACTGCTGTGTCGCATAGCCCTGAGTCTTATACTAGATGAAGTGATTTACTAATGGCCTGAGCCATGATTGATTTGTGTTCTCCTTTATCCAGTTAAGTGCTGCTCACTCCCTAAATTCTTGGCTAGCACTTTCTGAGCTACAACAAATGCATGACCCCTTGTATTTTCTGAATCCCGTGGGATCTAGAACCTACTGGCCTGCAGGGCTACGCAATCCAATTGTACAGGTAATCTGACACTTCTTCAACCAAGAGGTTTTGAGGTTATTTTCTGAAAAACCTATTCAGAGTACCTAATGTTAAACAAACATGCTGTAAAGGGCAGGGTGTGATTGGTGGAAGGTGCGATGCCATTAATAAAGGTTCCTTGTAAGGTCTGTGATCAGGTAATGTTCACTGAAATGTGTGTCATAGCCATTACTTCCAAAGTGCAAGGAATAGCTGTTCTGTTCTGCATTCCTCTCCCTCAGTGTGCTCCAGGGTGCATCTTGTTGATCAGATCCTGCGTGTCTCCTGCATTTCGTTACCTGCTAATATTGTTAGTACACAATCCTGGGGGCTTTGAATATACCAGTAGAAGAAATATGCTTGACAAAACCAGAGAACTTTTTCTCTTCCAAGGAAAATCTCCATTGTCCCAATTGTTTTCTATTATAGAGAAATCCTGTGTAAAAAGGAAACTTCACAGTGAAACTCTTGAAAATCCAACTGAAAGGCTGGAAATCATCTCCTAGTGGAGCCTACAACAGAACAGATACTACAGGGATTTTATTTTCCAGTGATGAATAAAAGGTTAGGAATCTTAAAACACCAGTAGTACATTTTCTAACAGATGCAGTAAAAGAGAATCTGTGACCAGAAGTCTTATGATTCTGCTGTATATTCGATCTTTCATTAGCCTTTAACACTCAGGACAGGATGTTAATTAATGCTCGGTCTCAGAGGGTCCTGGTTAAACCTAAAAATCTACAGGAAGCTGTTAAATTTAGGGACATTGCTAGTTTCAGTAAAAAGAAAAAAAATATCCCAAAAATACAGATGAACGTTATCACATGTTTTCTCAGAGATTTGTCGGCAAAGTTAGCTTTCATGCTAGCCAGCTGAGGTCTTGGGTTTCTATATGAAAAGAATAGCTCAGCTATGTCTTGAGGCTAATACTGAAAAGGTCATGAGATTCTCTTTCATGAAAGGAATGAAAGTAAGCTGAAAAGTACAGGAAAACATAACGTTCACTATAAATGATAGAACTGATTTAGTTCTATGCATTTCTCTGCATATAGAAAATGACATTGAAATACATTTGTATTTAGATTTAGGGAGCAACTTACTTTCTGCCTCTTCATCAGTTTATTATTTATTTCCAAACCTTATTATTTTAAAATGCTATAGCACCCAAAATATGCTAGATTATTTCTAAACACAATCACATAATGGATTTTTCCTATGATGAGCAAAGCAGCCATTTGAAGTTCATTCACTGAGACCCCTTGGCCTTTAGAGCATTTAGTGAAGGGTTTGTTTTGTTTATTTTACAGTTCAGTGGAATGGAAAACAATTTTTCTTAAGCATTACTGGAGGCCATCACACAGCGAGAAGGAATAATTTTTCTGCTGCTGCATGTTCAGCAGAATTTAAAGGTATCTATTAAAAAAACCAAACAGGTGTAGTGATAAACCTAGATTCCCCCCTTTTTTGAAAAATTGTAATTATACTCATCAGACATAATAATCTGCTATTTTCCCAATCTTGCTATTGCTCAGAGTGTAATGAGAAAAGTTTGCTGATGCTGCGTGCATTTGATTATTCCCCATTTCTTCTTGATTATTTCCTACACAAAAAGAAAATAGAAAACCACCTCCCCACCACCAAAAAACCAAAACAAACCACAATAAAACAACAAACCACAATCAAATTAAATTGTTTACTTATTCACAAAATGTGATTTGGATGTGCAGTTTATACATGGAAATAAAGTAATTGAAAATATACTTTTCTCAGCCTGTTGCCATAGAACTATTGAGATTCAGATTTTGATTACTTGAAGAGGCATTAGGAGGTCCTGTTTTTACTCCTTGTTCTGTGTTTTTCAAAAACTAATTTTCAAAAGACATTACAAATATTATTAAGTGGAGGCAGGAAATAGATAAATAAAACTGTTTGGACAATTATAAGGTAAACTGAGAAATCAAGTGATTGATGATACTGCCATTTTGTGCATCCAAGTTGTAAACCTGGAGCCTAAACTTCTATTGCAGTCAACAGCGAAAGTCTACCTGCACAGCAACACAGAATTTCTTCTTAAGAAGACACTTCAGTGAAGTTTTTTTGACTTTACAACCATGCAGATGCAAGCTGCACCTAAAATCAAATTGCATTAAAAATAGCAGCCTTAAGAAGTTTGTAGAGCTGAACACTTGTCTGCTCCTGGTTCATTAAAAGATGTGAATAGTATTTGACCTTTAAGGAGGTTTGGGAAAGAACTCTGGAAAACATCAAAACCCAGGGGTTTTTTTTTGTGTGTGTGTGTCCCATGGCAGTGCAGTCCCATTGAATACTGGCAGGACTTGAAATGTTAATGTCTGTCCCCAGCAGAATGATTCAGGCAAGATGAATTAGGATCTCAGTTCCTCTATTTCTGCTAATAGGTAGCTTGGTGTTTATCCCAGATGCTTGAACACGCCGTGGTCTTGACAAGCTGAACAGCCTTCATTTTTTGGAAGACAGTGACCTAATCCATTATACAAGTCACAAGAATGTTTGATCTGGAGGCAAACCAGTGGATTGAAAACCCCTTCACCCTTTCCCCAGTAGGTTATCCTAACCATGCTGTTTACCCTTTCCTGACATCCTGTCAGAACTGGGGAGCTTTAGAGTCAGGCTGCCTCCTGCTTGCTGTCCATGACTCTGTTGTTGCTGGGTAGTTGTAGGACCAGCTCACCAAGCACATTTTACAAACTCTGTCTCTGGGATTTTAGTGACAGTCAATTTTGTTTAGTGGAAGATTTCAAGACATAGAAATGAAATCAATATTCAGCTTCTCTGAATAGTTAAATGCCTTGAACACGCACTTGCAGCACTGAAGAAAGAAAAACCCAACGCCCTGTTCATTTCTGCCATAATAGTGTTTTTTTCATTTGTTTGTTTATTTTTATGCTGAACACAGGTGCTTTTAACAATGGAAAAAGTGACATTTTCAGACTCTGGAACTCATTCCCTGCAGCATTAACTGCCTGTGACTATTCAAAGGTGACTTCGTATAGACTGAGGTTAGCTTTTTGCCACTCTCTAGCCTAATGTTTCCTATTTAATGTCATGATTTTCTTTCCTTTGGATTCTTACTTTCTATTTTAAACTGCTGTAATGTATTTTACCTTTTTATTTTCTCTTTTCTGAGTGAGGATTAAATAGAGTTTTCTGGTGCTTCTAGAGCTTTTTAAGAGATCAGTTAGATACCTGGATTTCATATTGGAAGGTCATTCTCAGTGAGGTCAATCTACCCTGATTTAAGGCATCTATAATGGAACAGTCAACTTCAAAATGTCACTGTAGAGTCCCTCCATAGTTAATGAGAGAAATAAGTATCTCCAAAGGGCAATTCATGTGACCTGTTGCATGCATCTGTCTCTGAATGAAAACAATTGTCTCCTGGAGGTGCCTATTTCACTCTATTGACAATGTAGAATTGTACCACTAACTCTGGCACCAATTCCAAGGCAGATGAATTTCACTTGGTGTGTCTAGGCTATAATTTTTTTTTTTTTTTTTACAGTGCATCTGAGAAATTTGACTTTACACTCATTTGATAGCTGTGCACATTTTTATTGCCTTTATGATATTCTTTTGCAAGTGAAGGCTAAAGTAAGTGCTCAGCTGGGTTTCCTGCTTCCTTTGGAAAGTGAAAGCCATTATTTTTAAGAACTTATTTGAAGAAATGAAAAGTGAAAGATGAATGTTATATCTTAAGTTAGAAGACATTATCAAAGCTGTGATTTTCAGTAGACATCCAAGAGCTTGATTTCATGGGCTTTAGTTCAACTTCCAATTAATAATTTTTCTTCCTTCCCTCCCCACTTTCTTATCACTATACATTAAAAAAAAAGTGTTAAAATGAAGGAAAAACTTGCTGCTGAGTAGGTCCAACCAGACACTCTTATCATGCCCTGTCCTTAGGAACCTTGCTGGAAGACTCAATAATCTCAAACCAGAAAATCTGCAAACAAAGATTAATATATTTACCTGAAGCAGTCATAACTGGCAAGGCAAAAGCAGAGCTAAACAAAGAGGGAAAACTAGAGCAGGACACTGAGGTCAGCACACTGTTTATATTTCTCTGAAAAAAGAGATAACAAAGTTCATAGATATTTGATTTCTTTCCACAGGCTTTGCTGGCATAGCATTTTCCCTTCCCTTCCCTTCCCTTCCCTTCCCTTCCCTTCCCTTCCCTTCCCTTCCCTTCCCTTCCCTTCCCTTC
>JAWMRA010000113.1:106473984-106485744 GCA_035584735.1 Pseudotriccus pelzelni
CCCCTTCCCCTTTTTTCCAGAAGGTCTTCAATCCTGGTAACCCTGCATGCATTTCGTTGCAAGGAACCTACTAGGATTTCCTTGCTCCTTTACCCTCTTCCTGTAGCAGAAACCACTTTAAAAGGCCAGATGCTTCAATAGTGAACAGATCTAAAGGGAGAAATTGAAGCTAAGAGGATAATTAAAATAGCAAACCCTAGCTAACAAGATAATGAAGAATCCTTCTGACACTTTCAGCAGGGATCGATGGTACAGTCATGATAATCACATTACTTCGCACCTTTCATCCTGGAGGGTGTCAAAACGCTTTGGATATTGAACACACCAGTACAAGGAATTGTTAGCCTAGGACTAACATAAAACCACCTGTAGGTTTGCATCTGGCAGCTGCACTGTAGGGAATGGCAGAACACAAAAGGTGAAGTGTGGGTAGGTGGAAAATCTATCTGCTAAAAATGAAGAACAGAGAGGGCATTAAGCCTGCTTACAACTGCTGGGAAGATGAGACCTCACTGTGTTCAGAGGTAAAGTGCCTCTTTTCCAAGGGTGTTGGTGCCATTAGCCAGGTCCAGTGCATGCAAAGGAGGAATGTACTGCTGAGAGGGTATTTGCTGTTATTTAAATCACATTTTCCAAAGAGCGTTCACTGCAAAGATAGAAGTCCACAATGTTAGCTGGAAATGTGAACTTCTAACCTACTAAAATGAAGGAAATCTGAACTAACAGGATGTTTATATATAGGATCATGAACTCTGCAAAAGACTGGATTCCAGATTTCTTTCCTATGTGAACAATGAGGTAATGTTTTTCTCCAGAAGGGTTGCCACAAGAGGCTGGGAAATGTATTTTCATAAGTTAATCCCACCCAGTGCAGGATGTCTATTTTAATTGTATTTGTCTCAGCAGTTTTTGCTGCTTTTTCTATGATCTATGAACTTTGCTGCTTTTTCCTGTAATTTTTTATGCATTAACCATACTGATATATTTTTGGCACTGTCTCCTCCAGAAGAGTACCCCTTGCCATTATAAGGCCTTCTTGCTTAGTATCCAGCAGCTGTTGAGCTGCATGTTTTATCTTTCCAAGGAACTTAGTTAATACCTGGCTCTCTCTCTAGCTATCCTCATCCTCAATATTCTCAGCACAAGGCAAATAATGGCTCAAACTACAGGTATGTTACTCCAGCTCAGCACGTTTCGGAGGTCCAGCTGAGCTGCGGTAGCTGTTGAAGATCTCAAAGTTAGACCTTGGCAAATAAGAGGTAATGTAACTTAGCTCAGCCCTCTTTCAATATGGCATAGATGAAGTCAAACTCACCTAGGTTTATCCAGGTTAAAGTTGTCCACAATTGTCTTCAGCCTTTTGTCCCAGCTCATGTTTGAACTGAAGAAACTTTACTGGAGTTTTAAGCTTTCTTGAGTGATGTGCTTCTCAGTTTTTTTTCTACTAGCAAAGAATACATAATGATCACATCATATTTTGAAAACTTTGCTGAACAGGCATTTAACACTACAGATTTTTCTGACTTTTAAAATACTACATGAATCTGTATGCATCAAAGTGACTCTCATTAAGGAGCTGTCTGAAGGCCTGCAATATTTTTTTGTCTAAAAACTGATACGGGATATTGGTTATGGCTAGGATGAATCTAAAAATGGCAACACTCCTTATAGTGTCAAAGACTCAAATAAAATTAATGTTGAAATACTATAGTTATAAAATGCTTGGCTATGATATATTCTTTCATATCTGGAAGTAGGTGTAGCAGCTGATATTGTTTTGCTGGGAGTGTACTTCTCCTCTTAGGCCGTTGTCAGATGAAGAACAAATCATCACACAGGTTCTGTGTTCAGCAGGGCAATCCAAAGCCTTTTGCTGACATGAGACAATCTGCAGCGGGCTTCAGTTCAAGCTCTGAATAGTCTGTGCTGACATCTTTAGCTCATGGCATTTGCTGCTGCCTTCGTGCTGCCCGTGATGTCTCTGATAGGATATAATTTGCTACAGCTGTCTTAGGTGCAAAACCGCCATGGGCAAAGCTCTCTGTCTTTCCTTTAGCTGTGCCATCTCATTGTGTGTCTCGTCAAAAACAGGCAAACAAATGCGGAAAGAGTGGGTGCTCCTGCATGTGTCATGCTCTGCAAATCAAGTGTGCAGACACAATCCCTTGCCCAGAGCCCAGCTTGTGCCCCCTCCCACACATCAGAGCTCAGAGACAGAGGTTCTCATTTGTTCTGTTTCTACCTCTTCAAGATCAGAAGAGATTTAAACACCTACCTACTGCTAAAGCTCATTATTTTCTACTTGAATCCTAAGAAGGGGTGGGGTACAGAGCTAAAGCATAATCAGATGCAAGATTTAGATATAGTTTGATTAAATCAGAGTCCATTTCTAATACAAATGAATGTTACACTGAGAGTCCTATTATTTAAGAGAATTTTCAATGCCAGTTTAAGAAAATGTGCTCTCTATTCTTTGAAATCATGTATTAGCTGAAAATGCCTATCTTCAAGTATATTCAGTAGGGTGTATCCTCAGCTGAAATATATCCATGTCATTTCAATCTCTGGTTTAATTATATCAGTGAATACCATCTAAGGAATGGACGGATAAGAGAAGCACAGGACATCACGAACAGGCACATAATGTTGCTCATGCTCTGATCATCACTGAATGAATTCAGCTGACAGTCTGAACTAAAAGGATAAAACTTTTGGCCTTTTTTTTCAAAAAAAAAAAAAAAGAAAAGAGAATACATGAAGGTAAACTATTATACATTCATTACCTTTCATTATATTAACACATTAGTGGGAAACCAGAGGAAGAAATTTGCTATTGTAGCTCCTCATTTAATGTAGCTCTCTCATTTAATAATGAGAGATAGTTGTTAGACTATGTTAAACTTCCAAGAAGGGTGAACTTATACTTATCAGTGATCGAGGACCTATGCTGAGCTGTGTATTAAAAGGAAAAAAAAAACAAAAAAACCCCCCCAAAAACCATAAAACAAAGACCAAAGAAAACAAGCCTAATCATTACAAAAAAGACATAAGACTATATGAGGATTTTAACTGGCTGGACCAAACACTTAAGGGTTCTATCTATGCCAAAATGTGACATACCATAATGGGTTGGATAATAGGAGCTGTTAAATGAGTAGTGCTGGATGAGTGACATAAAGGATTTTGAAGGCTGATTGAAGCTTAGGCATGGTGGATATGTCACTGGCAGGCATTATCCAGTAGTAATGAATGGTGCTGATCTCTTGCCTATTGGGATGATCTTCATGGTTCCCTGAGGAGCCAGCAAGCAAGCAAAAATCTCCCTTCCTCCCATTTACTGCCATGGGCTTGAAAAAGGAACAATTTGTTAGTGTTCATCCAGCCAAAGGCTGCAACTAACCACCAGGATTTTTGTATCAGTTGCAATAACAGAAAACCCTTAAGGGTTCCCCAGTGCCTTTCTTTTTTCTTTTATGGGGCATAGTCTGGGCCTCTGACTCTTCCATTTGGCCTAGAAAATTCACAGCACGGTCTTAGAGGCAGCTGAACTGGCACGTGTTGGCTGGGATGCGCAGCAGGCCTGCCAAGCTCCTCATGGTGTGTCTGCCCTTTTGGCTTTCAGTTCATGTTCTCCCTCGGTGGGCAGTGCCTACAGCACACACACCCACAGCACAGCTCTGCTGAGCCTCACCCACACCAGGACAGTCTCCTCCCAGGACCCCACACTCAGTGGATCTCCCATAGCTGGGCAGGTGCACAGAGTAGCACTGTGGCTCTTTCTCCATCGTGTGACCAGACAAACTCCATTTTTTTCCTTCTATGCAACTCTTCCACTGCTCCCTTTCTCCTTACATTACTCAGTAAGGTGATGTCTCAGGTGAGATCCATTTATGCCATTACTATCACAGCTTTCCAGCTGAACCATCAAAATGCGGTATTCCTTGCTTCCCTAAGCAAAGGAATAAATATGGAGTTTGGGAATTTGGAGGTGCTATTAAAGCTGTAAAAAGTTTGGAGTTGCTGTTAAAGAAACACAGGTCGTGATAAACCAGTATCAAAACATAATATCTGTCCCTATGAAGTTGAAGTCTGTAGCATCCTTATCGGAGTCTAAAGAACCTCTATCTTAAAGAATGTGAATAAAAATGCAGAACTTGGTGAGACACAGCAAGGTGAAGGACAAGAAGTAGCTAGATGAAAAATAAAAAAAAAATGGAAAAGCAAATGCCGTTGCAGCTGATTGGATTTATTTCTGACTTTGGAAGTGAGATCATCTGCTATCATTCCTAACAGAGTCAAGATTAATTCAGAATATTCTGGCACTTATCTTCATTGTTTTGAAATTTTTAGATGACCCTGTCAGAGGCTGCTTCAATCAGAAAGACTATAATTTCCTTTTCTGTAGATACCTAACATATGTAACATTTTAGTAATATTACCTTGTCATATTTTAATCTATGTGAGGTGTTTTTGTTTTCTTTGTTTGCCTTTGAAACATATTCTAGCCGAGTTTGCAAAGATGTAGGGCTGCAGAAACAAGGGAAATGTTTGTCAGTTGTCTAAGTGCAATAGATAAATTCTCACCTCTGCTTTCCAGAGGTATTTTTTATAATGCAGTGTTTGTTATTATTGTCATTATTGTTTGTTATTATTTTTGCTCTGATGACAGTGACAGTAGAAGCTGTTGAGGACAGTCAGCAGTCTTCACTCAAGAAGCAACAGTAAGAGAAAATTAAAGTGACTTCCTCAGATTCAAAAAACAAGTAAGTAGCAGAGTTAACAATAAAACTCACTTTTAAAATCAAAATCAAACCCTAATATATTGTGTAATAGGCTAAACATTTATTCTAAGTAATTTAGAAATATGTTATGTTTGAATCTTTCTAAATTATATTGTGGCAATCTTGACTAGCTGAAAAACTTAGAAACATGTTAATGGAAAACAAAAAACATCACAGATGTGGCAGTTGTGACTTGGTGCCAGTAAAGTCCTTATTTGTCTGTATATAGGAAGATACTGATTGAGCAAAGCAAAACCTCTAGAAGTCCCTCAGGATGCTGGAACTTTTTAAGCATTAAAACACTTGAATAAAAACTGAGGACAAGTACCAGTGCTCAACAATGAAAAACACTTCACAGTTTTTCGTATACAAAGGGCAAAAAGTATCCTATGCTAATTTTATTTCACATGAAGGAAAATAATAAACAAATTATGCATATGAAATCCCAAGGGCAGATATTCAGTTGCTGCATGTTGACTTTACTGAAGTTAAATTATCTGATACTTCTGAACACTCTGACCCTCAAACGTTAAAAAATAGACACCAATCTGCCTGTTTCATCAGCAATAACTACTGTTGAAAAAATATTAGTTTTAATTTGTAGATGTGTTTGCATTCTTCCTGTTTTTCCATCCAGCTGCTGCTCTGTGATATGTGGTATAAAAAGATTTTTGAAGATTTTTAAATTGCTCCTACCTTTTGCAAGAAATGTCACTATTTCCTGTTTGTGCAGATAAAACATTTTAGTAGACAATTAGATCTGAATTTTGATATTAGGTAGTTTTCCAATCTTGTAATCCTACATTCAAACTAAAAAGATGCGATTAAAAATATACCCTGACAGAAAAGTCAGAATCTTTCTAGTGTGGAGATTCTCTTCTATTCCAGATTGTAGTTTCAAATACATTGAAACTGAGGTATGAGGAGATACATTTCTATGTGTCTATTTTTGTGTGTCTGTACACATTCATGTGTTTATTTTAAATTCTCTATTTTTTGGCTCTTATTGGTTCTTCCAGAGAGCAAAAGCACTGCAACAGAAATTCTGGAGACATCTGAGGAAGCTGTCCCCACATTTTTTTAAAAGTTATTTAAATGGAAAACTATTGAAATATGCTGGCCTCTCCAACCCTTAGAATTCAAGCCATGACCTACTAGATCACTGAATGATGAAAATAAGTAAGTTAGAGGTTAACACAGAAAACTTTGCAATTTTCCCCTCCTAAGGGAAGATACTGATCTATATTCATGATAGGGAAGAAGTCTGGAGGAAATCCATGGTAATATTAATTATTTTAAACTGTGCTTAGAGAGATATCACAAGCTTAATATTGTATACCATCTGGATTCAGATTCTCTGGTTTAATACTGTATACCATCTGGATCCAGATTCACTGCTTGAGAGAATATTTATAGTTACAAACTGCACCTTCCCTATAAGATTTACACAGTTTATTCCTTCACTTTCACGGTACTGTAAAATAATCGGTTTTCAACTGAAAAATACAGGCCACAGTTGAACTTGCATGAAGTCAATGCAAATTCTCAGTGAACTCTGGATCACATCCCCAGGTCAGACCTTAAAGTGGGGTAAAGATGCTTTCAATCACTGGTGACTCACAACCCTAAAGAAAGTTGTTTTTCCTTTTCTGCTGCGTGGCTCTGAATGCCATTGACAGCCAGCCCTGCAGAGAGATGGAGACAGAATGCAATCAGACTTCCAAATCTTCCCTTAATGCAGTGTCTTTCTTGGGAGCTTTTCCCTGTAGGGTACCTCTCAGATAGGGATAAGTAATGCTGTTAGAACATAATCCAATCACTGATGCAGATTGCTTCTAGACAACCCTGAGCAGCAGATTTGTACCTCTTTTTTTCTTTTTTTTCTTTATAAAAATCTAGCTTTTCTGCAGTGAAAAGGAAAAAAAAGATGTGGCTTAGAAGTTATTAACAATATAAATAAGTCTTGTTATGTATTTTCTGCATATGATAAAATTGGAAACTTAGTTTACCATCAAATATCAGAAACCAAAGTAAAAACAAAAAAAAGAAATGTTTTCATGTTCAAACAAGATGCCAGCTTGGTGCTCTTCTCTCCCTATTGCATTGTTCAATCAGCCAGGCATGTATGCTTTTCCTTCTTATTTCCAGACTGATTCTACCTCTGGGATTGCCAAGGTAGAGGTCTCATTCTGGATCTTTTGCTGCCATTCACGTGCTCTCTCCCTTTTGTTTCTAGCACTGTGCTTAACAAAATGTTAGTGTGGTTACTGGACTGGGACTTTCTAGATGTGATTTCTCTTTTCAGCCCCACATTTAACCTGTTATTCGAATTCACTTCATCTTCCCTACTTCCAGCTCTCCCCCACCATGTCTGTCTTTTCTGTTTTGACTTTAGACTTTTGGCATGGGATTTTATCTCCCTTTTGAAAATATAAAGCTTAGCCCTCTGGGAGGCTGAACACATCTGGAGACCATGTAACAAGCAGCAAATCATGGAATGGTGTCGCCACTGGCACCGTTTAAGCATCTAACTTTGACCTACTGTAGGAATTACTGAAGTTCTCTATAGAGACAATAGAGACGGTGAGTGCCATTGAAGATCTCAAGATTGGCTTGGTCTAGTGGAAAACAAAAACATCTGTCTCTACTGTTAAACCTGTATACTTATAAACTGTAGCCCTCCCGTAAATAGGAATAAAAATAGCATTAGAAAATATGTATGATATTCTAGAAGAACTGAGTCACTCGGATTTTTTGATAAATGCATGGTTTCCTCAAAATCTCTCATGATTCTTTCAAAATGGGGCATTAGTACTTCCCAGTTCTAAGGCGGTTTGTTTAAAAATGGGTTTTGACTTCTGCTAATGCTTCTAACAAAATGAAATTTGCAGATGTAATGTAATTCTAAAATAGATGTCTAAAGTGAAAAATATGGGAGGTAAGGAAAAATATGTATGGAAATATCATTATTTACATCCTTGTGTAATTTTTAATAACTTAAAATGTTTTATATGACCATAATCTTTCTTCTTTTCTTGAGTAGTTGTCATATGAAGTTCCTTGTCAATCATACTATCAGAAACCAGATTCAGATCTATACCCAGGCCATCTTCTGCCTTTTGTAGCAAATAATGGATTGTCAACAAATCAATACTGTTAAAAATTATGGTGAAGCATGGGAAAGGTTTATTTTAGCAAAAGTAAAAATTTAAAAAACAATAGGATGATGCAACCAAAAAATATTACAGGTCTTCTTTTGCTATTGTTAATTACTGTAACTTTATTTGATTTCTTAAAAAATACTAGGATTCCATTACCTGTGGTAGTTGCTACAAAACATGAATTGGGAAAGATTGTTGATTTTTAAGAGTTTATAAATTAGAAGAAAAAATGAAGGCCTGAAAAGTAAACCAGCAGAGAGATATGAAAGGATCTCTTTAGGGCCACAGAAGAAGAGATAGCAATTAAACCAGTGAGTTCTGACCTGGGATTAATTTGTGAGCACTAGACCAAGTGCTTTTCTTTGCCTGATAGATTATCAGTTGCTTTTAGTGCTGCTAGGAGAGGTCCAATTTTCTAGGAATGTATTCTGCCATTTCTTCCACTAGTACCCCTCAAGAATCTTTCCTATTAAGAAAACTATTAACAGACGATTGAGCAAAGGAAGGGAACCTGACCTACCACTTCTTCCCCTGCAGATCACTGTGTAATATAGTTAAGAAAAACAATTTTTGGCTGATTTCATTAGGGTGGGATAAGCCAGATGCAAAACCAGAAAACAAAGGGTGCAATCTGTATTCCAAGCTAGTAATTTCCAACATCTCATATAGGACACAGCTACTTACACATTTCACATGGAGTTGGTGCTTGATGGAGGTGAAGAGGTCAGTGCGGGCTGGCTGGTTCCTGCCTTTTTCTTTATACAGAAACACAGCAAGGCTCTCAATTTTTTTGCTACTTGTTGTGGCTGAAGGGGGCAGGGGATGTCAAAATGTATGGATTTCTTAGCAGGTTTTTTCAAGTTTTTGATTCCCTTGATTTATCCTTTCACAACTATCATAAAAAAATGAAAGTGCTGGCAATTAGAGTTAATGAGCGTTTCATTGCTCGTGACAGTTTATTTCAATTAGCATTGTTGCTATTTCTTTTCTTCTTTAAGTGGTAAAAATGTTCTGGAAGGCTTCTGTGTTATCACATGGAGCCAAGCTTGAGCTCTCCAGAGCTGGCTGAGAACAGCAGACACAACTTGACCTTTACAAGAAGGGAATATATTATTCTTAAAGGAGCCTTCAGCTCTCTGTTGGCTCTGATGCATACATTTATGTGGTTCTTTAGAAGATTTTTGCCACCAAAGACCTCTCTATAGGTGGACCTGTCACAGATCAAATATCACACTCATTTCTACCTTCTTTGCCAAACGGGCTGACACACGGAAGTAACAAATGCAATCAACCTTCCTGTCTTCCTGCCTTCCTTCCTTTTCATCTGCTTGTCCATCCTTTTGTCCTTCCATCCCTTCTACATTCCTCTGTACCCATTGGGAATAAGGAAACACAGTTGAACTCGAGCTATAAATAAGCACAGAGGTGATGTAACAAAATGCTTCTCAGAGAGTTGATGAAACATGGAACAGGAGTGTTGATAACTGACAATTGTTCATGTTAGTTTAACAGAACTAGTTTCAGAAAAGTCATTCTCTTTCTGAGAGCTGAATCAATGAATCTGAGCGTGAAAATCAATGTTTAAAAGCAATCAGCTTGATCCTGCAATTGTGAGTCTGTAAGAAACTTGATTCTGCACACAATACTTCCAACCAAGGTCGAGTTGTATGCAGCATTTGGCAGTAGAAAGACTGGGTTTCTAAAATAAACCTCCAGTTCTATATGTCCCTGCATCCATTCTGTACATTTTTAAAAATATCTTGGTCTCTCCTCATTGTTCTGATTAAATAATACTCTTTCATGTTTCTTTATTAAAATCAATTGCAAATTTCTTAACAAAGCAATATGCAGTGCCTGAGAAATCCTAGACTGACTAAATTCAACAAAAGCTTTGTGGAACTTGTTTTATCCATTTAATAGAATAGTGAATTGTACCATGGAAGGTACATGGATAAGAGGATAAGAGTATTGGTATTATTTTGAATATATTATTTTGAATATAATTTTTCTTTACATGTAATGAGACCAGCCTACGTATGCAATATGCAAGAAGTTTCACAAAGTGTACAGCAAAGCTCTCCTTGTCTAAATAAATGCTTTCTCTTAGGTCAGATAACATAAAATGTTCTAGTTAACTTTAGTCCTCCCAGAGTACTCACAGACATCTTACCATATTTCTTTTAATTTCTCTAACAGAAACACTGTCTAGCTGTCTCAAAATTCTTCTTCCCAGGTTATTCATTAACATTATTGTCATCTTTCATCAGGAGAGCATTTATTCTGACTTCTGAAATAGGAAAATCCTCATTTACTCACTTATTTATTTCACTGATATTTTTGTTACAGATTCACTGTTGACTGGAATAATTTCATTAGCACTTCTTGAACTCAAACAAGTAAGACAGATTGGTTTTATAAAGTTATCACAGTAGTTTACTTCATCCAAAATAGAACACATCATTATGTAAGTGCATTAGTCTGTAATATTCCTGTATCTTCAATACTTCCTCAAGTCCTGAAAAACCCCCTTTTGAACAGGTTACATAACTATTTAGGAAGAGATAAAGAGGATGTCTACAAGGACAATTGCAGGCATGAATCCATGTATGAGAGAAAAAGAGAGGACTGAACTTTAGGATCAACAATGCTGCTGACAAAGTGAATGCAATGCACAACTAAACTGTGGTTATGTTTGCCATGGGATATTTTGGAGGTCAAATGTATAAATAGGTTTGAAACAGGATCAAGAGCTCTAAGGTGATTCTAGCTAAACATTTTTCTTATTGAAGAGCATACCTAAACCAGAGGGAAGTTTATACTCTCAAAAGCCAAGTTGGAACAAGAACTAGAATAACTAGCTTCTGTAAAACTTACAGTGACTGTAAAAACTTACTAAATTGACTACAAGAGAGAGAAGTAAATAAAAGTTCATAGACACCTATTTGTTGTGGCCTTGAAGAGCAAGTCTTTGCTTCCAAACTCATTTATTACCAGGTCGAAGTTCTGATTGTCTCAAAGTCCCCAGTGACTTTCAGGTTTTGTTTTTTGTTTTTTTTTTTTTAATAGATCTTTTCCTGCTTCTCTCAACGGCCAATCTACAGACTCCCATCTCTTTCCTAAATCTTATCCTTTCTCTGCTTGCCACACCTTGAGCTTTAGAAGCTCTTCAGCTTTATGGAGGCTCCATTGGTCTCCCACGGCATGGTCATGAGATGCAGCCAGACACACCCACTGGGCCCAGACCCTTTTTTTTTATTTCCTAAGAACATGATATTTAAAAAAGATCTGCCACAAAACAAAGGAGTGCTATCACTGGGTTCATAAAGGCATTCAACTTGTCTCTCTTTTGCCTCATGCTTTCAGTGATATACTCTGTATTGGGACTTGGTGGGGTAAGACCCTGTGGAAATCAATTCACTAATTTTACTTAGTGAAAACACTCCAAAAGAAAACGGGAACTGTTCTGGATTTTCAGTTATTTAAGTACTTGGATAGAGTTACTAACCTTTTTTCCTCCTAGCATAGTTCATAGGGTAAAATCAAACTGATCATCTTGGTCAACTTTTATTTGACTTCATCAGGACACCTCTGGGTCCCTCTCCCAAAGCTGGCTGTTTTCTGTTCTGCATCTACACCAGAGTCTAATTGCAAAAATTGGGTCAGATGCATTTCACACACGCTTTTAAACTAGCAAGTACGTTAGAAGGTTGGGAGCCCCTGGTGGCCTAGTAGTTAGATGGTGGCACCTTCACCGCCGAGGCCAAGGGTTCGATTCCCAGCCAGGGATACTCCCCGGGCAGGTGGAGCTCGTTAGCCCT
>JAWMRA010000113.1:106485844-106535215 GCA_035584735.1 Pseudotriccus pelzelni
GGCTCAGTTCCGCGCACACTGTGTCTCACCTAAAAAAATCCAATGCGCAGGCTGGAAGGTGTAAAGACCTTCCCCGGATCTTCGTTCGCGAAGACTGGCCATTACTTTTACTTACTTTTACTTTAGAAGGTAAAGTTTCCAGTGCCAGTTAGACAGGATGGTTAGTAGGCTGTTGAAGATTTGTGCCCTCAAAGTGATTAGAGGCTTGTGGTTGTTTTTGTTTGTTTGTTTTTGTTTGTTTGTGTTATTGCTTTATTTGTTTGTTTTTTAAACTCTGTCTGCTAAGAAGACCTGGAGTTATTTTCTTGAATCCAAGTAAATCCAAAGCAAACTTGGGGGCTCAGCTCACAGATTTCTACAAGGTTTGTACAGCCCAGTTTTCCGTGTGTAATTGATCGGTCCCTGTTCTCATCAAATCAAAGTTTCTCTGTGACTAACCGTGAAGTATTACTGCGACATCTGTGAAAGGAATAATCTTCTAAAGCCTTGTCCATGACTCTGATAGGTGCTCCCCTGGCTTTGCTCCTTGTGACTTCTCCTTCCTGCACCTCTTTCTTCCTGGACATACCCTGCAAAATGTGAAACTGTGTCCGAGTGGCCAGATGTGCACATGTATGAATGCAACCAAATTAAACTGCACACTTGCCCAATTTTGTACACATTAGAAATGCCACATTAAGAAGAATTTAAAGAACCCCAGAGTAATAGTTTATATTGCAGAAGTCAATGATGATAAATCCAGGTAAATCCTATTTTAAGACCGGAGTTAATTTAAAGGGCAGAGGGACTGGCAAAAAACAAACAACAAACAAAAATAAAACAAAAAACCCCTGCCGTGAGTAAATTTTCAGTTTTTTCTTATGACTGGCATGTATGGATCAGCGAATATCAGGGACTGACACCTAAAAATATCTATGCCTGTAATGAAACTAATCAGAACAGTTAATTTAAATGTATATTTCACAGTTTATTCTGACATTCATGACCGATTTTTCTTCATATCCTATAGAATTTTTCCATTTTATCTATGAAGAAAAAATGTCTATCCTTGAGCTTTGATATGGTACAGCTCTGAATAGTGCAGCTGAGCCCTGATTACATAATTTGTGATTATGGTAAAAACAGAATTTCCCTTTGCCAAGACATTTCCACATTTCAAAAATGTTTTCAAACCAAATGGATACAAAATGTTAGTGTTTCCTGGAGAACAGAGAATCACAGCAATTTATATTAGAAAACATTGACTAACCATGATGATAATGACTCAGCTCTTGAATTTGTCTGGATAATCTCAAAATGCATACAAATCACCTGTTCATCTGCATTATCAAGCACAGTGCTGTAATAGCTAATTAATACAAATATAATCTGAAAATCAAAACACAGTTAAATAGACTTAAATTCTAAAACTACATATTTTCAGGTGCAAACCCTGGAACCTATAGGCAGAAATATTTTATTTAGATCAAGAAGTAGTAGCTAATTAAAGAAACATTCTGAACCATTTTTCCTACTGAACACTTCAGAAAAATGGTGGTGGACTGAAGCAGTTTTACCTTTAAAAATGTCATCAAAATATGCTATTTCATCAAAGATATTTCAGTTTTAATCAAAAATTCTTTGGAAGATAGATGAAGTTCTGAAAAGTTAGGAGAAGAAATCCACTTTGATGTTGTGCAATTTATGGACCACGTACTATTGTGGGATTTAGAAAATCCTCTTTATCAGGTAAAGCATTGATGAAAAATTGGACCAGGCACATTTGACATCACTAATCCTAGAAGAAGATACCAGTCACTTGTTTTCCCTGACATTGCTGCATCCGTGTATAATCAAAACTTCTGGTTTCAGGTAAAAATGCAAGTTGTCCACCTATTCTATGTAGATTAACAGTACTAATAGATAGCCACAGAGCCATATTAGGTACCTCTTATTTTTCCACAGAAATTCTATTTTCATTCTGCTGTATATTTATAAAATCTATATTTTTGTATCTTTATCTATACAGCTCTGAGTAGAATTTAAAAAAATATTACATGTAGATGTCATGAGATTCTGTCCTAAGTATTTAGACACATAGCATATGCTTAAATTTAAGCTAACTATTTATTTGTGCTAATTCAAAGAAATTTTCTCTTAATATCAAACTTGGAACTTTATTGTCCCAGTTGATCCACTAAATTTAAACAAGATCAAATTATTGTCTTTTATTTTGTGACAGGCTTCAACCTATCTGAAATTTGTTATGTCTTTAGTAATTTTTTACTTTTTTCTTAACAACATCATTTGTTCTTCCTAGCAATGTTTTCTAGATCTTTGACCAGTCACTGCTACTGCTTTTCTCAGAACTGTTCCAACCTGTCCATTTTTTCAGAAATCCAGGAAACTGTAAGAAGCTTTACTGTTGGTACTTGTGTTGATGGAGTGCACTGGAAGGATAACTCTATATTTTTATTCAAACATCAAGTCTGCTGCTTCAATGAAGAGCCAGACATATGTTTTTCAGTGGTATCAATTGATTTCTCTCAAGTCTTGAAAGTAATTGCCCTAAATACACTTGTAGCACTCATCCTAAAAATAACCAAATGCCATATAAAAGACACTGACGTTTTCCTGACAAGTGTGATTCATGAGGAGCAGCAGTGAGATGACTGGAAGTTTTCCCAGCCAAAGTGATTACAGTGACAACCTCACTATATGGGATGAACTGACAGAACAGCTGGTTTTACATTTACTCTTTATATATGCACAGCTGGCAAGCACCGTCTTTTGGATAGATGGATGTCTGTTTGTTTCAGGGGCAGATAACATATTTATCATGCATCCTCTGTCATCTCCTGAGACTAGGCATTGCAATAAATATTAAACATAAAGCTTCAAATTATCAGAGGAAAAGGAATTTTAAGCCTCAGTATGTGGTGCAGTCAGGATTACAGCTTGAAACACTGATTACTGCTGCAGTTCTGCAAGGCTTGCTCAAACGTTATTAATAGGGACAGACTGAGACTGCTGGCAGTAAAGGAAGTGATCTGGTGGCATGGGCACAAAATGATGGGGGGAAACTAGGATATGAATTGTCAAGACCTTCAGCTGTTTTTGGGGAGTCACCTGGGCACTCGCTCACCCCAATGGCACCGGATGCACCTCTTGCTGAGGAGTTCGCCTGCATTGAACAGAGGGTGAGTGCATGTACGTGTGCCATCACTGAAGTTAGCTAACATAGAAATAAGGAATCATAGAATAATTTGGGCTGGAAGGGAGATCATCTAGACCAACGCCCCTGCAATAAGCAGGGACCTTTTCAACTAGATTAGGTTGTTCAGAGCCCGGTCTAACCTGACCTTACACGCTAAGTGTGTTCCCTAATATGGTCTGCAAAACCACAATTGAACCAACTGAAGCAAGTGACACTCTCTACAACAGTGATCACACCTGTCCAAATATAAATTGTTCTCATAGTGGAATGTTTTATCTCAAACTGTAAGATCTTTGAGGTGCTGTTTTTGGTAATTGATTGCTGCCATTACTGCATTGCAGGTGTGATCATCGTGCAAGTAATTTATGACCATTTCTATAAATTTAGCAGTAAAATAATGTGAAACCTCCCTGTAGACAAACCCACAGTTACAGAAATCTTTCAGAAACACAGCCCTTCTAAAAGCAGATGGTAAAACTATCTCTTTTTACCTGTGTGTTTTCTCAGCAGAGCAAAAATGCCTTCATGGTTCATTCTCATTTTATTTAATACACGTGGTGAAAACTTGAGAGGTCACAGGGATTTATGCTAGCAGATTTGGAGGCCTTTTAATATTTACTTAGGCTGTAAAATATAATTTGAATTTTAGAAGTATTTGTCATTGTATCTTAGATGGATAAAGGTATGTTTATTATAGCTGTATTTGCTATGTGTGATTTACATTGTTATATGTTGACTTTTCATTTCCTCAAATGTCACAGTTGCATTTTTTGTCTTTCTAACTTCCTCAAAGTATAGAAAGTTAAATATTTTTTTCACACTGATGGCAATCAAACTGTGTTACAAAGTCTTAGGGTTGGACTGCTATACCTACTGAGCAATGGCTTATTTTTTTTTGAAAAATACCTCATGGTGCAGATCATCTTGAGTGCCAACACATTTCATGTATAGGACTACCAGGGGATCAGGCCCAGCCAGTGTGGGGTTATGAGAGTCAGGTTCTGCCTGAAGAACCTGATCCTCTCCTATGAAAAAGTGACCATTTAGTGGATGAAGGAAAGGCTGTGGATGTGTCTGTCTACCTGGGCTTTAGCAAAGACTTGGACATCGTTTCCCACAGGATTCTCCTGGACAAGCTGGCAGCCCATGGCTTGGATGGATGCATTCTTTGCCTGGTTAAAATCTGGGCTGGGTCCAGAGAGTGCTGGTGAATGGAACTAAATCCACCTGAGGGCTAATCACTAATGGGGCTCAGTATTGGAGAAAATCCTGTTTAATATCTTTATCAACTATATGGATGAAGGATGAAGAGCACTCTCAGTAAGTTTTAAGATGACACAAACTTGGGTAAGAGTGCACCTCTGGAGGTCAAGAAGGCTCTGCAGAGGGATCTGGACAGGCTGGATCAATGGGCCAAGACCAACTGTATGGAATTCAACAAGGCCAAGGACCGGGTCCTGCTCTTGGGTCACATTCACCTATCGAGTCTTTAGAAGAGCCCTTGGTTCTTTAATACCTTGAGGCAGTGCAAAGAGAAGATGCTGTACACATTTTCTCTGGAAGTACTTTTACTGATAAACTTCAGAGAATAAGAGAGAAAATAAGAGAACTCAGCAAAAGTTTTAAAGGGCAACATACAACCAAAACAAAGCATTCCACAAAGCACAGACTTAGCACATGCTCACTCCTATAACTTAGCAAAATCCAACCCATTCTGTCCCAAGTTACCTAAAATATTAAGAAAGAAGTAAAGAAAGGGAAGAAGAAGGAGTGAAAGAAGAAGGAGAGAGAGAGAAAGTGATTATTAAATATCTACTACCAGAGAGTCCTGTGCAAGTCCACCTTCCTCAGTGCCAGGCAGCAGGTCTCAGGAAAAGATGGAGCCACGTGTTGCTGTTTTTATGTGCTTTGGCCCACTGGCCACCCTGGGGTTCTGAGGCAGTGCTCCCTGTGTGCCAGTCGTTCTGGGGCCGCGGAAGGGGCTCCGGGGCAGGGTGTGGGCAGTGCTCCAGGGCTGCCTTTGACTGACAGCCTGTGGCTCCAGAGTCACCCTAGGAGTCTCGCAGGGGCTGGCACGTGGGTTAAGGCATCACCTCACCTCCATGAGATTTGATCTTTCCCCTCCAGCCCACACACACACGCTTGAGTTGGTTCGACCCAATAATTAATAATCCAGTGTCTCACAGCATCTGTCTTGCATAATCTGAAGATTGTGCCTGGAAGTTTTGATCCTCAATTTTTTTTCCCCTTTCCCCAGTCTAATTATGTAGAAAGTAACTTGTTTATTCAATCCTGAGGTATTAGTTTTTAGATCTTAAACAATATTTGTGGAGAGGTTTCTACTTGTTTACATCTGTGTTTAGTATACAATAATATACCAGACAAAGTACTTCCATTTGACACAATTTTGTCATATTGAATAAGTCACATTAGTAAGCTATTTAAATCGTTTATTTCTTTGTCACCACTGTTAAACTTTTTTACCCTCTCTTCATGAGCTATAAGCTTTATCAGCAATAGTCTTTATTGACTTTCAGATCACAGAAAGACTGGCCACAGCCTTCCAAAAAAGCGGGTGCAGGGAAACTCATGCCTGTTGTATCCTGGAAATCAGACCTCAGGCACAAAATATTTTCAGAGGAATAGCAAATACTAGGCAGCACAAATGTACCATTTGCTACATCTCTGCCATCTACAAGGAGTCTGTAGACTGTGAAACTGCTGTGGATGATGCCTGGACAACTTTACATACCATACTATCTACCTTAATTCCATGTCTCTAAATTCTGGATGAAGAGAGTCAAACTTACTAGGTGTATGCAGCAGGAGCTCAGACTCTTTGTACTCTTTCAGCCACTGGTGAAACAGTATTAGCTAAAAAATAAGCACTTGACCAAGAAAGAGCATGTAAGCTATTTGCAGGAAATCTGCCCTTCCACTACCTGTCATTTGCACTGGACATAGATTAAATGCCATAGTTCCCCACTTAAGTAAAAAAAAGGCATATTTTCAAAACATGAAGATGTATAGTTTCCACGAAATTCAGAGAAATTTCTGACTTTTCACTGTTTCTGATAATGTGACCTCTTTGCGTAGTTGCTTAAATAGAAACTTAGATGCCTCTAAGGCATTAGTTTTGCCTTTTATTCAGCCAAAATCAGTCAAAACCTCTTAAAAATAGGGCACAAAACCTATCCAAATATTTGCAGTACAGTGGGCTAAGTGTTTTGAGGATTAAAAATCATATAATCATAGAATGGTTTGAGTTGGAAGAGACCTTAAAGATCATCTAGTTCCAATCCCCCTGCCATGGGCAGGGATTCCTTCTATTAGACCAGATTGTTCAAAGTCTCATCCAACTTGGCTGAAACACTTCCATGAATGGGACATCCACAACTCCTCTGGGCAACCTGTGCCAATATCTCACCACCCTCACAGTCAAGAAGAACTGCTTGTACATACCTACTTTTTTGCACACAGTCCAATCCCCCATGAAGCAGACAAAATATCTGGAATCTAAGGAGCATCTTGGCATAAAATTAACATTAATAGTATGTGTTACTTACAGAAAACAAATAAGGAAATCTTTATGTGTAATTTTTTTGGCTTGCATTCTCTGGTGTGGGCAGAGATAACATTTGAGAAACATCTACCCTGGAAAAAAATGTGACACCAAAGGCATCTAATGGCAAGGTTGGGAAGTCAGATGACAGATGCTTGAGAAGCTGAACAGCAAGGGAGTTTGAGGGTTCAGACAGCAGATGCACAGCAAGGCAGAAGGAGTCATCTGAGAGAACACTTGCCATTTTTCATGCACCTGTTTAATTTTTGAACGATAATATTTCTATATGCGAGGGGATGCAAGGAGGCAAAACCAAAGCCAGAAACCCAAGGGGGTGAGGTCTTAGGTTTTTTTATTTGGGACTATCAGTCTAGTTGCCTTCGTGAAATCCTTAGTGTAATCAAATGAAGCAGCTGTTTGCACTGCTGGATCTATTCAGACTGGGGAAAAAGGGATAAACACTTCTAATGCAAATATCAGCCTTGCCTCTCTACACTTGCTGCAATGATTCTGTTATTTAGCCACTTACGGTGGCAACTGGTGCAGAAAATCTCCAGAGCAAACAAGGCTTTAATTAATAATCAGTTATTTTCCGCAATAAGTAATTGGGAGGAAGCTCAGTTTAGTGCTTAGACTTGAATATATCTTTGTGGTCTGATAAAGAAAGTGGTTTACTCAACTACTTTATTAATATTTCCTCTATATCTGCATGTCAAATTTTAGGATAATGCTATGTTTTTCACAGCTTTGATAAAGAGAAGCAATAGAAATGTGAAGTGGTACTAATCATTAAGATGTGTTGGCTTATTGGAAAATCCAGTGACTGAAAATTTTAATGACTTTTCACACTAAATACAAATAATCCCTAAAGGGAAGTTGACTTTGCTATGAATGCTTGCTTCACAAGCCCATAAAAAATGGAAGATTGTATCTAGCACATTACAGGAAATTCTTTTATTCCTCAAAGCCCTGAGCATTGAGGCATAAAGTTAGAATACAGAAAAGACGTATAAAAAAGCCCACTTGTACAAATGTGTCAAAGTTCATAATATAAAGCAGAAGAGCTTATTTCATACTTGGAAACTTTCTCTATACTACATATATAAACAACGATCAAAAATTATGTCTCTCTGATGAAAACGTTTTGTTATACACAGATAAACGTGTATGACATATAATTTTATGGATGCATTTGATGGGAGATTAGCTCAGTTGGTTAGAGATGGTGCTAATACACCAAGGTTGTGGGATTGATCCCTGTATCGGCCACTCACTTAACAGCTGGGCTCAATGATCCTTGCGAGTCCCTTCCAACTCCGAATGTGATTCTGAGTAATCTTAGTGGTTGATTATTCCAAATTCAACTCAAGGATAGAGTTGCAATCCATTTTAATTTAGCTGTAACACTAGCCACAAGTTTTTCTCTTTTTCTGGCCCTGATCCTCTGCGAAGTGAAGTTAATGAAAATCATTTTGTGTCATTAGAGTACTGGATGGGACTTTCGTTTTCCCTGTTTGTATGTTTCTTCTGGTTTACTTTCACTCCAACAGGTAAAAATTCTTATGACATTCTAAAACTGTTTTGTAAGTCTTCAGTTCCTTTTGGGTTGTTTCTACTAGTTACTACTTGATGAATAAATTCTCTGAGAAGTGTAACAAATTAGCCAACTTAGCATAAAGACACATGAGAGATTGCATGAATATTTATTATTCAGACATGTTAAAATTATTTTCTCTACATATCACCTCAACTTTTTTTCTTTTAGTGTATAAGCTATGTTTATATATAGCATTTAATAATTTTTTCCCAGTAGTACTTATATCTATTTTGACTTTCACTTCATTCTTGGTAATCTTTTATGCAATATAATAAATATGATAGCAAAAGGAGCAGTTTAAGATCTCTGAGGAATATTATTTTAGGTATATAACTGTATCAAGCAAATATTTTTTAGCACACAGTTATGGCAGGTATCTAAAAAATGTAACAACACATTATATCCCTTCTTTTCTTCAGTGGTTGAAATCTCTAGCAAGTGACTTGACCCTTCTTTGTCAAAGCTAAATAATGTGGAATGCAGAGTTCTTCCCCATGTAACATTATCAAGACTGTTCACTAAATAACCTTCATGACAGCTTCTCAAAATATCTCTCTAAACTTTCTTATCCCCCTTTTAAACATACAGTAACAGAGTTTAAATTGCTTTCAGATGATAAATCAGATTTGAATGCAGAAGTTTCTATTTCTTGCTCCCACTCACGTTTTGTTCTTCTGCAAAGAGGTGTATATTGGAATAAAATTTCTCTTTCATGGTACCTAATTATCCTAGAAGTTCCTTAACAATCCTTTTTTTTACAGCACATATGTGATGTATTCTAAACCATACAACTGTATGAAATATTCTGGAATTGTGATAGAAGTGGTAGAATTTTTTAAGCAAATTTTGGGGAGAGATATCAAGCTGTCAGACTGCTGGCCACTGAATTTTCTTTGTCTAACTCAGAAGTCTCAAATGTTGAAAGGAGACTGGCTTGGAGAAAAGGAGTGCATAATTTTCTTTCACAGATACTCCCAAACAATAACTTTATTCTTATATCCAATGTCCATTCCAAAACTGGTTTTGTGGAGGTGAAGTATACTCTTTATCAAAAGCTGGCAATAAATCAACATTCATCATCTTGACAGCTGCATGCACAAATAGTACTGTTACTCAAGTGCATTTTGGTGTGTGAAACAGTGTAAACCATAAAGGTTTTGAAAATGTCACTATCACTGAGGGGTTGACTGGTGGTTTCCTGTGATGCAGATATTAGGCAGTGGAGGGAAGGCAGAGAAACAAAAGCAGCATTGTAATTAAGAGTGATGCTAGTTTCCAAGCTAGTCCATCACTGTCATCCTCTACTGTGTGATTCACAGAATGATGAAAATAAATCAGGTGAATTGCAAGCAAAGAATAGTTATTTTTCTTCAGAACAGGAACCTTGCGTGCAGGTCTTAGTTGGAAATATCTGCAATGTCGATGTCAAATGTTGAGATGAGTTCTAGTGATTTGTTTAGAAAGCATAGATAATATAAAAGTCAGGATACCTCACCAAAACTCGATCTCCTAGTTAGATACAGGACAATGCAAGGGTCTTATTCTGAAAAGCTTCTCTGCTGACTGGTTGCTGCTTCAGTCCTATAACTTCATAAACTTCATTTAGGCAACTTCATTGCTGTCTATGAAACTCCTTATTCTTTATTCATCGTCTGCCACTCTCTTTTGTACTAAATGTGTCTGTTTTTCTACTAATCAGCTCCTGTGGGACTAGCCTTTTCCTTCCATCATTTCACTATGAATGAATTAATAACAAGCTTGTAAATAATGGCTTGCTTTTAAATCAAGCTTATTCATTATGCTTGTATGTTTTAACCAGCCACACTATTTTTACACTATGTATTTTTATACCTCTTTTCTGTTTAAAGCAGAAGTTTGAGAAGTCTTGACATTATTTTTAATCCTAATTTTTAAAGACTTAAAATGTATCCTTATTCCTGTGAGAGGTAAAACAAATTTGTATGTAAAAGATTGTCTACAGCTGATCTGTGGAAACTTTTGTTTGGGTGTTTTGGGGAATAAAAATTGAGAATAAAAAATTAAGAGATCCCCATGTAGCTCTGGTACCCAAAGAAACTCATGAAAATGCAGGAGAGGCAGATGAGCTACATCAGCAGGAAGCTTATTGGCTGTCCTCAATATTTTTTATTGGAATTATCCAAAACTCTATCATTAATTAAAGATTCATTAGACCATGAAATCACCTCATATCCCAACGGAATAGGTAAGTTACCTAGAGTGGGAGAGATTGAATAAAGTTCCCATCTGGAAGAAAAAGATTTCCACACTTAATTAGTATTACAACTTGACTACTTGCTATTCTGAGAAGAGTAGCAGTCTTTTTGTATGTTTTACCAGAAATTCCATCCTGGACCAAAGGATCAGTTTCAATTAATCAACATTTTCCAATGAAAAATTTCCCAAAGGACATTTAAAAACCATTATAAGCTCTTAGTGGTGGTTATTGGCCTGTCCTAATCATTTTCAGAAGTGTTATACAGAATATTTAATACAGATGAGAATAATTAACACATGAAGCAATAGATGGAGTTCATGTAGGGTATAGATATGATACGAATTCAGTAGAAATTGTATCCAAGCTCAGAATTCAACATTACTGTTAGAATTAATTTTATGCCTTTTAGTCTTTCATGCACTTATTTTTGGATGGTATGAAAATTGCCCTTTGGAGGTGCCAGTCTCTCACCAGTGTCAGGAGAAAATCCTTAGATGACTAGCCTAGATAAGGTATGTAACTTTTAGATTAATTCCACTTCACATAATTATCTGAAAAATGCTTAAAAAGACTCAAAATGTAAGAATTCTGAAACGTGAGTCCTGAAAAGTGTGAAATTCATTTAGAAAAGGGAGATGAGGGAGCATAAAATGTCCTTGTGATGGGTTCTTAGGGTTATATCTGAAAGACAGTTAAACTACAGTGAAATACGTGCTTGATAGCTCATTACTCCTCTATCTGTAGACATAGATTTATTTTTTTTCTGAGCCAGTTTCATCAGAACAATGAAATAGGCAACCTATATAAATTCTCATCCAAAGAAAGCACAAACAGGGAAGTTTATGTCACACAAAGTGAAACTGGTCAATAAGAAGAGGAACCTGCCTTTGCAATCAATAAGAGATCTTGAGGCTATCTGAAATCTAATAACTCCTCCTGCATTGTCACAGAGCAGAATAACAGGGTCAGAGCTGAGCAGAGTGTGACTCCTTTCAGTGTGGGTCATGCTGATCATAATACTTTTATTATCCTGTTGTTGTGGATCAACTAAAATGATCAGTGTGACTATTTCTTTGGTTTCACCTCTGAAAGGTCCTTAAGGGAGAAAAAAAGGAGTTATCAAAGCTATCTTAAAGAAATTATCAAAGAAAACATTTTTTTTTTCAAATGGCTTAATCAACCTACCTACTAGAAAAGCTTTTAAGATATAAAAATTATCATCTATTTATCTTTCTGTCAACTAAGCGAATCCTATTGAATACTATTATGTAAATATACATCATTGCAGTATGGCCATTAAATGTAGCACGTAAATTATAACAAACAGCCTTCAAACAGGAAATAATTAACTTCTCAGTTTTCTCAGCACCTTGTCCACATTAACTGAAAATTTCTGTTATGGAAAATCTTTCCTTTGTGACAAGAAATAACAAGATGTTCTACCCCCTTTTGCTGACATATTTTTTTCCACCTTTCACATGTGCAAAAGTGTATGTATAGATGCACTCACATGCACATCCCATGGTCAGAATGAGGTGGTGTGATCCATTAAGTGCACTGACACGATGAATGAGAAATGATGAAATAGCAGTATGATAGATATCCTAAGTATCAAAGCCCCACTCATGGCAGGGAAACTCAAGAGGCCTCTAGTTCAAGCTACTGCTCAGAGCAGGGCCAGCAGTGAAATAAGACAAGGACTGGGTCTTCCCTCCAAGGGTGGAAGCTACACATCGCTTATGGGCAACCTGCTCCAGTGTTGGACTGTCCAGGTGGGGATGAAGTTTTTTCTTCTGTCAGCCGGCACTTCTCTTTTTTTCCAATTTATCCCCATGGTCATCTTATAACAAAGTGAATTTTTTTAATGTTTGTTTCTTAAATTACACTTTGGTACCACTTACATAGATGGATAGAGTACACTTGATAGCAGGAAGACATACTCCTACAGCCTACCTACACATATTCTTTGATACTTTTAAAAATCTAATTTCTTCAGATTTTTTTTTTCTAACTCCCTTTATGAAGTACTAATGAATCACATATCTGTGAAAAATGAATCTTGCTATTACCTGGAATTTTAATCACCTAGTACAGTGACTCAGTAAACACGTACACACCTCCCACCAATTACTTACAAATTGCTGTCTCAAGAATCCCTTGCAGGGGAGGACACAGCTGTATTGCACTGCCTCAAGCATAAGTGGCATTTTTCCTAGTGTAAGTTTACATTACAAAATCAATGGAGTCTTTATACTAGTAAGAAGTTGCCACTACTTCAAGAATCTAGACAGTTTTCAGGAGGAAAAAATCCACGAATTTAAAAGATGTTTCTCAAAAGAACTGGGAAAAAAAAGCTGGACTGCTTTGTGTGTCAATCTCAGTCTCATTTGAACTTGGATAATTAGCTATCACAGTGGTGGTAATCTTTATTGTTATTAGTGGAAATTATACAAAAACCAAAACTCCATAGGTAAAAACTATATGAACTATATATAGTAAACTATAGTAAACTATAGTAAAAACTATATGAAACATCAGCTTAAGGAAGTAGTTTTATTATTAGGTGTGGAAGTACTTTTATTATTAGGTGTGGAAGTACTTTATCACAAAAGACAATCAGAGAAGTGGTCTGCGAAGGAACGCAAATAATTAAGAAAGCCCACTGGAGAGCAGTGTGCTGTCCAGGAGTCACAGATTAAAAATAGGTAATGTCCTCCTTTGAAAGTGGGGAATCTGTTTGTCCCTACTTTAAAACTAGAAGTGAGGGATTACCTTGATGCTGTTTCAACACATGCCATAAGCCCACCATCAGCACTGACTCCTGAGGGCTGTCATGCTGCTTTCATGCTGATACTCAGATATTCTTCCAGACACAAATGCTTCACACTTATACTGAGCACTTTCACTGAACCTCACGTTTCCTTTCTTCATTACGATGATCCAATATATATTTTTTTTTAATGTTTTGCATTCCCTGTAGGGATACATATACATTAGCAGTTTAGTTCAGAGGGAGTGTCCACCATTGGAGCAAATGCTCATTTACTATGCTTTGCTTCACATTGAGGAGCAGTTTTGAAGCACTCAAATAGGATTTATTTGTGATGAAACTAACCCAAAAGATGTACAATAATGCCCAACCACTAACTGACCACTATGAGAGCAGACCCTCCAATATGACTATAGTGAGGATGACTGCACCAACATTAGCTCTTTCCTTTCCTTTTGTAAACCTCTCCTTTGGATTGTTGGGCCTGCTGATGTAAAAACATACTAAGTTAGTTGAAGAATTTGTCAGGCAGTAGAGAAAGAAGATTTTTAATCAAAATTTCTTTTTTCCTTGAAGTTGCAGTAAATTGAACAGTGCTGGGCCTGTGGCCTGGGCATTATAATTTGACTGAATGTTGAATTGTTTAAAGATTTCCTGGTACATTTTGCCAAAGAGTTAATAAACCATCCAGAATTAGAGTTTCTCCCCAAAAAGACCTATGGACAAAGCCACTCAGGTGCCTGAGGGTATCACACAGGCATAGCCAAACTACACCAGCTTGCCTTAAAATCAGGGCACTGCTGCTGCTGCTGTTGCCAATATTGGTTAAAGCACAGGCAAGGAATAAAGAAAGAAGGAGGGTGGAGGCACAGTTAAAATGGGTTTGTCTGCTGAGACACTGAGTTGTGCTTGTGTAACATTTGACATGCTGAGGCTTTCTCTCCTGGATGGCTGCAGAGGAATTTTGGTGCAGGAAGGTTATCAAATACCCTTACCCTGGCCTTGCTCTGCAACAGGGCAACCATTATTCTCTTCTTCCACATTTGAGCAAACTAAGAAACTATCTCAGTCAGTCAAAGCATTTTCCCTGGCATTCATTAGGTCTCTAGATTAATTAGAGAATGAACTGAAAAAACCTGCCCGTTTAAGTGTTGTTCACAAACTGCAAATAATGCAGCCACAATTGAAAATTCATCTTTTCTGAAGTGCTGTTAGAATAATTTACTTGTAGGCTTGTGTACAGGGCAAATTAGGTTATTTATATTGTGGGCAGCAGCTGACAATATACATTTGGAATTATTTGTTTTTAGAGCTCAGCTTTCTCTTCTCAGATGCCCCTAGCTCTGCTGTCTGGCAAAGGAAAATAAGAAAGAGATGTCATTCTGTGACAGAACGATCTTTTCTTCAATTTTTTTTAAGGCATCAACCCACAAATCTAATCAGTGCTTTTCCCTCTACTCTCCTAGTCTTCAGCCTAATACAAGGTTTTATATGCTGGATACTCACTTCTTTTGTTGTCCTGGTATCTACACCACCTTTTTGAATATAATTTAGTAAAGCTCCTTTAAATAAAGATACATTTATAATTGTTTCCAAAATGAAAAATGTGGGAGGAAAAATCTATTTTGTTATATTGCACAGAACAGAGATCAAAACAGGGAATTTGCAGACTAAAATATGCAAGTTCAAACTACAGCCAAGATAGAGAAGTGGAGAGAGAACCAAGGACATTCCTAACTATTGTAATTACTTTTGCCTGATAGGTATATTTACAAGGAAACTTAAATTTAAAGAGCTAAAGTAAATGAAACATGAAAGCATACTGTACCACTGCAGTTATTGTTGTCCAGTGATATCATATTTGCCAGTTCTGTGTAATCTGACAAATCTTCTGTAGAAGGATGTGTTAATAAGATGTTAGTAACCTAAAAATAATAATGTGACTTACTTGAGGAGCCTTATGTTGCAAAAGCAAGATTTATCCAGGAAATTTAGATTTTAGGTCCTCCATACCATTGCTGAGAAGTTTTATCTTATTTCTGTGATGAATTGTTCAGGTAGCATTCACATGAGCTAACTTTAGCCATCCAAATATCAGCTATAGCATCATGGGAAGCAAACTCCTGAGGTCATTTGGACCAAACTTCTTCACAGAGCTCATGGCAGGTTGCACAAGTCTTTAAGTAATTGGTACTCAAACACCAACAAAGATGAAGATACCCCAACCTCTCTGTTATTGTGTGACCACCTTCATGGAATTCTCCCCTACACTTCCCTGTGTATAATTAGAATTTCCCATGTTTTCACTTGTCTCTGTTGCCTCTTCCTCCACTGCTATGCACCCCTGAGAAGACTGTCTCTGCCTTTCTGTGTGTTTCAACTGGGTAGCTGTAAACAGCACTAAGCTTGTCTCTGAACCTTCTCTTATTCAGGCTGAACAGACCCACCTCTCTCAGCTTCTTTTGGGACTCCATGTGCTCCAGTTCCTTGGCCAGCTTGGTGTCCACCACTAAACTTTCACCTATATTTCTCATAATGAGACACCCAAGAAGAACACAGCATTTGAAGTTCTTGTGAGGCCATTTCTTCAGCCTATCCAGGTCTTTCTGAGTGACAGCCTCCATTGCATTGATCACCCCCCCAGTTTGATGTCATCCATAAACTTGCTCAGGGTGTCCCATCATCCAGGCTGTGGACAAAGATTCCAAATAGTATCAATCTCATCTAGTCTAAATAAAGTGTTTAAATTTTTTCTGTGTTTAAGTGAGAGAGCTGTCAGTTCCAAAAGGCTATTCATCACAGCCTAAGCCTCCATCTTAAAGCCCCATCAAATAATGGAGGCAGCTTAATTTCTGGGGCGAAGTGACTGAGATTTTGTTTATGTAGTGGTAACACTGCTTCGGTCTGGAGTGGATGTATGTGAGACCAGTGGAGTTAAATTGGATTCATGCTGCTTTAACTGACAGAGAAATCTTCCTTTGTTAACTTCTTCTCTGTGGGAAAATCCTTCAGGCTTGGTATGATCGATGGCCATTTTACTGGTAAAAACACTATTAAGATTAAACCAGTGGTTTACAGCTCTTAACTGTTTTATCTTTAGTCCACTCGAGATTTACAGGAATCTTTTGTAATGATTCCCTCAATGAATTAGATGTAGTAGTTGAAAAATAGTACAGAGGAAGTGAGCTTTCTTGTGATCAGGATGAGCAGTTTGTTTTATGCTGGTGACAGATGACTTTCAACCACCCAGAAAAAAAACTTTCCTCTGAGTAAATCTTCTGCATGAGCCAATCCATGTATTTGGACTGGAATTAGTGTCTCCTAGATATCAGTACAGAAAGACGGTTTTAATCCATCCGTGACAGATGGCAGGCCAATGATTGGTCCACCTCGCTGTCATGTCTCTACACTTTGTTTTTAATCTGGTCGATAGTGTTTGCCAGGATGGCTCTCAGATCTGCTCCCAGACCCTGACATTTTCAAACAATTAACCGGTTTACTAAAGAAATGCATTTAGACAAATTAATCAAATGTCTTTCAAGAAGGAACATTTTCTAAGGTTTGTTCACCAAGAAATTCAGAATGAGAAATATTATTGCTGACAAAAAGTGGATGAACAGTTCCGAGATACAGAATATCGAGGATAAAAATCAGAAAGACAGGTTTTTTTTGTTCTTTTTTTTTTACCTGTAGCAAAAGAAGAAGAAAAGGTCACTTGCCAAAAAGACAGCTGAAATGGAATTACTTTTCAAATTATAAGATTAAAGAGTGTTTGCTTGAAGAGAGTGTTATTATAAAGTGTGTAAAGAAAGAGAAGAGATTAAAATGTATGGAAGATCTAATCAGAGCAAAGATAAACTGTGTATCCTATAGGTTATAAGGGTTTCTGTGAGCTTTGTTTGCCAGTAGAGGTTCATAACCCACAGAAGACTGAAATCTTATTTTTAAATAAGAGTTTTTTTTCTCATGTGCAGGAGGGTCTGACCTCTTTTTGATTTTATACAGGTGATAAAGGAGCAAAGCTGCCACCAAACAGAAGAAAGAAAAATTACTTAAGTTTCTCAGAGATAAGTTGGGCATTTTTCAATGTCTAGGCCAGATTCTGCTGCCATTTAGGTCGGTGTAATTCCTCAGTCGGGGTGGCTAAGTGTTCTGCTTTGCTATTTACAGAGGAGTTTGTGTGACTATTTGCATTGCTTTTTAATAAAAGAAAGTACTTACCATATGCAAATCCGGCATTTCATGGTAAACAATGTACCCTCTGAACTACGGGGCACCACACCTCCTGCTCTGTGTTGTCAAATGGCTTTCAAAACACATGGCAGGGCTCTCTGTCATATTCAAGTGTATTAACCCTTCAGTTTCCATTTTTTAATTTTTTGTTTTCTCAGTATTATTTCAGCAAGTGGCGAAAAGGGAGAAATGAAAGTCTATGGAGAGGAAAAGTCTTGCCATGGTGGTTTGTTATGCTGCTAAAACCTTTCCACCAGTTCTCAGCTGCTTTCTCTGCAATCAGTCCCTTTTTGCACATCTGCGTGGTGGGGTGCCTGTCTCAAAGTCTGGGATTTGAATTTCATGTTGTACCATTTCTCCAGCCTGCCAAAGTCCACCTGAAGGGCAGCATATCCATCCCTCCACCCAAATTTACAGAGGACTGAAATTTGCCCCATTGCCCCAGTCATCGATGAAGGTATGAAACCATGTTAGCCCCAGCACTGGGCCCAAGGATGGCGCTGGTGACTGGCTGGATTCACCTCCTCATTCCCAGCTAAGCCTTTCTGCTTTGTAAAGCTGTGACAGTAATGCCCTGCAATAACAAACATATTTTCCTTTATTTAGGCTTAGTTGATAAGTCCTTTTCTTTCTTTCCCTGAAAACCACCCCCACACAAGTCTACACTTAGTATTTTTTCTTGTCTATTAAACTCTTCTCACCTGTAGACTCGAAGTCTGATGCTCAGCAATTTTCTGTTTCTGATCTGCCACTGGTTTTGTTTGGGTTTAGTTTTTTAAAATTTTTTTGAACAGCTTTTTCTAAGCTTTTTAATAGAGAGATCCAAACCCCTAGATCAGCACAGCGATATTTACACAGATTCCTGTTCAGTTTTCTTCTTTTCTTCTTCTTCTCACTTTTTAAATTTTTTTTTAATTCCCCCACACCATCTTGAGTATTTCAGCATGTTTTCTAGTAAAAGAATTTTTTTAAGTTTTCAAAGTCATTTCTGAAACATGAGTTGTGAATTTAGCATGTGTAACTGTGGGTGTAATTCTTCACTTGAGGGAATATGTACAAAAATGGGGACTGACATGATTTCCAGATATGCAAATACACTTATTTCACTATTTCATTCTCTCTCTCTCTTCTTAGTTATGTATATTTCATAACTGCTACATGTAGCTGTTACATAGTGCAATCCCCTTCAGGAAGAAAAAAGGTGTCCTTGAAATACTAGCTACTACCTCTGGGCTTTATGAAGTGCTCCTTAGTCATTTGTTAACCAGGGAAAATTCCCATTAAAATCAAATTTATTTATAGGAGTATGTCAGTTAGATTGAGGTACTTCCATATTTCACCTCTAACCCTACGACTGTCAATTTTTATGCTGAAAAGATAACCCTTAACTCCAAGCCGTCATATTTCACCTTCCTGTGTTTTGAGAAAAATTGCCTTGATTTTCATGTCATGAACCAAAGTAGATTTACTCCCACCTAAACAGTCTTCAGGAAAATTTTCAAGATACTCCCTTTTCATTGAGAGGATCTTTTCAAACCCAACGACTATAAGGAGGGATCAAAAAGGAATGAACACACGTTTAATGATCTCTGTAGAGAGGAATTGACACAACTCAAGTCTGTGATATGCAGAAATGAGAAGTAAAAGAGCTCTAAAGTGCCCAACCCACCATTGTATAGCTGCACACTATTTCTCCCCCACCACTCAGAGCACAGCAGGTGTTCACCATGCTCAGCAGAGTTTTCCATCTGTCTTTAGGAGAGCTATGTGACTTCTTTCCTTCTGCCCTCTTCCTCTCAAATCACCTGGGTTTTTTTTCTGGTTTTTTGTTTTGTTTTTTTTTTTTTAGTACAAAGCAGTTTCAGAGCAGTCAGTCTGATATCTAGAACGGGCATGGTTATCTTAGTTGAAGGCTTTTTACTTTTTTTTTTCTTTGCAGTTAAGCAGCTGTACCCCGGGCTGAAAGAGAACCAGAAACATGGGATTGTCCATTCTCAACTATGCAAGCATATTTTATGGTCCATTTTAAGAACCTGATTTTAGAATCTGTACAACATGTGCTACAAGGGAAAATATTGTTTGGCTACTAATGAACTAGGCAGCCATTCCTAAAATCCCTTCTATTTCTAATCTGTGACTTCATCATGCCTTCTCACAGTATCTTAATTACTTGTTTTATATCCCTCTGCCTCCTCTTCTTCCCTCCAGTTCTTAACAGAAGCTGTTCTCAACTTTTATTGAGCTGAGTAGATGTGATGAGCATTCAGTGTCTTTCATTATCATCCCAATAAATCCAAAATGATTCACATCATCTATCTTAACTCTGTTCTGCCTTTTGGGCACCACCTTTGTCAATTGATCTCTTTTAAGACTAGAGCATTTCTCTTTTCTGTTCCACTCTTTGTTCCTCCACTGATCATATTCAAACACTAATCCACTGATTCTTTTCAGTGGGAGATGAACATTGTTGAGGGGTGAGAAAATGCAAAGGCAGAAAAGAAATGTGTGAGTAAATTGATCACTCGGGGCAGAGAAGGAAGACAGGAAGATTAGAAGGCAGAAGGAAGCAAATTATTAGCAAGAATGTAGTACTGAACAACAGAAACTATATTAATTTGAGTTCTAAACTTGTGATTCCATGGGATGCGGCAGTGAATCATGCAGACAGACTAGCTTATATATTTTCTATCTCAGAGATCTCTGGACTGCACTTCATTGCAACAGAAGGCAGTATAGAAGTGTTCAAGAGAGCACAGCTTGGTAAGGCTCTTAAAACAAAGCCTGAAAAGAGACATAATTGATTCCTTTAAGCAAACTCAGGAGAAAAAACAATGGGGAAGGGAAATAATTGTTTAAGGCAGAGGATAGCATCAGTGCAAGAACAAATAGTTACAGATCTCCAGTGAATAAACTGAAGGCAGAACCTTCAGATAAGATACCTACAGTACTATTGAGGTTTTAAAAAAAAAAGTAAAAGAATAAACAGCCATCTTTCAATTCGTTTTTTGTTTTCTTGCTTAAAAACTTGAATATTTTGGGCCAAGTTTATAATTCTTGACTCAGGAGAGAAATATCTCCTGCCATTATCACAGATGCAAGTAAAAGAGCCAATAAACACTCACTTTTTTATGCCTTTCCCCATCTTTTGGGTAAACATCTTGATATCTGCATGTCTATTTTTAAGAATTTGTTGTATGTATAATGGAGATCAATAAGAAAACCTGTGCTGAAAAAAATAAAGAATGAATGATACAAAGGAGGTTCACTGTGGTGGTGAATTAAAATCTTTGGCTTATAGCACAGAATGGGGAGAATTTTCCCCTTCTCCAGACAAAGTTTCTTTACTGGAAAATAAAACTTCAAGGCAGCTAAACTATGGACATATTTAGGTCACAGTCAACAAATATTTCAGCAATTCAAGGGGAAGAGAGAGGATTGGTCAACATGTTTCATGTTAGCATTCCATGAAAAGTTCACTTTTTCGGTCTGATTAAATAGAGTAGGATGTGAGACTGTGGTGGCAAATTTGGGCCAGATACTTTCTTTCAAAGAAATAATGTTAATCGCTCATGTCGAATAGATAAAGACTGCCAGAAAGAAAAAGAAAGAGCAGCAGAGAATGAGTGCATGCTGATGCTTAGCTTAATTACCTTGGATGATGAAAAATGAGCTCTATTATTTTCAGAAAATAAATAAATCCAGGAAACCTTTAAAATAGGAGAATCACTGTTTTTCTAACCCATAACTCAAACATTTTCTGTACAGTTTGTCTACTACTAGAGAAGAAGTCTAGCTAAAGATGTACAAGGATCTTATACACTGGAAAATCTTTTCTATCCTTGAAAGATCCCATGTCTGCATTTCCTGATATATAGAAGACCAAAAAAATGTCAAAAAACCACCACGAACAAAAAAAAAAACCCAACCAAGCAAAAAAAAAAAAAAAAGGCAATTCTTAAGTCAGATTTTTTGCAAGCAATGACTTTCTCACAGTAGAGATTTGTTTCAGCAAGGACAGCAAAGTCTTACAGTCTTTATGAAGTTTAAGGGTCTGTACTACAGAGAGAACAAAAAAATACTGTCTCAGACTTAAAACCGGCCTTGATGTCTCCATGTTAATAGTACACAGATGTTACAGCTGGGCCACTCTCAGTCTCTGTTCTGAGACTCCTACACTTACCCTTTTTCTTGTATAAACAATGCTAGTGTGACAATTCAGTCACAACATATTTCCCATTACGTGTGTTATATTTGGATTTGAGTAGCCTAAGCAATAATTTCTCTTCAAGTGGGGGAAGGGAGCAGCAGTGCTTTATCAAAATTTTCTCTCAATTCTATCAGAGCTTTGCTGACTTGGACTTAATTCAGATGCTATTTTAGTTTCCCATAACTTCCCAGATTTCTACTTCGGTCTTATTCCACAGGGCTCTCTCTATGGCAGGTCATATCTTGGGTCATTACATTTCCCTCTGGGCAGTAGAAGATGCTTTCTTCTATTTGTCTTATTCAACTGCTGTGAAGTCTGCCCATGGGTAGCAAGAGTTTATTACTTTTTTCCCCTAGTGGGTGGTTTTTTTTCCTTTTCCAGCTACACCACACCAGTGTGCTGCTAAACTCTCAGAACTCCTGCTTCATTGGTTTCATTTAGAAACCTTCTGTACTTGTGTCTTTGTCAAAGCATCCACAGAATGATTCTCAGTCATATGCTGACTATAATCCTTTATATTAATGGTATTCTATCTGTTCAGCTCTCTGCTGCTTGACCCTTGCCTTGAGCTCTGTTTATTTCTGTTAATTTCCCAGCATATGATCTTGAAGCAAAAATTAGGTTAATGCTTGTATTTTTCATGGTATACGTTTCACACTCTTCTCTGTCTATTTAATGGATTTTCCAATTAAAAGGGACCTTCCTGGCTGTTTTATCTGTCCCCCTGTATTGCAAGGCTAAAGAAAGATGCACAGCAATTGCATGATAATGCAATGACAACAGCCCATCTTTTTCGTCCTTCAGCATTCAGGAGAGCATGTGTACGTGCAGATGTTTATAACTGTTCTTAATCAGTCGCCTAAAAAAAAGGACAATCAAAATTTTAGAGACACTTAGAAACACATACACACTAAAAAGTTAATGTTTATGAACAGAATAAGATTATGTGGACTATCCCCTGAGCACCCACTGTATATTTTCATGCTTGGGCAAAGTCTTTACCATATGGTCATGCCATGTCATAGCTTTTAAACCGTTGACACCCTGAAAAGATGCAGCAGCTGGAGAACGTTGATATACTGCAGGTTGATTTGCCTTGTGTTTCAGGACCTATCACTATCATCCTGTGTGGCAAGAATGTCTCAAAATGTGTCCTTTTACCGATCTTTATCTCTCCCTCGTGGTAAGGGCGGAGCTGGTCAGTCATAGGTATGCTTTCATAGGGGACTTGGACAAGAAGATTTCTATCCCCATTTCACATAGGGTGCACGTTCAAGCAAATATCTAGAATGCTAGAAATATTCCAATTTATATTTAAATGCCAGTTCATTAAGGACTCATACCTCCAGGGCCCTGCAAAATTGACAACAAAAGCCAGGTGGTTACAGGGTTTGATACCCCTTATAAAAAGTATTTGCCAGTTGAAAAAATTATCTGGAATATGTGTTGAATTTGCCAAATGTGTTTCATCCTATAATAGAATCATAGAACAGGTTGGGTTGAAATGGACCTTAAAGATCTTCCAGTTCCAACCCCGCAGTCATGGACAGGGACACCTTCTGCTAGACCAGTTTGCTCAGGTCTCCATCCATCATGGCCAATTTTTCAAAACCCAGAGAGTTTTTAAATCAGTTTTCATTTCATAATGTTGGGAAGAATTTCTGATCCTACGAGTTTTACAGTTTTCATCACTGAGTCCAGAATTATTTTTTTCTTTAAAGGAGGACTGATCTTCAGTATTCAGTTATTTCCAAGAGAAACCCAAACTTTTGTGGCAACGGATGAGGTTAAACTTAAAATAAAGCCATGGAAAAAACCAAAAATTGAATAAAAAAAGGTACTTAAGAAATTACTAGTTGTTTTTCATAGAGAGTATATTTGTGGAGGTGATCAGCAGGTGATTTTGGGAAATTCCACGCTGAGCTTCAGAGACTGGAACAAGGGAGACAACCCACAAAAAGTTGTTTCTAGTTTAGGGACACATTTAAGGTGAAGATATTCTTATGGAAATGTGTGAAATTATATCATTGGAGTATATATGTCTGGATAATCTACAACATATCTGAGTATGTGATTTTAGATATATGTCATCTTCAGGGATCACATAGAACTTTGTCTCCCTTTTTATACTTTGGAAGTGCTCTTTGTACAAGGTTATGTAAGAACATGTCTTCGTGTTGTCAGTATTGATTACTCTGTGTGCAAATTGTTTGGCCAGGTAACCAACTCCTGAAGGCTTAGAACCTTTAGGGGACTGAAGATGCTGTATATAAAAATAATATACTTTGAGTGCAGTGCGTTTGCCTTATGATAGCATCTGGACTAATTGAAAGTGGTAAAAATCAAAGGATACTCTCGCTGAGTGGATATATATGGATTTTAGTATGGAGTTAATTAACTTTCAGTCTGGGATATACTGAACGCACTATCAGCAGGGAAATCTCTCTGTGACTCTCATCAGGCTGGTAGGGTGTGTTCCCATTCATGCTTGCAGCGGGGATGAAAAGGATTGCTTATATATTAAAGATGTTGGTTTAGGGAAAAGGTGGGTATTCAGAGGATTGTCAGCAACAGATGGAGATCTGTCTGTAGAGGAAAGGGGTATGAAAATAACAGCAAGTAGAGAGTACACTTCTGTCTTTCTATATATGGAAGCAACAGTGAATAGAATGTATCAGAGCCTGAAAAGAAATTGCAAGAAAAAAAAGAAATAGGAACCAAGACCTTAATTCCTATTGCTTTTTTTTTTCTTTACTTTCTACAATATGCATCTTATAAAAATATGTATTTCTCTTTTTTTTTCTTATTTTTTTAAATCTAATCACTTCAAAGCCAGATTTTTTAAGTCCTCTGTATAATATATTTGACAAGTTTCTCGCATAGTTATTTCATTATTTCACTACTGGTTGAGACTGTCCCTTAAGATTGAGGGACCGTCCTGTGCTATGCAGGATTACACAGCAGTCACTGTGGGGGTGCATATTTGAAGGATGTAAGAGGACCTTTCAACTACCCAACCTATAACTGTGATGTCTATTTTAAACCCAGGAACAATCTTTTACATTTAGAATTAAATGTAATGGTTATGTTGTGCAGGACTACATCAGAAATGGGGAGACTGAATTATTGTGGATGTCTGCTAAAAGTGTATGTTGCCTTTTAGGCTGTGTATGAGAAGGATAGAATGGAGTAATCATATTCAATATTGCTGGGCTAGAACCCTGTAAATTAGAATGTATTTCCTACAGCACAGAAATGTGCCACAGCTTTTGAATACCCAATAGAATAACTAACTGGCAGTCCATTAGGAAGAGTTGCAGTGAATTTAAGCCTATCTGCTAACTGTAGACTCTTAGACTCTTAATTCTTCTTGCTTTTTATAAATGTATCTTTGATTTCATGTTACCTCAATTGTCTGAGAAATACTTTTTCTTTTTTTTTTTTTCCCCTGGGATATCATAAGAAGACATCTTCTGTATTGACTTTTATTTTGGAGATTTGAAGGACCTGATTGTTAGCAGAAAGTTGCCTCTTTTGCAAGAAATATTTTTCCCTTGTCCATAAAGTCATGCAACCTTTTTCTTTTATATTTTTCAGGCTGGAATGTTCTGATGAGGTGCCCCATCCTTTTCTGATATTAGATTTCTTTGTGGGCAGCGGCAATGTTGAAAAGAGTGTATATTTCCAAGATCTTTGGAGGTCATGAGAATATATCAAGAAAGCAGAAAAGTTGCAAGGTGGTGTTAGATTGATCAAGCACAGTTCATTCCTTGGATAACACCCTGCCACTCACTATTGCTATTTCCTTATATTTTTGACACTGTATTATGAAGGACATTTATTTTTACAATAACATAAATATAATTTATTTATTCATCTGAATTCTATATACAGCTTTTCGTTCTTCAGTAATTTACAACCTAGTTTTTTAAAAAAATAAATAGGGGATTTTATTATATTTCTGCATTGAATTGTGCTTTTTTAAAGGCTTTAATTTTTATATAGATGGTCTCCTGGGGTGAAAGAGGTTTATTGCTTGGGGGGCTTAGAAATTGATAGTCAAGATGAGCAGAAGCAGCAGAGGAGCAAGGATTGCATACAACTGTATTTTCTCTACAAAACTTTTTGAAAAGTAAAAACAAATTATGTTAATGACTGAAACAGAAATAGCTTTAATAATAAGTTTGGGGGTTTTCTTTAAATAGCTCAAAATGCAAGTCATATTTTTTCTAGAATACACAACATCAGTGAGTATTACCAGCCTAAGAGCTACTGACATTTTCAGACAAATCCTGGCTTATGTCTAGAAATTCTGAAAAATTATCTTTCTCTTGTGCTCTAAGATGCCTTCACAGAAAGTCAACTGTCATTTTAGCCATATATGGAATGACAAACGCTGTTGGACAAGAAGATTTACTGGGGATTTTTTTCAGTTCTCCCTGTGCTACCAGAATAACATCAAAAATAGTAAAGTTTGGGTGGAGGGTTTTTTGTCTTTTTTTTTTTTTTTCTTTGATTGGTTGGTTGGATTTTTTTGTGGGTTTGTTGTGGTTTTCTGGAGGATTTTTTGATTCCTTTTTCAGAACAATTCTCTGATCCAGAACTGGAGGATGTAAGACTATGTCAGTGAGGAATGCACTGGGATGCTGGAGGAGAAGCTGAAGAAAGTGGGAGTCTGTCTCTGATTCTCTTTATAGAGAGGAAAAGGCACTTCCATTCATCCTTTCTTAGAACAAACAACTAAAAGAAGTCAGATGAATTGGGGTCTAGAAAAGCCTACTTTTCTGTGTTGATCATATAAAGTCATCATACCTAGGCAGAAATTTTCCATTTACAGATGTTGTCTGAAGGCTCACAAGATATATCTTACCCTGTTCATACTGAACACTCAAGCTAGTTCAGGTTTCTCCACGGTCCTACATTGCAATACTTAGACTGCCAGCTAAGAAATAGACTGTGAGTTGTCCTGAAAATCCTAAATAGGGATTTGTTTCTCACTCTACAGAGAGAAACTCTGTTATAATCACATTTATGATTGAATAGGTACTTCACAGTTTTATGAATTAAATTTTTTATCCCTTTAAAAATATCAGCAGACAAATCTTGAGTTTGAAATGTTGACACTTCTCTTGGGAAGCAGGAAGGAAGAGATCAGGAGGATATCACAGTGCCAATTAATGAGGTTAAGCCTTCAAGTATAACATTCATTAGATTATGTGGTATTCTCTCTGCAAGCTGTTCAGAAATGAAGTCCAAAGCATTTTAACTGTAGAGAATACTCTCCAAAATTTAGAGAATAACTGGAGGAAAAGGAAAATTATGTTATAGAAATGCAGCACTTTCAAACAGCCTCTCCCCTTCTCTTTGTACAATAATAGAGAGTCTGAAGCTAACCCAGTAGCTGTAGGGTCAGGGTGAATTTTGACCTGTGTTGAGTTTCCCACATTATTGGCAAAGCAATAGGAATGGACAGAAAACACATTAATGAAAGAGCGTCCTTTCATAATGTTGTTTCCACTATTACAAACAGATGACTAATAACCTGATTTTTCCCTCAATTTAGTATATTGAGCAAAAAAGAACAAGTGAAGTAAATGATGGAGAGAAAGAGTGTGAGATATATGTATGAAAACAGTACCAGAAAGAAATCCGTGCATTCGGTGTTATCTTCCGAATTCTACATTTGGGAAAAATATTCCTGTTGGATGAATTTGTATCTTTATTGGCAAAACATGAACTGTAAAAAGGTTTTGCTTTAGAAATTACACAGTGTTTTGGCTTATGGAAGTATTTCACTGTATCTTACAAGGAATTTAAAGCCATAAGAGACAGGACAGGAAATATGTCCCTATACTGAACTCAGCAACCTCAGTTATAAGCTAAGGCACTTCGTTTCCCATAGATATAAATATGGATGCACCATAGATAAAGAGCAAGTGGAACTGAAATGCCAACAATGCCAGAGGCCCTTGCAGTGACAGGGAATCAATTACATAAAATATACCTAGATGAGCTTACAGGGTACATGTATCCTATTCTGCTGAGTCCCAACCAACCTTACCTAAGGGAAATTCCTTACTGATGCTAAATCTGGAAATGTTTGATCCTAGGCATGAGAGTAAGAGATAGTACCTGAGAATATAAGAAATAAAATGTTCATTTCACTGGAGAACTGTTCTGCCCAACCAGTGTCTCAGTTCTGCCTGTCAAATATTTCTGATGGGAAAAGGGAGTTAAAGGTTATATAACTATTTATTGGCCCTGAGTACATATATAGGAAAAATTATATATATATATATATAAAATTTAGGTTATAGCAAGACAGCTTTGGATGCAGGTGGGACAAAGGAAGAGGGAACTCCCAGTCTTATGCCACAGAACTCTTCTCATAGTGAATGTCTTGAGGACTGTGAGTTTATTAACAGGAGGATGTTGATACGTTCCTGTCCTCTCAGTAGACAACAGATGAAGGGAATGACATATTCACCAGTGCTGTCAGAGCTCATTCACTAACTCTCTCCTTTTGCTGCTCAAGTGGTGCCAGTGTTGTGGGAGGGGGTATGAGTGTGAAGGAGAATGTGCGATAAAACAACTATAAGATAGTAAAACCCTCCTCCACATCATTGCTGCGTTAGGGTGTGAAGCCCAAACTCTATCCTAAACCATAGCAAATACAATGTGGATGCCATTAATGCTGACTGGCTGAAGGAATATCTCTATCTGTTTTGCCAGCCGGGCAGTTTCAATTACATTATGATAATGCAGCATTACTTTTCAAAACATTCTACCAACTCAAAAAACATGGTTTATCTCCCTGAAAGTAGAGCCGTGTCCTACTCCCACCAGCTCATAGCCTGTGCTCTCACAGGGCTCCACCTGGGGACCCCCAGCCTGCCACCACGATCAGCCCAGCAAAGGCAGTGTCAAGAGGTGGGTGAATACATGTGCCTTTGCTGGGAAGACACGTGTGTTCTACAGGTTGTGGATCAAGGGGGTATAAACTCACAGTGGGACACAGTGCTTGAAGCCATCAGTGAATTTCTTGCTATGTTTTTTTCATCTGTTTTATCAATTGCTGCTACAAGACAGAATTAATAATTTATTGTGAACTTGTTGAATTATAACTCCCTTAACTTGTGAAGAGAGAAAAGAGGAATATTTTCTCTCCGGGGCAAAATCCCCTTCTTTCTTTAAGCCTGTTTCCTGGTCAGTTGAACAGGCTTTCTTTGATTTTTTACCTGTTTGAGACTTATTTATTAATCCTCTGTGGTCCATGAGGAGGCTTTCTATAAATAATTTAATAAAATATATTCACTGAGTAGGGTTGGTGTCCATGTGAGTTTCAGCATTCTGTAAGGATTGGCCTAAAAATGGAGGAATATCTGATAGTAAGACTTATCACCTTTCCAGACCTTACTTACCTGGCTTAGTTACAATTTTCAGACAATATTTGGTGTGATTGCCTCCAGTTTTTCAGAGTTCTTTGAATTATTTATAGAAACCTTTTTATCAATATTTTCTGCATCAGGAAATATGTATTATTGACATAATTCTTTGTAAGAACATGAATTATTGTATTACCGGTGGAAAAAAAGAAACAGACCCACCTTCTTCCTAGATTCAATTGGAGGGGAAAAATCCTTCTAGACCATTGCTGGTATAGCACTAAGCCAAAACAAAAGCAAACTCTTACTGTCCCTAAATGTTTGATACTAAATTCTTTGTCAGTTACTGAGTTCTTAGTCGATCATTATCTAGTAATCATCTCACTGTGGATGGTTCTAAATAATTTCCATCAGTTTTGTGTGAACTTCTGTGGTTTTGCACTTAAAGGACTTTACTTCCCTTTTAGTTTGAGAAGGATAATACATTCACATTGTTTTTTCAGTTAAAAGAAACACAAAATGCACCAGTACAGGTTGATGACTGACCTGCTGGAAGGCAGCTCTGTGGAGAAGGACCTGGGGGTCCTGCTGGACAACAGGCTGTCCATGAGCCAGCAGTGTGCCCTGGTGGCCAGGAAAGCTGGTGACATCCTGACGTGTGTTAGGAAGAGCATTGCCAGCATGTCCAGGGAGGTGATCCTGCCACTCTCCTCAGCCCTGGTGAGGCTGCATCTGTAGGGCTGTGTCCAGGTCTGGGCTCCTCAGTACAAGAAAGACAAGGACCTACTGGAGAGGTGCAGTGGAGGGCAACAAATATGATGCGGGCACTGGAGCATCTCTCTTACGAGGAAAGGCTGAGAAAGTTAAGCCTGTTCAGCTTTGAGAAGAGACAACTGAGAGGTGAACTCCACAATGTGTAAAAGTATCTGAAGTTTGGGTGTCAAGAGGATGGGACAGGTTCCTCTTGGTGTGGCTGAGCAATAGGACAAGAGACAACCGGCAGAAATTGATGCACAGGAAGCACCACCTGAACATGGGGAAGAACTTCTTTAGTAAGTAAGTAATGGCCAGTCTTCGCGATTGCACTGGAATAGATTGCCCAGAATGGTGTGAAGCCTGCACACAATCCTGTGCAATGTGCCCTAGGATGACCCTGCTTGAGCAGAGAGGTTGGTCCAGATGACTCACTGTTGGTCCCTTTCAACCTTGCCCATTCTATGTTCCTGTAAAAATCTCAGACTAACTGATGCTGCTGAAAATCCTTCTGTGAAGAAATCAAACAAAACCTGTTGTATTTCCTGTGGTTTGCTCAAAATGCTGTCTGTATATAGCTCTGGTACCTGGAAGTGGCTCAGATCTCAGTTCAAGTTTGTGGAAACCCTTGTGAACCTTAATGTATCTATCAATAAATATGTTTAGGGTTCACAGCAGAGCTAGTCTTCTGCACAGCTACTTCTGAAATATGACAGTGAAAGAAGATACTCTGACCTTTGTTTTATTTATTAAAAAGATCAATCATTGTTCTAATTCTTTAATGACATATTCAGAACAAAAGTTTCCCAGACAGATTCTAGGTCAAGTATGAATGTATATGCTTTCTCTGGTGAAATGGGAAAGTGTTTATTCCTCTTCTTGCTCAACTGCAGAGAATTTCAGGTAGCTACAGAGGATGTCATCCTACAAGTAATGCTTCATTCACTTGGGCTTAAGAAATTTTATTTATAATGTACTATAAATGCATTTATTCATTTATTAGCATTTCCCAAAACTGAAAGTTGCTTAAAATAAAACACGAAGAGTGTGGAAGACAGTGAGACGCAGCTTTGGTGTTCATCCAGACATCATGCTTCATCCTAGTGATAGTGACATTTGTCACCTTAGGTTAATAACTACAAAGTGCTTGGCAATCCCTCAACATAAAAACCATAATGTAAAAAAACCCAAACATTTTTCTTTGCTGATAATGTGACCTTCCTGAATACTTACTGCGCATCAGCAGTATTATACTGGAAAAAAGAGGTTTTAAAATTTGGCTTAATGTAAGAATTAATTACCTTTCAAAATCAATTTCTGGCCAAGGAGGATACTTGGGGGTTTCATGTAGGACCACTTGCTGGAGATTGGGAAAGGAGATCCCTCTGTGCTTAACTGGAAACACTTTGCCAACTCATCGCTGTTTAGCCATTATGCTCGGGTTGAGAAACAGAGCAGAGAGCTGTCAAAATACAAATACTTTCATATCCAAGCCAGTCACTTTATTTTAGAATGAGGCTAGTCAGGGGGAAAAAGTTCATGACCCCACAATAAAAAATAGCTGATAGGAACAAGCCTAATTGTTTGTTTTCCCTTATCCTGCCAGTACTGAGTCTCAGTCAGGATGTCACTTCGGAGAATATTGTATCTTATTGAAAAAATAAATAAAACCAAGGTAAGGACTCTGTTTTTAGTATGCAGGGTTTTTTTCCCATTCCTCAAGCTGTAGCGTAATCTGCGTACTGGTTTAGTCACAGCTTGTATTAGAATTAGTAACAAAGGCAAATTATGTAGGAATTTGCCCTTGATATGATGTACTGGAGGGATTGACCTGGGCATTTTTCATTGATGTTAATGGTAACAATGTTCATAAATCGCCCCCAAATCAGCGGGGAAGTAGATACTTTATCAAATGTGTAATGCTCCAGTATCACAGAAGATCTGATCTTTTAATATTTAAAGAGTTACTTATTCTTCCTAAATATACAGAACATGAATGATTTGTCCTCAGTTTGACATAGTTTCTACTGGGAGATGGGCTGAGTTGGTTTGTTTTGTATTTACTTTTCTTTAGCCAAACCCTTCATAGATCTTGTAAAGGACTGCACTGAAAGTCTGGAGGACTCTGGCTACAAATGTATTAGTAAAGGAAAATGTTCTGATGCCTTCTCAGACACTGCAGTTCATTTCTGAATGCTGTTAGAAAGCTGGAAATGTTTCTGGCATGCTGGAAGCTTATGTCACTTGTCACTCTACCAGATAATTTGTGGTCTTATTTTGAGAGTTATCATGAGTTGAGGACAATTCTCAAACAGTTGCCTCAACATTTTGTTCGGAAGGACAGGAGAGCTTGATAGTATTGACTCTGGCTATTTCTTGTCAAATGAATGATCTGGAGAAAATTTAATTTTACTGGAATAGACTTAGTCTCTCTGTGTATTGTGTCACCCATGTAGTTCCTAAGCTTTGCAAGACCAAGTGCATTCTGTTGCCATTAATCATGCTTCCCTTTGAGAACCTTTGTTACAGAGGCTGAAAGTGTCTTTCTAGAGTAAATACAAGTAGGAATAAAGCCACAGTTCTTACAGGCTCTTCACTGTTCTGAATCTCCTAACCAAACCATTATATGACCAATTAGTGATAAATGTCATGAGGCAATGGAGTGGATACTTTTGTATTAGGCATAAGATTGAGAAAAGCATTTTATTTCCGTCCCTCACCCAAGTGGCACAGAAGGACAGAATTCTGTATTACTAATGGATAGACAACACCTCCTTTAAGTGAGTATCTGAATTTGTGTTCTGTATGAATCATAAAGATCATATTTATTATTTGTGTACTACTTTCAAAATACTGACCACGAAATAATTGGTTCTCTTATCCCCCCAAACTAATTTATTCTCTATATTGCCCATTTTAGCAAAACTTCAAATTACATGAAGGCTTGGCTACCAGTGGTGGTTTGTGAAGCTGTGGTTTTGTACACTAGGGAATCCATCTGGTGTTGCTGCTAATTTATTTATTAATGCTTTACTCACAACAGGGACTAAATATTTAAAGTTTGTGACCTGCCCTATCTCCAGCAGCTTGAAGCTTTTAATTTTCTTATTATTTTTCCACATACTGCAGAAAAAGAAAGCACACTTCTAAATATTTTTTCCCCTCTCCCTTTTCCCCCTCTGTGGTTCTCGGAAAGGTTAGGTTTGACAATAGGAATATAGTCACAGATACTCTAGGCAACAAATGAGAAATGTTCTTTTGTGACCTTAATGTTGGCAAGTGATAATAACCAGTGAACCATGAAATACTGCTGCAATATTGTTCATGACTTTTCTGTTTTCTAAGATTAATTTTATGTTCTGAAATAAAGTGACAATCATTTATTATTCTGTTTTACATAGCTTCCACCGGGAAGCAAATATGAAAAACTTAATTTCTAGTCCACTTGCAGCAGTGTTCCTAGTGCAGAATCAGATATATGTATATAAGTATTCCTTGGTTAATGTATACAATGCCATCCTTTTGTTTAGTCTTACTCAGAAATGTCTTGGTTAGGATACAGTCAGTTAATGTTTAACCGTGGAAATTGTTTTTCTCTCCTAGGGGTTAAATACTTATAATACTAATTATTAATACACTATAGGTGCGAACTTTGCAAGAATATTTAATTTTGAGCTACTGTTTTTTGAGTACTTATCATACTTTTCTAAAGAAACATTTTCCCTTTTCTCTTTAAAATGCAGCAAACAGTAATTAGCCACCAAAAACTTCTTGCTGCCAGCTATTTCTATTCAACAAGTAGATTAGAATAACATTTTCATCAGAGGATGCATATATAGTTCTCATATCAAGCCTAGTTCACCTTTCCATGTAAACCATTATCTTTTTCTCCATAGGCTGTTGGTAAGCAAACAATTTTAGGGCTTGATAGTGCCAGTCTTACTCATCTTGAGTAGCACTTACCCATATCAATGCTTCTATTGACTTCAGTAATATTGCTGGTCTGAAATACATCAGGTGAGTAAAGCCAAGGAAAAGAAAAGCCTTTAATTTCAAGGTCAAATGGAAGGGGGAAAGTAGATAGCAATATTTTTTAAGTCAGTGTGGTCTGTTTTTTTCTTTAAAATGTGTGTGGCTTTGCATCATGGTTTAACCATTTAACTGATTAAGAGCCTGATTCTCAGAGAAGCTGAATACCAATCAATTTTGTTAATGTTATATTTCTCAGTGAGTTATTTCAAGAAGCTAGCAGTGGCCAGGGATTATTTATTCTGGAGTGGGATACATTCTGAATGCAATGGGTACCTTTTTTTTTTTTTTTCTGGAAAACAAAAGAGTTTCCAAATCTTGGGGCGTAGAATTGTATGTTGAATCTTTTGTTTGGTCATCTCAGTTAAAGTAGGCTGGCTTCAAGAAAGGGTGGATTAATTCAAAAGGAAATTTCTACTCTTTTGAACACCAGACCAGAACTGGTGGAATTACTTAATCAGAGGATTAGGTGCCTGGCATCAACGACTTCCAGCAGAAAAAATACTGATCTATGTACACTTGAATTAGAGGCCAAAGACAAGGGGCTCTGGTAGACCCATATGGACACTGTGCTCCCAGTGTCTCTCACGCTGACTAGTATTAACCGGTAGATCAAACAACCACTAATAATTCTGGAGTCTTAAAATAAACAGATTAAAAAGAAATCCTCTGTGTTAATATTCTGATAACTAGTCTAAACTCCAAGGTGATGTGCTGTAGCATGGCTCAACTGGGTTCCACCTGTTCACACATTGCAGGCTGTTGTTTCCTGGTTTAACGATAATCCCTTTTCTGGAGTGTTCTGATTAGATAATTGTTAAAAGCAAGAGTAAAATGTTAGATGCACCTCTATTAGTTATCAAAGTCTCAGCTGCCAGGAATTAGATACAGTGCTGCTGCCACTAGATGTGCAATAAATAGTGTTTGTGTTAAGAGTCAGAGATTACTTTTGTTCGAGACATCTCTGTTCATTATAACTCTACTTGAGGATCCTTCTTGAAGATTCACAGCAAAGCCCAAGCTAAGTCTAAACATAAAGCCAGCATCCCAGTGGGATTTAAAACAAATAGAAGATAAAGGACCCTTTTTTTATCTACTGAAATGGCCACAACTTGAAGTGGATAATTTACTGAATTGCATTTCATTTCCTTGTAATATAGTACATGACATACAAGCAAGATTAGGTGCTGGGATTCAGAAGCAATGAAACAGAAGTCTGTGGGTGCTCAGTGGATATTTATACACATCTTTAAAACATGTTTTATCCAAGGAAATTCAAAAGGAGGCTATGTGCTGTTATTCAGAAAACAGTTTTATGGCATGATCATGGATTATGCAATCACGACATGCAATTTTTAGATCTGAAATACTCAAGTTTTACTATGTAATTCAGTAAGTCTTCATAGAGGAGGTGTATACAAGAGTGACTAGCAAAAGTATTTTCTGTATGAAGAATAAAGAATTTTGCCTTATTAAAATTGACATAGGTAAAGCACATTGCACAGGACATTTTTGAAGCCTGAGACTTCAGTAAGAAAGGGACACTAATCAAAAAGAAGGGAAGTATTGGTTTATCTATCCACAGTTTTCCATTCACATTAAGATAATGTTGTCCCTCGTTTCTGTATTTTGTGACAATTTATGTTATAAAAGTTCCCAGGTGTTCACCACAGGATATGTGTAGTGTGGGACTGATTGCTTCAAGGGAAACTTGGAGGTTAGAGTCAGAGGCGTAGTTTCTTCTCAAGGTGTTTAAGTCTTTGGGCATGTTTTCAATGTCTCTGGTCCGCTCAAACCCTGTTCTGGGCCCCATGTCCATTTCAGGGCGTAGCCCTTCAGCTACTGAATCCTTTGAACACTGAAGCTTTCATCCTGCAGTGCTGTATAATAGCCATCCACATCCATTATCCTCTAACTCACCGATTTCAGCAGGAATTTTGGAATTGTATAATTGTTTGTAATAAGAATCTTCAGTTGCAGGATATTTACAAAATACACAGATATCATTTGAGTGTTCATGAATGACAAATAATAAGAGCCTGATTAAGAGTATCAAAGAAAATATAGTACCATTTTTGTTTGAAAATCTATTTCTTTGTTCCTGGTTGTAACCAGTTCCACACTGCACATTCTCTGCATGAAAACTCCCACCCCTAGCAAACAGGAGATAAAAACTAATTAAAGGACAGATTTCTTGCTTCAATTTTAATGATTCATATTGATTTTTTTCTGGTATATAAGAAAGTTGTACCTAGACCTGAACAAAAAGTGAAGTAAAATCAGGAAATTACTGCATTTCCTCAGCTAGAGATCTATTCTTTTTCTTTCTCCTAGGAAGCAAGAAGTTATATTTTGCCGGAAATAACCAGATTTCTCTGAGTGGCAAATGAAACTTGTTTGTCACAGCAGAGGGCAAAGCTGAAGGTCAAAGCAGAAACTCTGGTTGCTGTGACACATTTTCATGAGCTGGATCATCTCTCTGTGATTGACAAAGCTGACACTTGCAAGAAAAGGAGTGAAGGTGAAGGGGCAGCAGGTTTCCTCATGGTTCTGTGGAGGCGGGGGGGAAGGTAAAAGAGGGACTGATAGTAAGGCCCTCTAAGCATGAATATAACATCATAAAAAATAAATAACTGGCTAAGTGGCAGAGCCCAAGGTTGAGCCCTTAGAGAGACAGGTAGAGGGATGGATGCTTTCCAATGGACTTTAATCATCTGCTGCCTCAGTGGCTTTCTCTACCAACTGCTGAGGTTCAGGGCATCTGTTTCAATGGAAATGTAAGGGAATTAAAGAGGTTTCTGATATCTGGGAACAAAAGAGAGAAATTTTTGCCATTAAAATCATAATATTAAGAAGAGATGTTGCAGTTACATTCACTATAAGGCTAGAATCTTGCAGCAGGGTTCCAATGTAACTTGGAATGATCAAGCACTGCCTTGAAAGGTCAGTTTCTTTGTGTTTCTTTGATTTCACCATGAGACATTCATTTCTCCTTCTGGTGATACATCTACCTGCAATAAATTTCTCTCCATGTTTTTTCTTACAGCTTCAACCCTTTCTGTATTGGGAACAGGAGAATCAGCAGAAGTCTTCTGTTTCAACATAATTATTTAGGCTTCCTTTCTGCATGCTGGTTTGATGTGCAAGCTGGAGAAATATGATTGAGAATAAATTGCTAAATGTTTGATGAATACCTATTTGTAAAACTGTAATCAGAAAGCAGCAGTTGGTGCCTCATTGTCTGCAACGATGCATGTAGGTACAAAAGTGGGGGAAGGGGTAAGCACAATGAAGGACAGGATTAGAGATCTAAATTATAAACAAACACACACACACACAAACATTTGCTAGGATTCACTTTCAGTTTCCCCTTACCATGATCTCATATGCTGACATACAACAGTTACATCCCCTTTTACCACAGTCATCAACTCTAAAGTATGTGACCCTACCTATCACTGTTACTCTGCGCTACTCCTTCTCTCAGGATGGACAGCTGCATCTTCTCCCAGGTCTGTTAGTTCCATCACTGTTCTATCTAATTGCTCCCCACTATCATTTTGATGAAAAAACATGATCACTTTCAGCCCTAAATTTATGGTTTTTTAAGGATATCAAGGAAGAAGAATTAACATAGTGCTGCAGGAGGAGGTGGATATTGGTTTTTTCTTCCTGACTTTTTTTTCTGTACTATTATTTGGATGAGTTTTCTCTACTGCATCTTGAGTTCAGTATGAGTAATCCTCTGGAACAGGGTAGATTACAGAAGCCTACATTTTAAGAGGGTTGGGGGCTGTTTTTGAGATCTACCTGCCAGGATGAGCTAAGGGATGGGAGTCAAGACAGATATGTTTTTCAACACTGTGAGTTCCATGCAGTCTGTGGCCTTCAAAGCCTCTCACACATGTTCTGCTCCTACAGCTGGGTGTGGAGTATGTTCAACTCAACCTACTCATCCTTTCAACTTCAGTGAGGTTTTAATCAGGCCAGTGCACTTTTCAGTTTGGTTCCTTTCTAGATTATTCTCTAGGTTTTCTTGTTATTTTCAGCTCATTTTCTGTCACTGTTATCATTATTTATGAGCCCTAAGAAACAGCAATTTCAGCAAAATAAGACTGACTTCTAAGACTTGGAGCTGGCTGTCTGGTACAAATTCAGTGGGGAAATATGCTATTGCTGTTCACCAATCTCAAACTCCTCCTGTAAATCTTAATAAGGTCTCAAATTTGGCAAGGAGGGATACCCTTGGGAGAGCTTTAATGATTTGACAGTACTAAACATGTAGAGGACAAGCAGGATGCTTTGTCTCCAGACTTGTAAAATATAAAGCGTTATGGAATCTTATCAAGTTGCAGACTTTACATACAATAAATAAGGATAATGAGGCATTGAAAACAGAGGTGGGGAATCTGAAAACTCTTTATTATCAAGGCAACTATTTCTTTGCATAATTAACCTGAAGTTTCACAGAATGACAGTAGAGCAAAAAATCTACAAATCAGAGAATTGCAATAAGGGGATGAAAGGTGAGGACTTTCTCACTATATTTACTTGCACGGACAAGGATCAACTTCCACATCATAAAAAACTCTCCACATTTGGTTGTATATCAGAGATTATTTTTCTTTTTCCACGTGTCAGTTTACCTTCTCAAACAGCATAGATAACAATATCACCTGAGTGCTTCCCTGGTGAATTCCCTTTTTACTACTTTTGGTTTTAATGATTTCATAAGGACCTTGTTTTGTCATCATTTAGTCTTTTTGTCAAAATACTTATGTATGTTTCTGAGACAGTTTCTCTTTGCAGCTTTGCTTCTTCACTGTAATTGTGATAGCCATAAAATAGAATTTTCTAAAACTGGAGAAAAAGCTGATATGCTTCTTCCAGCAGAGCTGCAGGCTATTTTTCATGATTACATATCTATTGTGTTGATTATGATGAATCCAAATGATTTTTAAATAGGAAAAAAAAAGGTGGATAGGAAGAGGGGAAATAGCCTGCCTTTTGCTGCCCAGGAGAAGCTCCTGAAAGAGGTTAAAGATGAATGTGTCTTTTGAAATTTTTACTATTCTGACTTATGCCTAGGTGGGTAAGCATTTTTCCTCTGTTACTGGGCAATTGTTTTGATATTTTCTTTTTAAAAAATTGCTGACAATATATTTGTATTGCAAAATATTGAGCATTTTGATGCATATGGCTATTTTCGTATATTCAAATTATTTATTGTGGAAAATTGCTGCACTATAGCTACTGCAACTGTAGCTTATTAAAAAGCACTTGCCATTCTGAGCTTTACAGTTACAATGGCTCAGTAAGGCAGGAACACGTACACCACTGCAGCAGAAACAAAAGGGGAAAGATGTGTATTAAGCAAAAGAGAGGTAGAACAAATGAAAGAATAGAGGTCTTGTGGTTTTCAAGACAAGGACATTGCTTTTTCTTAAAGGGGTGGATGCATTTGTTTGTACTTAATTTCCTTTGGGATTATCATTGCACGTGATTTATGCAGGTCCCACAGACAAGTGTGTAACCACAGTGGTTTGTGATCTTTATGTTGGTAGTGGTTCGTGTCTAAAGGTTTGTCCACAGCAAGCAAGGCTGACCACAAGTACAGCAAGAAATATATATTCTAATTTCCTAGGGTTCAGAGAACATTATTATGGAACAGAATTCAGCTGCCAAAACTGCCACTCGTTCTTTATTCCATCAGGTTTAATTTATCCAGTTTCCATTTGCTACAGTGCTTGCACTTAGCAAGAAAGATTTCCCACTGCCACTGGCCTTCAAGAGAACTTTATACAATGGATCTACTGTGGCTGCTGCAGAAGAAGGATCCAAGGAAGATATTGGGAGTTTGAATTCTGGCAAGATTTTTTAAAATAGATCTCATTTACGCAGAATAACCCCAACATTATTATGACTCAGCTTTTAAAGTGATTCCATTAAATTACATTGAATTCAATAGATAAAACCCTTTTTGAGAATAAAAATGTATTAGTTTAATTAGCTCCCTGCCAAAATTAGGTAAAGGTTCTTCACCCAAAGGGTGGTTGGGCACTAGAATAGGCTCCCTAGGGCAGTGGTCACAGCACCAAGCATGACGGAGTTCAAAACTCTGTTCAAGACCCTGTGTGACTCTTGGGGATGGTCCTGTGCAGGGCTAAGGGCTGGACTTAATGGTCCTTGTGGGTCCCTTCTAACTCATCATATTCTATGATTCTGTGAAAATAAATAGAAACAAGTTGACTTTATTCTTCCTAGGAGCGTTCACAAATGCTTGTCAGCTAATCCACTTTCAAGTCACATGTTGAGTTAAGTCAGGTTCATTTTCCTGATTGCCCCTATTTAAACAAGTCTTTGGAAATGGGCTCCAGTTGCGAAGCTCAGGTTAGGATGTGAATATAAATCAGTGAACTCTAAGCCTGCTGTTGGGATCCTGCCTGGGTCAGACCAACATAGCTTTGCCCAGTTAACCTCTTTTACCCTTCATCAGCAATGTCTTTAGCATCATTTTACTGTTATTAATGCTGCCCCTTTCTGTAACTTTTTGAGGGAAAAGACGTTGGGCTCTTCTGAGGTAAAGCCCAGCTGTGGTTAATAGCAGGGCTAGTGGCACTGCTGCTGAGGAAAATAGCAGTGACAGCAAGAAACACAGATAAAATTGACACTGAGACCCTGACACGGTAAAGATTAGTTTCCAGTGAAAATTACTCCCTCGTGTAAGCCAGCAGCGAGACCATTGGGGGGATCATGCCACCAGCATCTCCCCCATGGAAAGAGAAGCCAGGGAGTTTTATTCCAGGTTTTATTTCTTTTGAAAAAGGGAAGCTGATAGCCTGCCTCTGCCCCCCACAGGTTCAAATCTGGCATTTCAAATCCTTATTTTCATTGCATCAAACACATCCTGCAAGTGCACATCAGCAGTGGCAGCAGCACCTTGCTCTCTCACAAACACCTCTGCACTTTCTGCCAGGCAGATACGTACGCTGGGAGTGCCTTCTACCGGTCTGTGAGCCAAAGACACCTCTTTACCTGCACTCAGTGCCAGCTCAACTTTTGTTGCCTGTGTGCGACATGTCAAAGCAGAGTTCTCCAACAGAAGAAGCAATCTGAAGGACTCCTAGGACATGTATGAAAAGAGGGCCAAGAGACTGGTTGTCCAAGGAAGTGCATTGGGAAGGGCAAGAAATAGCATAAGCAGGTACTTCATCTCAAAAAGACAAAAGGATATACGGTATAAGGGTATCTTGTGTCTCCCATTAGAAATGGAGCAAGGGGCATTGCTGCTGTGCATCTGAGGAATTTCTAGAGTTTTGGTTAAAAATGGGTTTTGATTCCCATTTCTGGCCTGCAAGAATTCAGGTTGAAAAGGGAGGAGACGACTTCAGGCCAAAGCTGTTCTCTCTAGAGATAATATAGGCTGAGATTAGGCACAGATTTCTTCCCATCCTAAGTTCTGCTCAACTGCAAAAATTCCTCTGACCAAGTGTAGACTTTTCCAACAGGCCAGACCCTAGCAGTGCTGCTTGTCCTCATTTAAATATAATAGGGATTTAGGATGACTAGCCAATCGAGTATCCAGGCAGAGAAACTGCAGGTTAGATGACTCAGACTTACCTATGAATAAGTCCAAAGACTTAAGAAAACCCAACCAACTCCCAAACTTGCTCTGAGGACAAGAATATCAGTGGTGACTCCTGTGGGATCACACACATGCTTACAGTTACACCAGGATGGTATTATCTACCTCCACAATTGCAGCCCTGGGCTAAAGCTGTGGTAAAGGCCACATGAAATATCAATATGATGTGATCAGAGGGAATAGATTTTAACTGGAAGGGAGTAGGTTTAGATTAGGTATTAGAAAGAAATCCTTTACTGTGAGGGTGCCAAGGCACTGGCACAGGTCACCTGGTTAAGCCGTGGATGTCCCATCCCTGGGGCATCCCAGTGTTCAAGGCCAGGTTGGATAGGACTTTGAGTAACCTGGTCTAGGGAAAGGTGTTAAGGACCCTTGCAATCCAAACCATTCTATGATTCTGTGATTAAGAGTCTCTTCCAACCTAAACAATTCTGTGATTCTCCGATGTTTTATTATGCCGTGTGAAGGCACTGCCTTTGAGCTCTGCTTGAGCTGCAATCCTTGAGCTCAGTTTGGTGCTGGGTACAGGCCCAACCCGTGATGTCACCATTGTTACTCCTTCAATTTCCTTGTTCAGTTCCTGCTTCAGAACTCTATCAAGTGCTCCTTCGTAATGAGTATCTTTATTTGTCCTGATGTGCCCAGTTTATGGTTGCAAGTCAGAAAAAAGAACAAGGATAATTGAGGTTATTATGACTATGAGAAGCTTGTGGTAGAGTCTGAAAAAATTATAATCAGAAATTATTTCCTGTTCTGATGACCTAGAAGCTGAAACTTTTAAAAACAAATCACAGTGATGTAGCTGATAAATTTTGATGCTGATAATAATAATAATATTAAAAGTTGGTCTGGCTCAATATAAAAAAATTCACAATAGGATTTTGCAAACCTGTCCAAACATATTTGTATTACAACAATATACATAACTTCTTTCAGAGGAAGAATTAATGTGGTTTAGTCTCTGGAGACTGCAGCATGGCCTAGTCAGGTTGAGTTATACATAAATAGTACAGATACATAAATGCAAGCACAGTTATTGACACATTACCTGCTTGTTCTCAGGGATAAGGTATCTGGGTTTTGACATGAAACTTTATTTTTTTTTTCAGGCAACCGTCTAATTACATGCATTTTATTCAGTTCATTGGTGTATTTACTATTAAATTTCTGATTCTTTTCATATGGTCTCACAATTTGAGCTTGTTCCACTATCCATTACATGCTGACACGAAGACAAGTTGCTTTTCCTGTAACTGCTTCATTGGATTTAGCCTTCTGAATTTCATACTGAGAGTCACAGAAGTTATGGGAGCAGAAGGTGATTTCAAGAACACGTGGACAAAAAGACATAACATTAAAGCACTGATAAAAAAGAAGACATAAACCAAAGATACACAGCAAAGCTAAAAGAAATTTTGAGAGATTTTCTTAGATAAAATGCCATAAACTAGGGTGGAAATTGCATCATAAATTTAATATATAAGAATGATATTAAGGGAATCTTCTTGAATTGCAAAAATACAATTTCCCTGGTATTTTACACTTTCTGTAATTGAACCTTGACAGATTTGAAAGCAAGATTTGTGCAGACGGACCAGATTTTTTTAGTAAGTCCTGAAAGTCAGGGTGGACTTGTTCTTTAGCTACTAAATCTCCCTGCTCAGCAGAGCTTATGTTCTGGCTCAGTTGTATATTTCCCATGCAGAAGTAATTTAATATCTTTTTGCTTCTTTTCTTTTTTTTTTTCCCCCAAAAAATGAGAATGAATTTGGACTGATTCCCCAAATATAATTTTCCAGGTCTCAAAAATTGAGAGCACATACAATTTTTCTTTAGCAGTTCAGAGTCCACCTCTCTCAATTCATATCTGGTAGTTAAATCTACCTTCCTTTTCTTACTTAACTGTGAGAAAGACCGGAATACACAGACAAAGCATAACGAGTAGGATTTCTTTGCATTTCTTTCTCCAGAAAGATTTATGGCTTAGTACTCAGCAGCTGAGTTTGTGTTTTCCTTCACCACATATACTTATTTTTCATTTATTGGAGTGTTTTCCACAGGGAAATTAAATTTTTTTTATGGCAATTGTTTTGTGAAAAACTATACATGTATGTGTATATATATTTATGCAATAGATGTAAAAGAAAATCTGATAGTTTTACATGTTAGCTCTGATACTAAACAGATGCAGGCATTAATCTGGATACTTTTTGGTGTCTTAACTTTGTTTTGTGAGAATAAACTTATGATAGTAGCAGTTGCCTCTTCCTGGCTCAGTGATTTAACATCTCAGGAAAAACTCATTTATGTACCTGTGTTCTTAGCTACCTGGAACTGATGATAACTTGGAATAAGACATCATAGGTGACATTCTTTCCTGTGAAAAGCACTAAGTAAACCAAATAATTTGGTTGAAATGTATGATAAGTTAAGGATAAACATGAAATGGCTGCAGTATGCAACCTTGCTCTCTTTCAGCTTATCAACGTGTATCATGAAGGAAGAAGCAGATATGAAAGTGACAGTGAAATCTCAGGTTAGGAGTAGAGAAGGTGAGAGTGGTTTGTGATTGGTACTTCTCATATCCAAGCTCTAATTCTTGGAGTTAAAAAATTACCCACATGTACTTTCAACTGAAAAGGATCCCCATTTCAGAAGTCAAACTTTAATTTTTCTCAAATCCCTTTTCTTAGGACAGGCCCTCCCATTTCAACAGATTTCCAGTGTCCACAAAGAATTTCCTATGCTTTCACTTGGTATCTTAATCAATTTATAACTCTTCTCCAAAGGGATAACTATGACTCTGGCTCTAGAAGTGCTGATGTCTCTTTGACAAGACAAAAAAAAATTAATTTCACAGCCAGGAAATAAAACCTGTCACTAAACGTGAATGCAAAGCAGGAAGTTAATATTCAACTACTAAGAAATCATTTATCTATTGTGAGTGAAGGACTCTATGAGGAGTGGTAGGGCATAGTTCAAACCTTGGTACATAACCTTTTGTGCACCGAAAATATGCATTTCATACAAATAGGCATTCTGAGAACTCATCTTTAAACACTTACTGTGAGAACAATATGTGAACCTCACTCTTGATGGAGAACAAGCACAATGAGATCCAATTAACTTTGGGGTGATGGTAGTTTTGTATTGCTGGGATTGAGGGACAGTGCAATACAGGAATAAAATTCCTGTAAATGGCTCTCAGGGGAGCTTTTGACTTATCTTTGAGAGGATTTGAGCAGAGAGAAGAAAAACAACACATACTGCTAGCCATGGCCATCATTCAATACCACTATGACCATAGGACTTCCCTTTCATTCATTTTGAAGCAGTTCTCATTCTTCTTTAAAACTGGCTTCTCATGATAGAGAAGATCTGGGGCTTGATCTCTAGAAGGATGTTCACATAATTTCAGAAATAAAAAGGCCATCCATCTGAGCACTTTCTACAGACATGGCCATATGGTTGAATTGTCAGCAGGGTAAACTGTGCCTGTGCCCAGCTGCCCTACATGTGCATGTGCAACAAGCATATTTGTATGTATAAATAAAAGAAATGTGGAGTGTATGTTCATAATAGCTGTGAGTGTATATTTATAATATCTGTGTGGCTGATTCTGCTTTAAGGCTCGTGTTTCACTTCAGGACTCTGTAGATGCATTAGCAATAAAATTTGCATCCGAACTCACTTGCACCTATGTCAGAAGGTGCACATTAAAAGGGCAAACACCCACTTGTATATAAAGCTACCTGATAAACTGTCCCCATTTTTTTCCTTTTTTTTTTCTATCATAGTAATTTGGTCTTTGAAATTAGATTAACTATTCTTAAAAAGAGTTAATGTTTGTTTCCAGATTTGTCTGGTTCTTTTGTAATAGTTCTTTGCTGCAGAATTAAAGCTTAACTTGAATGACAGAGGATTTTACCTAGCAAAGTTTTACAGAAAACTTCCATCAACACTGAGATCACTTGCTTAGACTATGGATTTTCTCTCTGAAATTATACAGCTCTATACTAGTCCATTCTTATAACTCAGATGTGTGAGCACTAAGTTGTGAAGCAGACAATCGAGATCTCAGAGGCAAAAATGAGAATCCCTAACGGTGTTTCTGAGGTGTTAAAAAGAGATTTTCTTTGATGGCATACATGTTGTTCTACAGATAAAGTGTTGATATCTCTTCACTTGTACTTAAAATCTGTAGGTTGTCTTCAATCCATACTTTGTTGTAAATTCAACTGAAAGAGAAAAAGAACAATTTTGCTGCCCTAACCATGTATAGCCACACTAAAAGGTTTGTGTGTATTGAACTTCTATGCACAAATATTTGCTAAATCAGTAACCAAATGCAAAGCTGCGAGCCTACGGTCTCGGTTTTTTACTGAAAAGTGGATTCTGCAACAAAAATAAGTAGGAACAAGGGATTATTTTTTTTATGGGAGACTCAGCAATGAAGAACAGAAACAGAGTATGGTTTTTGCCTGAGGTCCCACTTATTTTTGGGGGATAAAATTATCCTTGTTGTCGAGTGGATCATTTTGATGGTTGTTTTAATTCATTTAAAACCTACAAGCCTAATGCTTATGTCTATTTTTATGTCATTAATAGATATCCTCAAGTTTTCCCAAAAGTCTCCTCCAGATGCCTAAATGCATCTGCTACTGATAGGAGTTTCAGGGTTTTTTTCACATAGATCACTCAACAGCATTAGACCAAACTTGGAGGCTCAGTGTGTCTCACTGATGACTTTTTTCCATTGTCAAATTGATCCTTTCCCCATTGAGTTGGTTTTCTGCGGCCTTGCTGTTTTCTAAAAATACAGCACACTCCACCTGCCTGGAGCAAAATCCCAGTCCCAGTGGAGTCAATTTTTGTCTTTTTAACAGCCTATTGTAAAAGACTGTATCAAAGGCTTCCAGGAGGTTCCAATAAACTATTTTAACTGGCTCTTCTTTACTGACTCTTTTGTTAATGCAATAAAAGAATTGTAGCATACATAGGACAAGACTTGCTTTCCTCCAAACTGTATTAATCCCTGCTAACTGCTGCTCATATGTGCAGTTTGGCTACTCTATCTAGCTTTAATTAGTATTTGCGCTATTTTACCAGGTACTGAGAAAGATCTATTCTGACTGCTGTTGCTAGAATCTATTCCTCTTTTGGTCTAGGTACATCATTTACTACTTCCCAGTCTTCTGCAATAAGAGCTGATTTTAATGAGCAACTGCTTGTGGTTAGTGTCTCCAAAGACAATACTTCGTGTTTATTTCAGCTATTCCCTACCCCCTGGAGAGACTTAATCTTCACTTACATATAAATGAAGATAAATGTGACTGATTAAGCTGACAATTAGTGTTGTTTATGGAAATTATTTTTCAAGTGTTTGCAGTTCCTAACCCAGGTTCAGGTTTTGCTTTCGGATGCCAAAGGTATCTTTGCAAGGAGAGTGTAGTCTAGTAAGGCCAGACTCAGACCTGAAGGCTGAGGCAGACTCTGTTACCAGCCCTGGTTAGGACTTTGGGTATGATATTTGGCAAGTCACTTTATCTTGTCATGTCTCCATTCCCTTGCAAGCGCCATCATGATCAACTTATTTGCCAATGAGCTGTCAAACCTTCTGGTTAGAAGGTTTAACATGAGGCCTTTGACTCTCCTTTTTTAGGACATCTTGTCCTTGCTCAGAAATGATGTTCCTGCAGCAGCAGGGAACTTAAACTACAGTGCATCTTATTTAGGGTGGTATTTTATAAGTTGGGTTCAACTCTAACCTAGCCTTGGTGAAACCATGGAGTCACTGCTTTTGAGATAGTGGAGTTGAAAAGGATTTTCGCTTAGGTTACTCCTCTGAGAACTTTCACCTCACCATTTCTGGAAATTCTCAATGTATTATTTCCGTTTCAGTTTTGTGCATGAAACATTTCCTTTTTTTAACAAGTCAAGTCCTCTAGGTCACATAAACACTAAATAATAATAAATACAGGGACCTCCCCTCATGATAATGAAGAAATCATCGACACTAATTCAAATTCAGATTTTCATTTCAGTCTTTGTATAAAATGAAAACAACAAAATTAATTGCTTTGACTATGAGTTTTTTTTTTTTTTTTAGGCTTAAGAGGGGGAAGTGCTGGCAAATTTTAGTTGTAGAGGTTAGAAGACAAACTGAACAACAATGAAGTAAATTTAGAAAGAGCTCTAAAGACAAAATATGAGCCTTACTTAATCTGCCTTTATGGCTTACTACCTAACATTTTATCTACTCTAGAGGGAAGATTTAAGTAGAGTGTTAAAAACCTATGTAAATACTCCCCCAAACTCTCCTTTTTATATAAAGCACCTTTTCATGCTCATAGCACAAACAGGATTTTGCACGTATACCTTCTGTGCAAGGTTCGCCTAAAGATTTGCTTGTATTTTATTCAAATGTTGAGTATGTTTGTTCCAGCCTTTTCCCCTGTGAGTTCTAATGATTTTTATTTTCTCAGTACAATGTCTATAATAGTATGTCGGTCTAATGAAAGCAGTGGAGAGCTGAGCAAGTGAAATACCTGTTTTCCAGCTATAAGGGTAGCGTGCTTGGGAAGGTCATTTTTGCAACTTACCTGTGGATCAGCAGATGGCACTCTCGCAGGCAATATATCAACTCAGAAACCCTATTTGTAAAAAGGGAAAAGAATATATAACTCTCTTTACACTTCTGCTTTTTTTTTATTATCTCACCAGGTCACACCATTCTGTTGCTACCTTTTCGATACTGTCTCACAAATTTATTTTCCAGCTTCTGGTCCTGCTTTCTGTTCAATCGGTATGTCTTTTACGTATTTCTCTGTCTATGACTTTCACATCTCCTCTTAACTCTCTTCCTGTTACCTGCAACTTAACATTGAGCAAATTAAATGGAAAACTCATTTTACTTCATTTTTTTTGCCTCTGGCTCAGAACACCATCGAACTTTGTCTCAAGTTTCAAATGGGTGTTAAAGTCAAACTTTTTCCTTTCTTTCCTTCCTGGTTGTTCCTAGTTCCTCTCTCGACCAATACTGGACAAAGGCTCACAACAGGTTGAGTTTTGAGTAGCAGAACCTCTCCACTGACTTCTCTAAAGCAAAAGTCAATGCAGAACTGACTGACGTGTGCTGCCGTGGGTGACGGCAGAAAAAGGCCAGCCCTGTCACACCAGCTTGGAACTGTACTTTCTTGCTCAGGAAGAGCAGTTTGTCGAGCAATAGGCAGGCAGAAGGGCTGTCTTTAGCAATGTACCTAACTGCCCTGGGTCTGTCTGGGATGGAGTTAATTTTCTTCATGTAATTTTCGTCAGGCCTTATAGTTCTTTGCTTCGGCTTTGTGACTACAAAATTGTCAATAACACACCAGTGTTTTGGCTATTGCTGAGTATCAGGGGTGAAAGTTATAACACCCCCTAATAATTAAGGACCATGAGCGTCCACCCTGCATAAAATTCACTCATACAGTGAAAGACAGGATGGACCGAGGGTGGAGGACAAATAGCAGAGAGAGTTTATTCAAAAGGGGTTTTCTTATATAATCTTGGATTTGGAATGTTTGGAATTTTGGGAGGATACAAGATAGGCAAAATCTATAATTGGAAGATTCAGTTTAAACACAGCCAATAATGGGTAAGGGGAGATACAAAGACAGGGAAAGCTATGAATTTTGGGTGACATTAACCAATAGCCAAAAGGCTTACAAATCAACAAATAGAAAAGGGGTTAACTAATTCAAACTACAGATTACATAC
>JAWMRA010000113.1:106541156-106571718 GCA_035584735.1 Pseudotriccus pelzelni
ATATTATTTTCTCCCCAATCAGATCTCTTTGTCTGCATAAACTTTCTCTCACCTTAGAGTAATTTGTGGGGGGTGTGGTAAAAAATTGTCCCCTAGGCAAACCCATGACAACTTGTTCAGCTGAATCCCATCATGGGAGCTTGTTCCTCCAGTATTTGTTTCAGAAAAAGCAGTCTGGAAGTAAATCCCATAAAACTCTGTCAACTCCAGCTTTAGGGCTGTGAGGTTTGGAGTCAGACAGGGTTCTGTGAAGGTGCAGGTAACTCTTCACCGCTAGACATGTTGACCTAGACCTCAGGTGTGCTCATTTAAATATGCTTTTGCACTTCAAGTAGGGAATCAAGCAGAGCTGAAAAACATGGAAAAGTGCTCAAAGTTACAGTGGCATTAAGGTAGGAAACAGGGTGAGAAAACATCTGTTTCTGTGATTGTTCTTAAGAGTGAAGGTTCTGGCATATATTGAGCTTTACTTAATTAAAGAGACTTTTCCAGGGTCAGAGCCCTGACCCTTCTGCAACAAGCTTCTGTGCCCTAGGACTGCACAGTGGCACTACTGAGACAGCAGGAACCAGAACTGTCTGAAAATCCACCTACTATTCATTGAAGAACCATTGAATCCATGAAGTTTTGGGATGGGGTTCTCCATATGATATGATATTTTTCTGCTCTTTCTCAGGAAAAAAAAAAATCCCACTAGCTTTAGTTTTCATTGGGGAGAGATGTTCTCTTAATCACAGGAGTTTCTCTTTATCTTAGAAGGAAAGTATCAGGAAAGCTACTTTCCTACTTCATCTATATCTGCCCTGTCTTCTGCACTGTGTACATCTGAGCTCTAGATTTGCTTAGAAACATATACATACATAAGTAATGCAGAAAAAGACAATAACATGACTAAAAGCTGCAGCACAGACAAGACAATTGGCTTCACTGTATCTTTGTCTGCTAAGGGGCATTAATCTTGCACAAGCAAAATTATATTAATGGTAATTTGAAAGAAAGAAGTAGGTTGCTTTCAGACTGATTTATTTCTTTGGGTAGCTTGACTGTATGCTGGTGCATTTACAGCTGCAGTTCAAGGACAGTAATGTATGTGACTGCTGGCAAGCCAGGTAGCCAGACGTATTTTCAGGCTTGATAGACAAATGTCCATTTATCATGACTTCTATTTTCGAAGTAGTTTCTTTGTATTTTCAACATCTGTTGATAGAACCCTAAATATAGGAATTATGTTAAGTCTTTGCTCTGACTACGCTTTTGTGATATGATCTATTGCAGAAATATCAAGTTGAAATTGGATCAGGAAAACATACTTGCAATTGTGAGCTATCAAAACGATGTAGTGTTGTTATACAGTATAGTTTCAGAAAATATAGTGGCAAAAAAGATTGCTGTGGCTATTTTTAAGTTGTGAGAATATAAAGGCAGAGGCTTGCAAGGCTTCTTTTTTCCAATATTGCAATTTGAGATTTTATGTAGACCAAAGAAAATATATTTAATGGGGATGAAAAAAAAGTACTTTTTAGAAGAATAACTTATAAGAACAGTTATTTAGGCTAGAATATCAATACTCAGAGTTATTTTTCTTCTGAGGCAAAGATCCTGAAAGGGGCAGTGCATACTTTGCCAATGTTCAGCACTGTGATGGAACCATAGAGTAAATCACATAAATCACTACATTTGCTTCCCTGAGTACCCATGTAAATGATTGTGTTAACGTCTCGTCCATCAGCTTAACAATATTCATTATGAAAATGTGTGTTTCAGCTCCAACCCAGATAAAAGGAGGTCTGGTGAAGGATATTTTGCAGAGTTCTGTGCTGACAGGTCCCATAGCAGCACTGATGCTTGTAACTGAAGGGGTCAAATTATCACTGGAAGCCAAAATTGGCAGTAATATATGTTTCCAAAAGCTGATTTGACTTGATCTGAGCCACTACTTGTTTACCTATACATGAATCTATTTTCTTTTCCAATGGTCCAAGCCTATAGTCAAAGCAAGGGCTCATAAAGAGCTATTTCAGTCTGTCCTGACATCTTTGTGATTAAAAAAATGTGATGTTAAATATAGCTAAAGCTATAGTGAAAATCATCAAAGAAATGTAAAGTTCCCCACAGAGTCACTCTTAAGATAAAAATCATACTAAATTTTAGTCAGAACTTGCATTGCTAATAAACCAGAATGTCATTTCACAGTAGAGTTAGTAAAAAGGAACAGTTTTTGATCCAAATTACATTTGAGAGAACATGTGTTAGATCTGCTCTTAAAACTTGGCCCATTCCCACTCAAAATGCTCACCAGTCTGTTACAAACTGTCTCAACACCACATTCCATGTTTTTCTTTGTGTAACCACAGGGTCTGGGTAAAGTCTAGTCAGGGTTTTCCAGTTCTTCTTGTATCCAAATCTTCCTCCAGGAAGTAGAGGCTCCAAGGAATCTTTCCCCAGGTCAGCCTTTGAGCTGTGAAAATACACTTTCACCCCACTGCCTCACTCTCCCAATTGGATACCTCTTCCTTAGGAGATTCTGCATTAATGTCTCCTTTAACAACAAAGGAGGAAATACGAAAATACAGCAAAGGGCTCAGTTTTTAAATTCAGTCATCTGGTTTGGTGTGAATGTCTCTTTTGGACAATATAATAATCTTACTTTAGATTAGAATAATCTTACTTTAGTTTAGAATAATCTTGATTTAAATTTGGACAATATAATAACCTTGCTTTAAATTTTTAATCTTGCATAAAATTAAGTTCCTAAATTGAAAATGGAAAAGAATTCTCAAAGGAGTTTGTAATTTGACAGAGATGTATTTCACCATGGCATTTTTTCCTGTATTCCACTTACTTTCAGCCAGGATTTTGCCCCCATATGCTGCAAATGCTGTTACAAAATTTCTGGTTGTTGGACACCAAAGTATTAGGACTATTGATAGCAGGAATAGACATTTAATTATCTTACCACACATACTGAGGGATGTGAGCTTGAGAGAAGGGAAAGATGACATGCAGATTCTGTCTGCAGAGTCTCTTCCATAGAACCTCCATTAAATGTAAATAGGACTTCAGGGAGGACACTCATCAGTGTAAGGAAAGTTATGACAATATGGTCTGAAGAAAATTGTGCAAAAATGTGTTGCAGCAGTTGAAGAAGAATGTGAGATCTTAGTCCTCATAAAATCTAAGTGCTCTTATTTTTCTGTCCCTTGGTTTTCCTTATCCATATTTTAAACTGAACATATTTTTATCAGTTAGAGAATCTGTGCTCTAAAAAAACCCAATTAAAAATCATAAAACAAATACCTCGCTTTTAATTTCCTAATTTAGCAGTGTGATTTCTGCAGACATGCATATAACCTCCTCTTTTTGCAATGGTAACTGAAAGGGGAAAAGAGACAGGAACCTGGTTTATTCTGGAAACAGCAGGTAGTTTGATGTATTTTTACTGCAGATCATTTCCCAGGACACTGGGATTCTTATATTTTTAATCAAATGTGTGAATTGAAAACTGTGGTATGACCTTTGGAAAAGACACTGCAGGACATCGGCTGAAGCTGTGAATAGTTTAAGTGCAAACAGGAAGTTGACTCAGTTGTTCTGTAACAAAAGACTACGGTAATTTATGGAGTAGGAGTTGCAGTTTCAAAACATTTTTAATTGCTGCATTTGATCTGCTATGCAGTATTGTGTGACAACAGCTAAGAATGAAATGTCAGTGCCCATGTTTCAGCATAAATTTATACAGTGTGAAAGCAAAGAACCCTGTTGATTCCAGCTTTTCTTTCTCTAAGTGTTTCAGATTTGCCTGAATTAGTTTCAGGTTAAATAGGTCTTCAGTCTTGCAAAGCATTTAAGTAGATGCATAACTTTGTTCTTATTAAGTCTACTTGTAAAGAAAAGAAAATTTAAGAATAAGGCAAATAAACTGGGAAGGGATTTCACAGTGACCTATGTAGCTGGAATAACTCCCATTGATAAACAGGTCACTCTTGGCATGAAAATTTATTAAAACTCACTCTCCTTGCATTTAGTTCATTATTTTGGTAGCTTAGGCCTATGAAAAATTCCATGAGTTTCACTTACAGGAGTGAAGTTGCATAGGAGTAACTAACTTAGTTATCTTGAAGAAAAAAATCCCCCATTGCCATATTTTGTAAGGGGTTATTTTAGAAAAAAAAAATTAGAGAGCTACAATTTTGTGCTCAGAGTGTCATCAAAAGTTTATAGAACATAAAATTCTTTCTACAGCATAGCCTTCAAAGTCTTGTACTTATTTATGCCCATAGAGGACAATATACCATATCAGTAGCTGCCTGCTGCCTCGTGGTGATGTCTGTGATATACACTGTGGGCATCCAAGTCTTCCCATAAACCACTGGAATGCAGCATAAATTCTGTGTGAGCAAACTCCTGAGTGATTTCCAGAGATAACCACGGATCGTTAATGGGATCAGAAACGCGTAATGCCGTAGGAAGTTTTTATGCGGTAAAATAGATATGCTAGATAATAGATATGGCTATTAAAAGTGAACTGATTCTGTCCCAAAATATGTTAACATTTTCTTAAATGAGGAGGAAATTTTGAAGATAGCAGTCATTAATTATAGAAAAGATGATTACTTCTCTGTGGCTAGACAAACTTTTATGTTCCTACATCAACCAGGAGCTACGTTTTGATGGGACCACCAGAAAATGCAAATGAACATCAAATACGTGGGTATTTATGTGCTTGTGCATACTTGTCACCCTCAGACTTCCCAGAGGAGAATGGAACTTTCCTGAATCACACAAGTTTTTCCTCATGTTTCCATATGTCTTTTGTAGAGAATGGCTTTTGCCAAAAAATACTGTAAATATTTGGTCCTGTATTATCAGTAAGCAAATAACAGGAACTTAGGCAGGAAAGTTTGTGAATGTGAATCTTTGCAATGTAACACTATAAGTGGGACCAGAAGTTTTTATCACTATTTTGAAATTGCTTAGCTTTCAATGGGCAAACTTTGCTTGGAATGTATTATTCGGAACTAAAGATCCTTCTCACAGATATTCAGCTAACATTCAAATGAGAGAGTTCAAGTACATTACTCCATTTTTTGTACCATATTTTGAAACGCATTCTAAACGCACAGTTTTGCTTGTCAGTGTTTTGCAACTAATAAAACTGGAAAGCTCTATCTTTTCATTATGGTACTCTATTATCTCTGTAATCAAAACATCTAATTTCAGGAATATCTGTTTAAAACATAAGCAAATCAGTTAATAATGCTGCAAGTTTTTTGCATACAGTAGTACAAACATGAAATGTGTTCTAGAGCATCTCTCATGTGAAAATTCTGTAACAGTGACAAGAAACTCACGTGAAAAGTTTGTGTCAACATTTTCAGACATTTGTCACACTTGGAAAAGGATTTTTAGTTGTTTCTTCTGTACTTGGTCTTAAGGAGAGAACTGGAAGCCATATTGGACACATTCACTTTCTGCAAGGAGAAAAAGACAGTGAAGAAAACTGACAGCTGGAAAAATGAGATGAACTACTTAGTAATTTTCATCTCATAAGTAATTATCATGATGCCGAGAAAAGCTTTTTCTCCAGATGAATAAGTACAAAACAATACACCTGCATTTTTTCCATGAAAAAAGTCACAATAATAATTGCATGTGATGCAAGTAGCCAGGATTCTCATTTTCAAAATCCCAACTGCACTGAGAATTTTAATAAATGAAACAAATTAAAGAACAAAAAGCAAAATGCAAACCCAAGTCTTTGACTGTCCTCTCCTTTTAAAGGGATAACTGTCAACCCAGGTTTATTGTTTTTTTGAGCTGTCACGTTGTTGAAGGGAAATTCTGATGACCAATGGCTTAAGACTTCTTAAAAATTGTGTGAAACACTTCTTGGTCTTCTTTTTCTGCCCAGAGTTGTTTGCCCCCTAGGACAAGCACTCTGAGAAACTGCAGAAGAAATTAGAATTACTCAATTATATGAAATATCTGCTCAGAAAAGCCGTCAACACTTCCATCACTGAACTGTGATAAGGTCTGATACTGGAAAATAAGGCAAGGTTGGTCTAAGTGCAAAGGCCATTTTTGGTGGTCACAGAGGTTTTTTGTCGTTTAATCCTATAAAGTTAGCAAAGACCACATAATAGGAAAGGCTAAACATGGACATTTTCTGAGTGAAAAATATTTCTAAATAATTTCATTTTCAGAGAAGTGATTTACCAGTCTGAAAGACTCAGTCTACCTCTTCTTGAATCCACATGTTTGGGAGAAGTCCATCAAACTTGAGTCAATGGACTCCAAAGCTTCCCACCAGGCTTTTGCAGAGTCAGGAGACTTCAAGCCCTGGGTGTCATTGCTGGAGCAGAGGTTCCTGAGTTACTCTTCTGTTTCTGCATAAGTGATGTCTGCAGTTTGAAGTAGCTGGGTTTGAGCTGTGGATTTCCTATAGCCAGAGTGTTCCTTAACTCTGAAATACTCTATTTAACTTGCCAAAACCTTTCACAAGCTGTGAAAGATCAGCTGACATTTTTGGAACAAGAGAGAGACTGGGAGTAGCTGAAAGGTAAAAGTTCAAGGTTAATTTTAAAGAGCTAAACCATGGAAATCTGATTCTATTTTAAGCAAGCAAATAAAAACAAACAAACAAAACAAACTCCACACAAAAAAAGGCAGAAAACTACTGAAAACTGAGTAATATTCTTCTTTTTCATTATAAATTGGGATACATTTGTTAGAAAAACCGAAATGTCTTACTGGACAGGAAATCCATATTTCAGCCATTTCAAAAACATAGCATCCACCAAGGAATTAGGCTCTTTATGAACAGCAGTGTGTGACCAAGAGAAGACAGGACTATTTCTGTGTGCAGTCAGATCTCCGCATTAAGTCCTCAAATACCTTCCATCACAGCTAGATACTGCTTTGTTATAGAACTGGAAAAGACTACTTTAAGGTATCTTGTAATAATTGCCTGGACCACCCAGTCCCTTAGTGAAACACCTTTTTAAAGAATATCTCTATCTCTCCTATTGTTTCTAAATTTGTTGTTTACATTAATAAATTTATAATACTGACATTTAACATTTGGCAGTGAAATATAATGTTCTTTAGGTTAATTACCCTTCCTACACACAGTGACAAGTACTATAAGAAACAGTACATAGAACAGCTGAGACATTTTGTGTGGGTTTTCAAAACCCTAAGTCTCCTACGAGTAAATGAACAACACTTAGTGTGGGAAATACTTTACGACAGTATAGAATGATGTGTTTAATTAAGTGCTGTATACATACACTCCATACTCCCTCACCCCTATTACAGCCTGTTCCTTGCTACTGAACGTGTTTTGTCCATTAGGAGAGATTTAACATTTGCAGAACTTCAGGTGCTCAATGACTTATGGACCAGATCCTGCTGATCTTGTTGAAATAATTGGAGTGACTTCCATTGACTTCAACACGAAATGGATCATGGCCCTCAGCAATTAATTTCAGTTCAGCAAACCTGCATGGGTTGAAGAAAGGTTTCTGAAGCATGTCAAAGTCCCAACAGCTGAATATTTGCTAAGGAAGCTTTCTGAATCACTCTAATAAGTAAGAAGCCTGACTGTACGATCTTTTCCTGAACAACCCCCCTAAATTTATTCAAGTAAAGATGCCAAATAAAGAAGAATATAAAGGCAAATATTGAAATACGCAGTGGAACAAGTCATGTTGCTAACTTTTTTTTTTTTTTTAATAACTCATGGTTTCTAGATTTGTGTTAAAAAAAAAGGAAACAGAGAAACTTAAAGCACCTACTGAAGGGTGAGTCTCTGTACTGTGTGGTTAAAGAAGCAGGAATGATGGAGGTAGCCAGCCCCAAAATGCAGCCTCTGGACAGAAACGAGAGAGGAACAGTCATAGTTTGTATGTTCTGAGGGTCTCTCAGAGGCCCTGCCTCCCTCTGCTCTCTGTCCCTTCCTCATGTTACTCCTTCCTGTTTATTTTCACTTCTTTCTTGTTGCAACTACCAACTAAAACTGATTCTCAATTTGACAACCAAGGTAAACCAGAAATTAATAAAAAGTTACTACGTGATTAGCATTTTTGTTTAGCTTCCTTTTTACCCTTAAAAGTAAATAAATGCATTTGACCCATTCTTGTTTACTGACTCCCTCTGTCTTTTAAAGTAGATACTGGGACACAGTCACGCAATGCCCAGTTTTATAACAGTCATTTGTAGTAACAAAAAATGTACCACATGATCCAGACCCACTCCTGGATCTGCCTTCTTGCTTTCCTATTTTTTTACTGTAAAGTAGATCTATGAAAGAAAGAAAACAATTGCTAACGTCCATAAGAAAAACAGGCAATTTTTACAAGATGACCATCCCATTTTGAATCATTACTACTCTCTTTTGAACAAGAAATGGTGATAAAGGTATAGATATTAAAAGTCTTAGTCACCAGAAATAATATACCACGCTACAAAGTGATTAAATAAAAGACTTGCTCTGACTCTAAGCCTTTAAAAGATAGGAAAATGATTCAGCACTGAAGCACTTGACTGGAAAACTCAAATAGTTATTCACTGGTTGGCACAAAGGTGGAAATGTATTTTTTAAAACATCATTCCTGAAATAGAAATTGCTTTTTTCCATATTAGATGTAAAGGAAGAAATACACAACCATCTGAATCTTCTAACAGCTTTATGTTTTAGAATAGTGGGATTGCATTTTCACAGGAAATATTTACTATGTGTAGGACATAATATCCCTGAGAATTGTGGAGACTAATTGGAGGCTCTTTGAAGATCCACTTAGAAGAAGAATGAGATCCGCTTTGTCAATTTGAAATGAACTTGCCTAAAAAATCAGCTAAGTAGCTCCCAACAAAGCATCTGAGCTGCCTAATCCTACCTCTGAAATCAGTAGACGGTGACACCTCAGAGGAGCAATAAATACCACATATCAATCCATCTGTAACTTGTTGAGTGATGCTATGCACAAGACTGTCTAAACTCTCTGCAATGTATATGTCCAATATAGTATAAAACTGTCTCTTTGAGGTTTGCTTTTGCATTTTTGTTTGTTTGTTTATTCAGACATTGTAGAGTTCATTCGCACTATATAGAACAGGATCTAGAGCCCTATGGGTTTTGTGTCCATCCTCCATGCTTTCCTTCCCTCAAAAATATATTCTCCATGGATAGAAATCAAACTCAGCTCTGCTAAAGGGTTACACGAACCAGGATAGATAGATCCCATTGTACAAAACCCTTTTGCAGACACTGTTGCACATTCTCCACCCCTCATTCTCCCTGTTACTGTGCTACTTGTCACAGGCACGAGAATATCTGTGCCTGGCATAAAGGGAACAGATATCTCCTACCCCAGTGAGGCATCCTCAAGGCTGATGCAAAAGACACTGTTAATACTTTTGTTTCTCTTCCGACTTTTCTCTGCCTTACCTGAAACCAGGACCAGATCCGACTGCCATATGTTAGACTTGTACACTCATCATGTGGGGTCCCTTCCTCAGCAAGGCTCTTTCCCTCACCCAGATTCAGAAGAAAATTATTTTTTTCCTTAGAGATGGACACAGATGCATTGTGGCAGAAGCAGGGGAAGAGTAGGAGCAGGTAATAATAAATAATAAGGATATGGACAGTAAGTCAAGAAAACAGGCTAGCTGTAACACAGAGAAACACTTTGCTGTTTTTTTAATGTAAAATATCTTCCTGTTCTCAAATGTAAAGAAATGACTTTTTCCCCTCAGAGTTGGACTGAGACTCACAAAACCTGAGGCCATAATCAGATGTCATCCAGGGATGTTCTATGTCCTCCATTCCTGCTGCAATGAGCGTGCTTGGTGTGCTCAGGATGCTTAGGAATAAAAACAGAGGTGAACCCAAATGGTTCGCAGAGAGATCCTGGCAGACCTTGCACAATTCGAATGGGTGTGGACCAAGTACAGAGATCTTATTTTGTCTGAAGGCTTCTTGCAGGCAAGATAAATGTGGTTTCTCCCCATAACACTGCCAGGGTCCTTCAGAAGATGTATTAAATACTCCATTTTTCCTCATCTGGGAAGTTGATCTTTGGTGTACTGTATCAGGAGTGCATGGACAGCATATTGGAATTGTTATTTCACTCAGGCTGCAGTAAAAAAATCTATGGTCTTCATCATTCAAGACAGCAAAAGACCAGCAAAACATGTTATAAAACATTGTTTCCAAAAGTAAATAAAAGTTAAATGTAAATAGCAAAATCAGTCCAAACAAGGAGGCCTCCTGATAGCTTGGATGATTATTTCAATTTTCTGGTAAATTAGAAGAACAAAGATGAGAAAGCAATGGAGCAACAGTGGCGTGTAAAAAATTAGCTTTAACAGATGAATAAAAGGATGAGAAGATGGGATATTATGCCAGTTGTCATTCTTGGCAGGGATATTTTGACAGTACTGCTGGAAGGACAACAAAACAGAAAGGAATAACAGTTTTCATGTCAGCTGCCAGGTTTACCATATTTTAGGAGCTCATAATTTGTAGTGATGCTTTTGTGATTCTGATTCTGAGAAACCACTGAAACAGATGGGCTGAGTGGACAAGAGACCCACAGAGGAAGAGTGTAAGCAGCATTTCTTGCACCAGCTTTGGTTTTGAAAGCTAGTTTCAACATGAGTCTTGTGCCCTTAGTGTAACTCAGTCTTGGCCTTCCTCGTCTTTAATCTCCCTTTTCCCTCTTTTTCTGTTTAATTAGAATCTGGCTTTGCTTGGTCAAGCTTCTCTATTTTTTTATTTTTTTTTCTATTATAATAATTTACTTTTGTTTGGGTTTTGGTGTCTTTTTAATGGTTTGGTTTTTGTGGGTTTTACTGTTATTATTGTTAACACTGTGACCAGAAAGGAAGCTAATAGTCATGTAGTGAACATGAGTCCAAGCTTACCAGATATTGGAGTGGCTGATAAGACCATGTGCTGTGCTTGTCTTTCTGCAGCAGCAAGGTTACAAATCAGAGTCAACAGTACAAAGAGATTTTTTTTTTCTTTTTTTTTCTATTTTACCCCCTCCCTTTGTGTATGTGCTTGCCCTGTTTTATTTTCAAGGGAGTAGGCCCAGATTCCAATAAAAGAGAGGAGTACAGCTCCAGCCATCTCAGCTGCTTTTTATTTTATTATTCTCTCCCAAAGGGGGAGTTAATATCATCTTAATACTGTATAAAAAGGCACTATCAACCAGGGAATTTTCCCCATAAAGATGCTCTGCAGCTGAAAGAAAAGGGGATAATGGATGCTGTTAAAATGAAAGTCTCCTTGAACACTTTACATAACAAGTACTTTATCTGCTTGTCTTCTGTATTTTTCATAAAAGATTTAAAAGACTTTAATACTGATTGTTTGCTGTAAGACTTAGATGACCACATATCTGCACACCCATTTCCATGGAGTGTGCAGCCATTCTGAGCTCTACAATTAGAAAGTCACGACAGCACCTTTGCCCCAGGCTTCCGTCCTCCAAAATGCAAACAGCTCCCAGAAAACATGCAGTGCCACCCTGCATCCCACATCCAAACTGGCTTGGGTATTTATTTTGGTTTCTGAGGGTATTTACATTTGCAATCTTGACACATGCATTACCATCTTCTCGGAGGAGAAGCACACCACGGCTCCTTCAGCTCCTCAGCTGGGGAAGGTGTTACAGCTTGACACCGTCCTCTACTGAATTGATTATCTCCTCTCAATGTGGGCTGCTGCAGCTGAGCAGGTCTCACTGTACGGTGGCAGCTCATGGGCTAGAAAGGTTTGTCACGCACCACTGGTGTCTGTGCTGTTTCAATTCAAGGCTCTGCATTATCTCTAATGGCATAATAGCAAAGGGCTCCTTGGGATGCAGGGAAGTGAAATGTGAGGCGGTATCACTGCTGCTCATGACAGCATGAGGTTTGCCTACTGTGCAAAAACACAGGTTATCAGCTCAAACCTGAAATAGAAAATGCAGATATTTAAGAAAATGTATAATTTATACACAGAAGCTGCTGGAGAAACAGCAAAAAAAAAAAACCCAGCTCTGCTTTTCTTTTGTCTAAGAGGTGTAGCGTATAATGACATTTCTTCATCTTCCAGTTTTTGGAAGGGCAATAGAAACCCACACAACTATGACTCATCTGTGAAGAATTTTTCAGCGCTGAAACTCTACCAGGATGCCTTGCTCAAAGAAGACACTACTTTGTCCTTTGCACAAGGGCCAGCAGTACAAATTGACAGTACATAAATAAAAAACAAGAATTGAAAAGCAGTAATTTGATATTTTTACATTTTCTGTCTACAAATAAATAAAACATGTTTTGCTCAGCCAAACCAGCCCAGTAGAGGTTTTTATGGTCCAGTATCCTGTCTCCAGCAATGGCCAAACCCGAATACTGAATGTGTGTAAATATGACTTATAAACACAGACACACACACATACATATGTATATAGGCAACATCTCTGAAATTTGCCACATCTGGCATCCCACATGGGTGATGACCTTCAGCTTAAGGCCTTCCATGTGCAGCATTGGATCTTCTACCAAAGTATTTGACTGTGAAAATCCAAATCACTGAGCATTAATGATGTGATCAGTAGACACAAAAGGCAGTGCTGATGTAGCACCCATTAAAATCAGAAAGAGAATGAAGATGAATTAAAATAATTGTACAGTTATAGAAGTCAGTGTATTTCTAAGGCATTTTCTGATGGAGCTGGTGGACAGGCAAAACCATCCATCAGTTCTTCGTTGCAGGAAATAGGAAAATTCCAGCTGATGGCAAAGATGTTCACAGACTGTACTCAGCTGTATATTTCTCTTGCTCTGTCCTGGGGAAAGATGGAGGAACATGTGACTAAACAATGTGTTGAATCAAGTGCCAGGAAGAGTTCATTCTTTATGTGCTGCTCCCTTGGCCTTTTTAAATTGGGAAGGGATCCCAGAGGTACCCAGCCATGTAATCTAAAGCAGAGAAATTTCTATGAGCCCCAAGACAACGCTTAAAGCACAAGATGTGAAGACGAACTCATTTCTTTCCAGACTCACAGGGCTATTTCTGGTCAAGCTGTGCTTCTGCAGGCAGAAGATGTAAAGGATTCAAGGCACGGGAACTGCCACCTCAACTACTCATATAGAAACACTTGGGGGTTTGTAAGCAGGTGCCTCTGCCCAGGGGTGCAAGTATTTACAGGATTGCCTCCTTTGTCATCCTCTCAGTCCCTGAGAGGGCAAATTGACAAGAGGAACATGTGTTTATACTAACAGATTTGACTGATTTTTAGAAAAAGCAAAGTTTACAGGTAAGCCAGCATGTGACCTTTCCTCTTGAATTGAGTAAGTTACTTCCCAAAAAGTCAGATAATGGAAAATAAGCTTTAAATGGAGTCTTAATATTTGCTTTTAAGCTGGGATTGCCCTGTTACTTGTCTTTGCATAGGATTCCATAGGGTTCCATCCCCAAGTATCGCCCAGCATATGTGTATATTAGGACTGTGAGACCTCAGCATTCATGGCAAGTGGTCTTCATAAGCTGCTTGGAGGGAGTCATGGACTGTTTGCAGCAGTATCTTCACCTCTGCCAGTCCAGGGTAATCCCTGCTGGCAGTCTGCACTGCTCATGCACATTGCTAAGTTTTAGCTTTGCACCCATGTTGGAGAGTAGCTGGGACTGAGCTGTCTGTGCTGCAGGGAACCAGCAACTTACTCAGCCTCCTTGTAGAGGCTGGACAAGGATTTAGCACAGTAAGCCTAAAATAATGGAACAGAAGCTGTGCACCTCTATGGAAGATAAATATGGGCAGAGCAAATAACTCATTTCCCTCTAAATTTTTACAAAATTCATGAATGGCCCTTGCTGGATGCAAAACTCTTCAGGCTGCTGTTTGAATACTGAGATAGAAATCCACTTTTAATGGGCAGCTGACTGTTTTCCTTTACTGTGTATTAAAAATGGAACCAACAAAATATATCACAGTTCTGGGATTTTGGGGATCCCTCTGTCACTTAGCAAGTGTTGTGGTTAAACCCCAGCTGGCAACTAAACCCCACAGAGCCACCCACTTACATCCCCGGTTGGACGAGGGAGAGTCAAAAGAGGAAAAATGAGAAAACCCATGGGCTTAGATCAAGATAACTTAATAGGCAAAGCAAAAGCCACATGTGTAAGCAAAGCAAAGCAAGGAACTCATTCACCACTTCCCATGGGAAGGCACAGGTTCAGCCATCCCCAGAAAAGCTGAGCTCTGTCAAGTCGCAGTGACTTGAGAAGACAGACTCACTCCATCACTCCAGCTGTCATCCCCCAACTTCTTCTTCCCTCAGCTCTCTATTCTGACCATGATGCCATAAGGTTTGGGGTATCCCTTGGGTCAGTTGGGGTCAGCTGTCCCAGCTGTGTTCCCTCCCACCTCTTTGTGCACCCCGAACCTCCTCCTGGTGAAGTAATCTGAGGAGCATAAAAGACCTTGACCCTGCATAAACAGTGCTCAGTGATAAGTAAAACATCCCTGCATTGTCAGCACTGTTTTCGGCACAAATCCAAACCATAGTCCCACACAAACTACAACGAGGAAAATTAGCACAGGGTCACCAGTCAAAACCAGCACAACACGTAATTCCTTTATGGGATCTTCAGTGGAGTAAGATAACAGTTGCACATGCAGATCTCCTTTCATAGAACCTCAGCTTAGGGGAACTCAGGGACTACCTACAAAGTTCACTAGGCTGGTTTAAGAGTCACGCTGAAATAAAGAGAAATCTTTTCAAGTATCTCAAAAGGACCAATCTTAGATCATTGGGCTGTGAACTGCTGGTCCTTTCAGAAAGACCAGTGCTCCTTGGGGGCCTTATGGTGAAGGCTTCTTCCTAAACTAAACATGTTCCGGCTCTTGACAGCACGAGGTCTGCTGTGCTAAACACAGGTTACTCATCCAAACTCAGAATAGAAAATGCTGATATTTTGGAAAAGATACAACTTATACACAAAAGCTGGGTTAAAAAATTGTGATGTTTCCATATCTAACCAGAATCTAATTATCCTAAAAAAAATTGGCAACATCAAGCTACCCAGCTGTGAATTGCCTGTGACTCATTTTTGTAACACAGAGGATGCTTGTCCTGCGTGTTTTCCATTCAGAGGGAAATATATTTTGTGATTGTCTAGGATTATTACAAGTCAAACTATGGTGCTAGAACACATGAACTTGATTTTTTAAAATTTTATAAGGATTCTTTTTCAGAAGCCACATTCAAAACTATAAAAAAATATAATTAAAATGCAAAATTGCACTTTCTCAGTATAGTTTGTTAGAAAATGTGGAATCCTTCTGCTCTGGTTTAGCTGTTCTCGGGAATATGGTTTGAATGATAGGTTCCATATGATGAATTTAGATTGACAGTAAAGCACTGAAGTTCTGTTTTATTGTGGTCAGCTCTTCTGTCCAAGTTCTGTTTAAAAGAGTAAGAAACCAGACTGTTCAGATTTTAGCAGAAGGCTCCAGTCTGTATTTTTATATCTTCATCCATGCAGACTTCCATTTTGAAGTCTATCAAACTTGTCAGGGTTGTCTGTCTCCACAGCTCACAGATTGAAAAGGCAAACAAGAGAACACAGAGATCATTGTCTTTCCTTCATTAATAATTTCATTAAAAATTTAGTTCTGACAATAAACAAGATGTAGGTATAATGGTGAGATTAAGCTTATTTGTTAGTCACTTGTGATATGTGAGCAATGAAAATTCAAATCTCCAAAGGTATAAATGCTTGTAAACCTGACTATCAAGAGGTTTCTCTATGGATGGGTCTCTCTGGCACTTCGGCAGTGCTCTTGTAAAAGTTGAGTACTATTTATTAGGTGGTTGATGTGATGTATGCCTTATTTGTAATCAAGTAGGCAGAGAAAAATAAGTTGAACCATGTGATTTCTAAAGGCACCTGGGACAAAAAAATAGGTGATAGAAAAAATGTAGAATATTCTATATTTTTAAATACATATTAATATTTTATATTAAATAATTGTTGTCCAGTTTTTTGTTATTGAAATTTTTGTATGGTTTTGTTTTTTTTTTTTCTTTTCATTTCCAAGTTGAAAAAGTGGAATGAAAAATAGAAGTACAATGGCAATAATGAAAAGCAATGGATGGGAAAATCACTGCTTTTTGTTAACCACTTCCACTGAAAATAGAGAAAATTAAATCAAAAGCATTTCTAACCTTAGATTATAATTTTTCAAGGAAAAAAATGCACTCAACAATCTACTAATGCAAAAAGTGCCTCTAGCTCTGTCTCTTTATTGTTGTTCGGTAATGTTTAGATGTTGGTTTGCTTCATCAAAATTGTCCAGTTCAACAGCTTGGGGAAATCAGGGAATGGAAGGGAAAAATACAAACTCCAACCCAGAACATAAAAACTGTGTCATAATATATGATTACTTTAAAAGATCAGTCAAAGAGAAAGATGGGGGGAGTGGAAAAATTAGCTCAATCACCTTCTAAAACTTATGTTATAATTTCATCAAAAGATGAAAAATAATACTCTATTAGCAGTAGAGATAAGTATTGCAGGCTTGACTACCTAAACATTGCCCACCATTGGCTGAGGACAATGTATTTTAAAACACCCACCTTAAAAAAAAAAAATTACTTTTCTTTCTTTCAAAATCCAAAATGATTAACATACTTTTCACTGATTCCATTCCCAGTCTCTTCTTTACAGGGCTCTTCAGCACCGTTACGTTCATCTAAAGGAAACAGAAATTAGTTAAAATAAATATTTTAAAATTGCATTATCGTAATGCATACATAAAGCTACCAGAGGAACTGAGCTCTAGAGCAACTTCCAAAGTGGGAATAAAACCTCCCTGATTTAACTATTTTTTGGAAGATGCCTGATTTTGTATTCCTGACTTGTCCTTTGGCGTAGCTGCATATGCCAGAAAGCAATTAGTACAATGAATTGTACTGTTTTCTTTAGTTATGTGCTAAATTAAAATATTTCCTTTAAAGCTTTCTGACAAGGAAATCATACTTCAAATATTTATTTATTATCTCACAATTTTCAAGAATACTGTAGTTCTGAAATTTTAAATATTTGGACTGATTAAGCAACCAACAGGCAGTGGTGATATATGCTCCCATACCCATGGAATTCTCACTTCTCCAATATGCCTATGGCATTTGTATTGGGAAGCCAAATCCTGTCTTTTCACCTGAATCAAGATTATAATCTTGTGGGGGACATGTTTTTCTTGTATATTCATACAATACCTCTGTCAGTACAGCTTTGATCTTCTACATGTTACTGGAATGCAAGTAAGTTCTCTATTACAAATTTATCACATTTATCTGGGGGAAAAAAAAACCAAACAGAAAAGCTATGTTTGTACGATATAATACAAAGTTTACATTTCTCTCTCAGAATAATAATCTCAGAATAAAAACAACTCCAGGCTCAGTGACCCAGGCAATCAGTCTGTGACATGTTTTAACTGTGATTCCAAGCTGCAGATAAAAGGACATAAATAATGTAGGCATGCACTGCCCATTGATTTAGACATTTTTAACAGCACAATTTTCTGAAAACAAAGCAAAACAAAAAGAACCCAAACAAATCAACAACTTGTGGGGAAACATTTATGTGTAGGGAATGCTTTCTTAAAAATGCCTTGGTGACGATTTCATCAGGAGCAAAACTTATGTGGAATTTTCAAATAGCTCTTGCTGTGGATAGAAAAATAGTACAAGTCTCAGGGAGCTGATTCTGTGTTCCTGCTTGGAGGTTGTTATGCCCAAAATCATTTCTGTGGGCAAAGAGGAAACACTCCTTATTCATAAAGCGAAGTATTCACTGATTGTATAAAAGAAATCTTAATGGCCTCATCTAAGAATTAGTTTTAATTTAGATCTAATTTTTATAGGAAAAGAAAGAACACTTTTATGATTAAAAAGTCTCAATGCTAATAACAATAATGACAATAATAATAAAGTTAATCTTGTTATGCATATACTTTTCAGTTTCTACCCCTTTTCCTGGAGTTATAATCACCATTCCACTTCCTGCTTGGTCCTTAGCTCTGTAACCAGATGCACTTGCTGTTATTTTTACATTTTCTAAAACTCTTTTACACTTTGCTTTTTCTTCATTGGTCTGTAATTCCATGTCACAACTGAATTTATTATATATGGTGGCTTTCTGTATGCTATGTAGTATTTTCCTTATTCCTCTTTTTTATTCCTAAGAGGAACATGGCCCATGTCTAGTTCTGCATTTCTTTCATTGACAGTTGGTGAGTTGTTTATAGAAGTGGGATTCCTAGCGCCAAACTTGTGCCAAGCCTGTGCCAAGCCTTATGCTGTTACCCTTGTACATGCTATCCACTCCTCAAAGTCTCTGCTATAACACCAGGTCTGCAGTCCTACATTATTAGAGTCAGACATACCTTGCTCTGTACAGAAAAACTACTTGTTATTCATATTATGAAAATATGACTCTACCATACAGTAATGAAAAACAAAACAAGGAAAATTAGCCATAGCGACTTGGTTGGAAAAAAAAACACCTTTCCTGGGATAAGTTAACACAACATTATCCTGACAAGTTCCTGAGACCTTGCAAATTCAGTAGAGAGCCCGTGGCTGCTACTAGCAAAAGCAGTGCCAGGTTTCTGGGATACGGGTTTCCAGGTGTTTCAGCATTTAGTCTGTGCATCTCACTGCTCTTGGTCTGTTCTGCCTTTTTCATGCCCCCATGAAACAGGAATGTATTGTTGTTCCATTATCTCCCCCACTGAAATACTTTGTAGGTCACATTACTTTCTAAAGGTTAAGCACAAAGTCACTTGAATTAAAGTCAAGTGTGATATACTCTAGTTGAGTGTCTTCCCAGTTAAAATACATTCCTGCACAAAATGAACTGAGAATTTCTCTGCCGTCATATATCCTGATTCTGAAACTTAACAATTAGCTATTCATTTTTAAGCTACGCTTTTCGGCTTTATTTTAACATTGCCTTAAATTTGACATGAAAGGTTTTAATGAAGGTGTGAAATACTTGGCAGTTAAATGTAGCATATGCTGTAACACCTGTTAATTTCAACTGTTCATTTTAAGCTGTTACTTTATTCTTGGCATTTAATCTAATTCACACTGTGATTCTTAGTTTGAAAGAAAAAAAATATCCAAGCTGCTTATATATTCCCTTCTACAGCAACTTTTACTTAATATTTTGTATTTCTGCCATTTTTTTTAACATTGTGCATTTGTATGGAAAGAGTGTTAAAAACAGGATTGCAACCTCATGCCGCAAAAGATTAAATTACAAGACGAGAAAACATGGAAGTTAATGATTGCAGGTTCATCTTGGATTTTCCTAAGAAAGCTTGGATAAGCTCAAATCATTGGAGCCTCCTGGCAGTCTCCATCCATTTAATTTCGATCTAAACATAGGGCTGATTTTAATGCACAGATATGGCTAACACAGAAATCTGACTTTTTGCATTAAAATTATTATATTAGCAATAAACATGTGATTAAACTAAAGTATATAGCGTTTTGTCTTTATTTTAGGATGATTATGAGTATTGTGCTCCTAGCAGTGTTAATTCTGGTGGTAGTCAGTGACAGCTGGATCAGTTATGCCAAGAAATCTGGGACTGTTCCAGTCAAAATCAGTGAACATTCAAATAAGGTAGTGATCCAATATTCAACACTGATTCATAAGGATGCTTCAACTGCGTTTTACAGAGTAGCCTAAATATGTATCTCTCTTTTCTGTATATATCAAGTACTGCATTATTCTGTGAGTATAATGCCAAAAGAAATACCACTGTTAAAATAGGCTCTATAATTACGTGTGAATATGGCTGTAAGGTGACACTGTATCAACTAGACCTTAAATACACAAATAGCATCATAATAGAGTCCTTCTCAATGTCACTATCACTTTTTACATTCCACAGCTGCAACATCTAGGTCATTAATTGTCTGAAATTCCAGGTGTTTCTTTCCATTTCTCAGACTTCAGGGACATTTCCAACTCCTTGATTAAAGGAATCAGTATATACTAACTGTTGAGGCTAGAATGGTAATATATAGGTATAGTAAAAACTCTTAGTAAAGTAGGGTTGAAGAAGAACTTATGTCAACCCTCTTACTCAAGGCAAAAGCAAGTCCTTTAATTTTTTGTGCTGAAGACTAGACATAGTATTTGGCTAAGGAAAATAATCCAAAAAATATTCATGTTTAATGGACAGGAGGCACCATTTCCTCAAGAAAAAAAAAACCAGAAAACCAAACAAACCAAAAACATTTCCTTGATGGATTTACTATTTCATCTTCTTCTCAGTAACTGGCATATTGCCTGTCAGGAACATTTTCTCCTTTTGATTCAGTTGGTTATTTTTATCTTTGTAGATGGTTAATTTATGCATGAATATGCACATATGTGTGTGTCTTAAATTTTCAGCTTTAGAAATATTTGCTGCAGTAAAGTACTTGGCACAGGTGGAGAGACGTGGATTTGATGGATGGACCACACAGTGGGTAAGGAATCAGATGGATGGTTGCACTCAAAGAGTTGTGGTCAGCGGGTCGATGTCCAAATCAAGACCAGTGATGAGTGTTGTCCTCATCAGTCGGTGCTGGGACTGGCACTGTGTTAACATTTTGTCTGCTACGTGGACAGTGGGATCCAAGGCAGCCCCAACAAGGCTGTTGATGACACCAGGCTGTGTGGTATGGTTGACAGGCTGGAGAAAAGAGATATCATCCAGAGGGACCCTGACAGGCATGAGAGATGGGACTGTGCAAAACTTATGAAGTTCAACAAAGCCTAGTGCAAGGTCCTGCACCTGGGTTGGGACAATCCCAAGCATAAATACAGGCTGGGCACTAAATGGATTGAGAGCAGCCCTGAAGAAAAGGGCTTGGGGATGTTGACTGATGAGCTCAACATGACCTGGTAATGCCCACTCACAGCCCAGAAAGCCAACTATTTCCTGGGATGACTCAAAAGCAGCTTGACCAGTAGGTTGAGGGAGATGATTGTATCCTCTTCTACTCCACTCTGATGAGACCTCAACAGGTCTGGGTCCTCCAACATAAGAAGGATGTGAACCTGCTGGAATAAGTCCAGAGGAGACCACAAAGTTCATCTAAGGCGTGGTGCATTCAAGGATTTTGATTCTACTCTAGGTATGACTAGTTCTGGCCTAGCACTTTTCAAAGAACTCTTGAAGACGAGGAGCTGCAAAAGGTTCAGTCACATTTTAGAAACAAAAGAAGTGGTGCAATGTTTAACACTAACTTTGCTTGAAACTGTGGTCTCCCCTGAAAGATGAGCTCTTTGAAAATTGTGACCCTGGTTGTTGATTTACCCTGAAAAAAAAAAAGAAACACCAGAATGTGAAGTCCACCATGCAAATTAAATTCCTCAAATGTCCCAAACTACCATAATGACTCTCCTGTTAAAATAACCACAATTCCAGTCTAATGATAGGTCTCACAAATCATAGTTCTCAGATTTCATTACTAATGAAATTTGTCGTCTAGGTTTGGCAGCTGTGATTGCCACGCAAATGTGAACCACTAATTAGATTGATTGTCTATTTGATGCCTGCTGATTAGCTTATGAAAACCCTCTGTATTCCTGACTTCATGATAAAATGTTCCTGACTTCATGATTGCTGATTGATGCTCAGAAAATCTGATTACTGTCTTGAATAGCCAAGTAATGGCTCTGTCGATTTTCCAAGGATACAGATATTCACCTGACAAGGGTGATAGGGTAGTATCTCACAGTTAGTGTTTACTGTTGCATATTTTAAGTTCTTTTAATTAGAATGTTTATGATATTTCTTTGAGCTAAGATTGGTAGATGTTTAGATGGGGGTCTAAGATCTGCAGGGAAAGCATCAGGTGCCTCTTTTTTGACTTTGGAGCTGGATCAAGTCCAGGAGATTCAGGAACTACCTCAAGCAAATTCTCTGATTTGCAATTACAGTGAGAGATACACCTAGTGACACAGCATTCAGCAATCAGGTTATTTATGGCAGAGAACACAATGTTACTTGAGTTTTTAGAAGCATTTCCCATTGTGAGTTCAAAGAGAAGAGCTAATGCCATATGAGGTTCAAAGACCTTACAATTAGTGAGAAACTAACTACAATTAGTGAGAAACTCCACAAATTTATGGTTCTATGATATTTAGATGCTACACTAGTTTGTGAAAGTGATAATGCTACCATTGTGCATACATTTTGATGTGTGTCTTATGAGTTCATAAGTTAGTTTTTCAGCAGTTCCTGTAATTCTGAGGTGTTGTTTGATGTTGCATTTTACAGAGGAAGCAGTGATTTTGTCCAATGGAGGTATCTTAATAGTCAAAGGAACTGAAATCTGAAATTAGCATACAGTGCTCACCAAGGGGTATGGAAATTGATGTTGTTTCTTTCACTGTGTGTTAGGCACACATTCATGTAGAGGCAAAATCGTGTTACGTTGATATCTATATTATCAACAAATACAATCTGATAATAATAATATGATTGCTTAAAGCTTATAAATCTCAGCATTACTCTTCAGAAAACAAGACTTATGACACTGTGTTTATTAAAAGTCTGATCCCTATATATTTGGCAGAGGTAATCTTATCCACCAACCAGATACTGTCTCAGACAACTTCCACTCTTGGGAATAACAGGTATCCTAAAAGTAACACAGTGGGGGTGGTAAACTGGAGAAATGAGAGTGCAGAGATAAGGAACTGAGTTTCTCCCTCTGGAAATGGTTCAGCCATTGATTAATTGTGTAAACCTGGTCAAGTTTTTTAAATTTCAGTGTTTGCATTTCCCGTGTGTCAAATTGGATATACTTGGTAAAACACTATGAGTAAAAGTTGCTATGTAATCACTAAGCAACTTTACTGCTCTGATACTTGCCTTCAACATATTATTGTATGGCTTCAGTGTATTGTGAAAAAACAATATCTTGTTAAAAGATAGTTGCACGGTGCTTTTATGGCTTATAGAGTGTCATTGACTATTAAATTATACTGAAAAGTACACTTGGTTGATATTAGTGACATTTTCTTTGACTTTATTGGATTTATTTTAAGAGCCATTAACTTCAAGAAAATGAATAAAGTAGCAAGATATTATTCGTTACAATATTGCATAAATTATTCTATGCAAATTAATTATAATACCAAAGATCACAGAGTTGAAGTGGTGCAACCTTTGAAATAAATCCATTACAATAACCTTGTTAATAGTAAAGCACATTTCAAGTCCTTATTGGCCTTTTAACACTCTATTGTATATGTGTTATGACTATTGAATGAAAAATGTGTTGATATTTGGATTTTATTACGACAGAGAGCCAAATATGTGTAAAGCCCAAGATACTTTAAAAAGGCTGATTACATACATTGATTGATGATTGGCTTCAGAATAGTTTTCCTTCCCAAGATGAGAAAAGTGATGGTTTTGACTCTGCTCGTTCAATCAAAATGTTAATGCAACAGAAAGCATGGCTGCCTGCAGATTCAACAAGCCAGGAGAGAATCTAAATTATGCACTGTTTGTCTCTAATGAACGTTTATGAATAAAATTGTCATCCACTCCCATCCTCTCTGCCAGTGCTGAGACCCAAATACATTTTTGTCATGTTACAATCAAACAATGGATTCTGAAGGAAAAAGGGATTGGTTTTAACATTTAGTATTTCACTTGAACTGGAACTATTTCTATCCTTTCAAGTACTATTTTCTGTAAGAGGTTCAGGTAGAATATGATTGGAATGTCTTCTGCAAACAATTAAAAAAAACATTGCTCAAAATATACCTACGGAGTTTTCCATACGACACAAAATAACTTCAGAAGTTACATAAGACTTCTTCAGGTTCCTTTTTGTATCATTCCTTTCTTTGCCCTTTTCCCTGCTGCTATTTAAAGGTGAGTTAATGTAACTGTAAATCTTATCCTTTCAGGAACAGAAGTTTTAGCTTTCCAACTGAAACATCTGTGAAGATGGAAGATAGTTTTTTAATCAAGACAGGAAGCAGAGTGAAGAAGTTAGAAATTAACAGGAATATAGAAAAAGTGTCTCATATAGTAAATATTAGCTGGTGACAGATTTTTAGCTTTCTACCAACACTGAGAGATGCATCAGTCATTGCTGATGGCTTTATTTGATGTCACTATTTTCTGTACTTGTCCATGATTTTGCACTTTTTCAACTATGCAACTTTCTTACTTTTCTTTCTAGGCCCAACAGGAGAGTATGAAATCAAACTAACAGACTTTTATGAAGAAAATCTAACTCCCCAGGCCACAGATCCCTTTGGGTGGAATTTCAGGTATAGATGCTTTGACTATACCTTTTTAATAAGCAATAAATGTACCTTTTAAAAGTCCAGGATATACATCTAAATAAACCAGATTTGATCATAACAGCATTTATGCCTCCGTTGTCCTTCAGGGAGGTGGAACAGTAAAGTAACCTGACACACCCACAGGCCAACAATGCTCCTCATAGGAGATGCCCACCAGAGTCTCCACATAGTCAGGAGCCGTTACAGACATATGTACAGCTCAGAGAGCTCAAGGGAAGGACAAACATGAGAGAGGAGAGATGGTGATGACTACCTAGCCCATCACAGGTGGCTATGGAGTGGCAGCTCCAACCAGCTTCTTTCCGTCCAAAAGCAGTGACCCCAAACCACCTAGCAGGACTTGTCACATCACTGATCATCTGGAATAACCCCCGTTCGGGAGCTACAGGGAAACCACAGGCAGCACAAGTCACAGCTCCCCTCTCCACACTCCTGGTTCAGAAATCATTTCAGTTCAGCTAAGTCAGTGAAGGCAAATCTACCTCACGAAGAGAGCTTGAAACAGAACAAAGAGACACGTAGATCTCCAGGAGAAAACTGCCATATTTGGCAGAGTCTCTTGACAAGAGTTAGTCAAGATTTTTCCAGTGTAACAGGTTGCCAGAAGAAAATGCCAATTTAGCAACACCTAAATGATTTCAAGAATGTACCAATTTAATTTAAAACTTGTGTGGGAAAATTACCAAAATGAGACATTTTGATAAGGTCAAAACATTTCATTTTGACATTTATTTTATGTTATCATTTAATATATAGTAAAAGTAAAAAAGATGAAGCAACTTTTTCAACTTTATCAGAAGAGCAGATTTCTACCTTATCAAAATGCTGCTTCAGAGTAGTTGAAACAAAGTTTTATGAAACTTTTTACCTTGTAGGAAAACCTTAGATTTTGACTTTTGTTCCCCCTTAGAAATGAAGGCACATTTAAAGTCTGAATTTTGTACGCAAAAAAGTTCCATTTGGAAGACAGTTCTAACATAGTGTTCACCTTTTGATCTTGTAATGTATTATTTCTGAATCATATGAACTGCTGAACAGCTCCTGAAGCAGATGATGAGGTTGCATTAGACTTAAAAGGTGGAATTCAGTTTTTGATTAAGCTACCTAGAGTTGATGTCTCAAACCAAATTCCCCCAAAATGTGTGGAATTAAAATGTAAATATTAATAAATAACAAGAATAATAAAGTTCAGGATTCTCAAAAAGAAAGAACCCCATATGATTACTGAGGTCAGTGATGAGCAGCTATCTGTACCAAAATTATAATGCGGTTTGAAACGTAATTAACAAGCAGTCATTTAATTTGGAATTGTCAGAAATTTCTGTAGATAGTGGTTACCTATGTCAGGTACCTTCATTGACACTGCTAACTTAATTTTATAATGCACAAGGATTTTAAATCACTTGATACAGATCTGTGAAACAATACTAAAATTTTGAAATGTTAGCAACATTCAGACTATTGCTTTCCTATAATGCAATTAATAAAGTCTAACATTGCAGCCAGAGAGAATATTTCCTTTGAAAAAACATTATTATTACATTTGAATTTTTCTTTATTTCTAAATTTTAGTAACAGGTTACAGTAAAAATTCAGGCTGCAAACCAGGAGATCAGGGTCTGTAATTCATGGCAATGTATGCCAGTCATCATGATGATGAGCTCCTTGGAAACTCTTGTCCATTACTTTCCTTGTTTGCACAGTGGTGATCTTGGAGGAATTGCTCTGCAATATATCCTGCATAAACCTGCACGTGTTCCTCAAGCTGGCATAAGATACAGCAGCTCTTATTTCAAAAGCAGTATTGTCTTCCCTATTGTAAAACATGGGTTCTTAAGGCTGTTATCCTCTGGAGGGATGTAAAGAAAGAAAGAGAAGACAAGAGATTTTATTTTACTTTTTGATTTTCTTTCTTTCTCCACTCTCCAACCTCCCCCCCAGACTGTTAGAGGCATGTTGCCAGGTACTCTGGGCATCTACAGCACCAAAGTTCAATTAACTCAGTCGAGGTCTACAGGTACAACAGATGTAAGGAACTTTTTCCTCAGAAGTGAAGTATCCAGTGAAAAATCCCAGTGCTGTTCTGGCTCACTGACATTCCCAGGAGACCATGGGAGACTATTTCATGTAAAGCAAACCGCTGTATGATTCATTTCATCGCTTCATTTCAAGTAGAGGAAAGCGTGCATTCTGATTTTGCAGCAAACCATGACCTTAAGTTCAAGCAGCGACAAAGTAATAAAACCACTTTGTTTTGTTTCTGCCAAGCTCTATCTTCGTGGTTTGTTTTTTGCCACCTAAATCTTTTGTGGTTTGTACTGCAGACAGCAGAGCTGGGGTGATACATCACGTGAAATCATATGGAGATGCTCATGATGTCCAGTCACACCTCACTGGGTACAACACACTCTGTTAGGAGCAGAAGGAGGTGTTGTATGACAAATTCTGTGTCTATATCACTACATGCATGCATGAACAGGTAGAATGGGGGGATTCATCTGATGCTTTTTGAGTCAGCAGCTGTTTGGATAAATATTCTTTTTCCCTCTAAGGGGAGCAAAATCACTGTGGAAAGGAGAAAAGCCAACAACAAAACAAAATAACAAGCAATTCATACTATTCTTGAGCTGGAGAGTTAACCAGGAGATAGGAGTACACTACATTTTTCACCTTCTAAAGGACCACGTGGAATGAAAACAAGATAGAGTGGAAAAAAAATGACAGATAATTTGGTTTAAGTCAGTGATTCTCTTCATGAACGTTCAGCTGTGGCATAAAATTTTGTGCCAGATTTGTCACAGAAGTATCAGTGAAAAAAACGCCACATAAAATCTAGTGGAAGTTGTCCCTGCCCATGGTATGGGGTTTGGAACCAAATGATCTTCCATGATTCTATGATAAAAAATCAATAACTGTGGCATATCTCAAGCTTACACACTACGTATGTCTGCCCTTTATATATATATATGTGTGTGTGTGTGTGTGTATGCATATATATTTTTTTTTAATTGACAAGGTTATCTTGCTACTCTTGATGAGTTATTTGTTAAGAACCAAGAAAATACTAATACAATATTCCAAACCTCTGGGCCTCTGTTACATAGCATACATAGTCTCATCTTGTCAATTTGGTCTCATACATTTGCAGTTTGGAGCTAGTGGTATTTTTTGACTACTTTGTACAAGTACAGATGACTGATGCTGTAACAAGAGGGGATCTCAGGACCCTTAAGTCTAGGACATTGACAGAAATCTTACTGCTATAAGCTTAAGTGATGGTCTAGGGTTTTGTGCCAAATTGCTGTTATCTGTCATTTGCTTACTAAAGAAAAAAACCACTGACAGCAAAAGGTATAAAAGATTTGCTTCCTCATTACTTTCAATATTTCTTCTTTAAGCTCAGAGAAGTCCCTGCCTGACATAGCTAAAGATTATATTCCCATCACCACACAGCTCTTGTTAAATTTGTTTCTAATTTCTTCCCATATACACACAGATCTCTCTCACATGAGCTTCTTGACAGAATGGTCTGTACTGACTGGCTCAGCTGGGTTCTGCTGTCTCTTGAGCTGACAACCCACCATGAAGACAGCACACAGGCCTGATAGCACCCAGCAGGACAGTCGGGATCTTTCATGATGAATTGTGGAAAGAATGGTAGTTGACATCTGTATCAGTGAACTTCAGGCTCTTCAAGTTGGCAGGTCCCCATGCTGAAAGCCTAGCATGCACCATCAGCCTCCCTCATATGAGAATTCTGCGTAATCTGACTTCCAAAAAAAAAACCCTGGGAAAGCCCACATGGAGGTGCTCTAGACATGAATCCAGGTTTGCTGCAGAAGTCAGAATGAATCCTCAAAAAGGTTCAGGAGGAAATTAACCCACAAAGATCATCAGTTTGCAGTTGAGACACAGACTATGTCCCCAGAATAACAGAAGAGTGAACAAAAATGAGCAATCTCATTAATACCCAAAATATGGGTATTTGAGTATGGTCTTGAAGCATAGACACTCACATAAGCAGAGAGAGGTTAATTTGGCTGGTAAAGCCTGAAAACCTCTGGAATGAACACATACGATTACAAGGAGTCAAAGGTCACATGTGTTGACTTTCGGTTATTGTTTTCTCTTTAAAGGGAGAAAAGAGAGTTTAGGGCAACTTGAAACCTTGCTGTAGAAGTTTGATCCTATTTACTGTTAGATAAAGCAAAATAAATGAGCATAAACAAGGAGAGAAAGGAGCAGCAAAGATTAAAAAGGCAGGTTCTGTCACTGGAGATAATATTTGCTCCTGATTTTGCTGTGGGAGATGCATATTATGCACATAGAGGTCTGACACACTCACTGGGTTGCTGGGCTATACAAACAGGTGATTCCTTCTACTTTGGTCCCAAATTAACAGCACTGGAAAAGGTGAATTTGATTCTAACAAAACAAAGACTATTATCTGAAAGGTAATTGAGAGCATAAGTGAATAGAAATACATGGCTGAAGGAAAATGTGGAAAAGGGGGAGCTTTAAGTTTCAGTTGATATTCAAAGTTTATCACAGTCAATAGAGTTGTAGCATCTAGTTCCCTTCCTCTATCCTTTTGCAGTCAGAATGCATTTCATGACCTGCCTCATGAGGTTAGAGTGGTGTTGTGGAAGGTCCCAGAAATCTGGGAGAAAACAACAGCAATGATGATAATAGAAGTTGATTCTTCCAGCTTGATTCTGTCCCTGTAACTCACAAAGATAGTCCAAAGCAGGATACCAGTCTCATCTCATCATAGGCAAGTGAATTTCAATTTAAAACCTTCTGTTAAAAAATTTCTCTCACTTGTAGAAGCTTTCAGTTCATTACTGTACCTATGACATTAACAGGGACTTAGATGACCCCTGATGACAGTTCTCTTCCTCTGAATGACTAGTTCATTTCGTATGATTTTGTAAATAGTTTCTCTCCACACAACCTGTAGTCTAATCTAGAATTTCATGCCTTTAGGTACCCTGAGGGTTAATCACCAGTGCAAAAAGTTAGCTTGGAAACGTGCATTCAGGTGATCTGATGCCAATATAGGACATCTAATCAGAAGAATGGATGAACTGTTAGTGGAGGTCTTGCAGCAACAAAAAGTCTATAGCCCTGCTTGCACTGCTTTCTGTGCCAGCATCATATTTGAGCTCACTCACCTCAGAGCTGTTTGGATGGGAAGGATGATGAGCTTGGAGAAAACCCAGTGTTCAGTTCTGGTAGTTGGGAAAGCTTTCTGTGCCTCAGCCTTTGCACTTGCTGCTAAGGAAAGGGGAGGAGAAGCACAGTTTTAACAGCAAGTAAAGGTCAAATGCACAGAACACACTTGGAGCAGGGAGGGCCCTTTCTCTCCAGGAAAAGCAGGAGGATTTTGCTGTTCAATCAGGGAAATAATCCCTCACTTTGTAAGGGAGAATTTGAGTCTTCTCCAGGCTTGTCTTACACACAGAGAACCTTTTACCACTGTGAATTTGCATGTGATCATTTGGGCTAAGGACTTAAGGTCGGTGCAGGTTGTTAACATTATTCACTTCCCACCCCCGAATGCCACTGGCTATTAAGGCTGCTATGCTTGAAGAATTGACCTAGCCACTTAGGTGGACTAGCTGGCAACTTGGGTTTCTGACAGCATTATTACCAAGTAGATTGGCACTAGAATAAGGATTAAATATAGCAAGACTGTTCTCTGATCCAATAGGAAAAAGAAAGGAACAAGAGGTCAAAGCATCACACATTCTGAAAAGCAGAAAAAAATGGGGTAGAAGAACAAATTAAATCTGTATGTCACCTGTAATGGGACTTTGTAAGTAAGAGATATGAACATCAGTGTAGAAATACATAGCACGTCAGGTGACACTGGATGTTGTTCATGAATACCTAGTTAAGCACTACATTTTATCAGACTAAAATAAACTTCTTGTTATGCACTAAAATGGATTTTTGTGCATGGATGTTTACAAGCATCTTTTAAGCAGTGGTTCTTCTGGTCTTTTGTAGAGTAAGAAGAGAGACAAATTGTGACAGTTAGCATTCACAAGGAAAAAACAGGGGTTAGAATGAAGTTGAATTGGCAAGCCTGATTTTTACTTTAGCTATCTTTACAAATGCACAAGTCCTACTAAAAAAAAAAAAAAAAAAAAAAAAATTAAATTA